>JAQQBS010000001.1:24878345-24888785 GCA_030347275.1 Microctonus aethiopoides | reverse complement strand
TTTATTTATTTT
The DNA here is from genome assembly GCA_030347275.1 of Microctonus aethiopoides. Classification (NCBI taxonomy): domain Eukaryota; kingdom Metazoa; phylum Arthropoda; class Insecta; order Hymenoptera; family Braconidae; genus Microctonus; species Microctonus aethiopoides. Next base: position 24,888,773 of record JAQQBS010000001.1, on the reverse strand, counting down.
TTCATAATATTTTGAGAAACAATTTTTTTTTTCAATAATGTGACAATATTTAACTTGAATTTATTTTTATTTATTAATTATATATTTATTTATTCGTCTTATAGACTGATTGAATTATTTATTTATTTATTTATTTATTTATTTATTTATTTTTTCATAATATTTTGAGCAACAATTTTTTTTTTTCAATGATGTGACGATATTTAACTTGAATCTATTTATTATTTATTTATTTATTTATTATTATTAATTATTATTAATTATATATTTATTTATTCGTCTTATAGTCTGATTGAATTATTTATTTATTTATTTATTTATTTAATTATTTATTTATTTATTTATTTATTTATTTATTTATTTATTTTTTCATAATATTTTGAGAAACAATTTTTTTTTTCAATAATGTGACAATATTTAACTTGAATTTATTTATTATTTATTAATTATATATCTATTTATTCGTCTTATAGACTGATTGAATTATTTATTTATTTATTTATTTAATTATTTATTTATTTATTTATTTATCTATTTATTTATTTATTTTTTCATAATATTTTGAGAAACAATTTTTTTTTTCAATAATGTGACAATATTTAACTTAAATTTATTTTTATTTATTTATTTATACATCTATTTATTCATCTTATAGATTGAATTATTTATATAGATTGAATTATTTATATATTTATTTATTCATATATTTATTTATTTATTTATCTGTTGGGTTAATTTATTATTTTTTTTGTCACGCAGCTCGAGTACGATTTTAATTCAAACAGTTTAGCAGTGACAGTTATTAAAGCTGAAGAATTGCCAGCTTTGGACATGGGTGGCACATCAGATCCTTACGTAAAAGTTTATTTACTTCCTGATAAGAAGAAGAAGTTTGAAACTAAAGTCCATCGAAAAACATTAAATCCTGAATTTAATGAAACTTTCACATTTAAGGTTAGAAAAATATATTTATTTATTTTTTATAATATTACTATGAATATTATATTTATAATTTAATTGTTTATTTGATTTTGATTATTTTATTTATCATTTATACATGTATATTCAATGGTATGATTCATATTTTTTTCATCAGGGTGTGCCATATGCTGATGCCATGAATAAAACTCTTGTCTTTGCAATATTTGACTTTGATAGATTTTCAAAGCACGATCAAATTGGTGAAGTTAAAGTGCCACTATGTCAAATTGATTTAGCACAAACTATTGAAGAATGGCGAGAGTTGCAAAGTGTTGAGGGTGAAGGTGGACAAGTAAGTCAAAAATTTTTTTAATTAATAATAAATCGTAATAATTAATCGAAAATAAAAATTTTATAATTTTTTCTCGTCTGATTTTTCATTTTTTTTATTTTTTTATTTTTTTTTAAGGATAATAAACTTGGAGATATTTGCTTCTCTTTACGATACGTCCCCACTGCTGGTAAGCTCACAGTTGTCATTCTCGAAGCGAAAAATTTGAAAAAAATGGACGTTGGTGGCTTGTCTGATCCTTATGTAAAGATTGCATTGATGCAAAATGGAAAACGTTTGAAGAAAAAGAAGACTTCTATTAAAAAATGTACTCTCAATCCATATTACAATGAATCATTTACCTTTGAAGTACCCTTCGAGCAAATCCAGGTAAATAAAAATTTTAAATAACTCTGAAACATAAAAAAAAATTAATCAAACAAATAAATCAAAATATAAAAGAACAAATCAAAAAGTCAAAAAATTTTCCGAAATTTTTCCGTGTTTTTTGACAGGCTGTATCTCAGTCAAAAATGGTCGTATCAAGTTTCCAAAAAAGGCATTTTGAAGCTCAGAGTCTCTAGTTTTCAGACCTTTTGTCAAAAAAATTTTAGAAGCCACGGTTATTACGTGATCCTAAAAAATATCGCGAAAAAAAAATTCGCAAATTTTGTTTCTTTTTTTTTTTTTTAATTCCACAAACTTTTAGCTAGGAAATTTTTTTTTACTAAATTCATCAAATGGGTTGGATAGCTTGTTTATCCAGCTTCAATTTCGTTTTTTAAAAACCTCGATACGACCATTTTTCACTGAGATACAGCCTGTCAAAAAACACGGAAAAATTTCGGAAAATTTTTTCCTTTATTGCATTGTATAATAAAATATTTTATTAATTTTATTAATTTATTTAATAACAATTGCACATTACTATTCATTTCAAATATTCATTGTTATAATAATAACTGTTATAAATATTGCAGAAAGTGAATTTAATGGTGACTGTGGTGGATTACGATCGTATTGGAACATCAGAACCAATTGGCAAAGTTATTCTTGGCTACAATGCGAGTGGAACTGAATTAAGACATTGGTCAGACATGCTTGCATCACCAAGACGACCAATTGCCCAATGGCACACGCTCAAAGACCCAGAAGATGGCGACAAGAAAGACTAAGAACAACATTTCGACAAATACTAGAGAGGTAAATAAACAAAAAAAAAAAAAAACACACAATTTTTCCCTTTTTTTTTTTTCATCAAAACTTTTTCCATACTTCAACACAACGTCGCACTGTAGAAAAAGATTGTTTTTTTTCTCTCTCTCTTTACAGATACTCTTGACGCAACACCTAAATCCGTAAATTAAATGAGTAAGAAAAAAAAAAATATTTATCAGAAAAAAAAATAAATAAACAAACGAGCCCCAACAGTTGAAAATAATAAAATAAAAAATGGATGAAAAATCATTAGTGAATATTAATAATTTATTAATCAAATTAAAAAAAAAAATACCGTTGAACAAATTATAAAAGGAAATAAATATTATATATATGCATATACAAACGCATAATATATATACATACATACATGCATACATACACAGGAATTCCATCATGATGAAATAAAATTAAATAAACGTTTAAATATCAATTAATTAAATATGTTCTGATGGAGTGTAGTGTCTTGTATATATAAAAATATATATCAAACTATACTTTTTTCTGTAGACGTAAAAATCTTTTCGATGATCTTGAAGTGACACAGACACAGTCACAAAATAGTATTGACATAAAAAAAAAATAAACCATAACAAATAATATTTAATTATGGAAAATAATGTTGAATCATTTTACCAAATAAATATTATTCAAAAATAAAATATTATTTTTATTTATTAATTTTTCATGGCAATTAATATTCAATGTTTTCTGCAACTGCTTTGGAATATTTTGGTAAATATGAGAAATAATAATAGTAATAAAAAATAAACAAATGAATAAATTGTACATTTATTTATTTATTTACTAAATTAATTTCATTTTGTCATACTTATAAAAATTATATCTATTTAAATAAATGTACAACGGTATTAATCATGTCTTTGTACGTTACAATAATGAATGGATTAAACAAATGAAAAATAAAATTGAAAGGAGAGAAAATAATTAAACAAAAAATTAATTATAGACTTTGAATTAATTGTACAGGTCGTTCGCATTTTCAAAGCGACTCACGACATTCATTATAATATTATAATTTAAAAAATACTACAGAAAAAAAAATAAAGCTCTATCTATGGCTATCAATATCGAAAGCTTGAATTCAAAGTTAACATACATTCAGTGTCGTGACCAAAATTATATAAATAAATAAATTAAAACAACGATAATAATTTATGTAACGACAAAAAAATTTATGATTAAAATTCCTCGTTAAATTTCGAGGTGCGAAAGTTCCCATTTAAAAGCAAAAAAATTATTAATAAATTAATAATTACGTATACATACACCCTCACGCAGGTAATAACAATTATATGTATATATAAAAAATTTATATACGATGATTATTAGACTCGTATATGAACAAACTTGAATGGAAAAAAAAAGAAAAAAAGTTAAAAATTAAATCACAATTATGAAAATTCCTGTGAAAGAATAAATGAATTAATATATAAATAAATTAACAGGCCTATCCACTCTGATTGTTGCATTGTACACCTGCAGACCGATTGTTATTTAATAAATAAATGTAAAATAAAAATGGGAAAGCATGAAGAAAAAAAAAATTTTTTTTTAGTTAATAATTTTTTTTTTTCGTGAATTTATTTAACAAACAGAATTGATTAATGTAAATAAACAATTCTTTGAAAGTGATTAATTATATTTGTTATTTATTGGTTTTATTTCAAGTGGGAATTATTTAATTCAATAATTATAAATTTAATTGGGCAAAAAATAAATATTTTAATTCTTTTATTTTCAATTAATTTATTTTTATGTTTAATTAATATATCGGTCAGTGGTGTATCTGTAAATATCACGCCTCTAACATTATTGCAAATCTCTATCATACCCTCTTCTATATAATTATAAATACAACTTGAAAAATAAAAGAAAATCGGCCTTTTCCAAGCGATAAATAAACAATCGCTTTCAATTTTAATGGAAACAGAATAAAAAACGACAAAAATATAAAAGAAATAATAATTACAAACTGAGAGGACAAATATTCTTCACATCTATAGATTCATTATTATTATAAACATGTCTTTGATATAAAAGAAAAAAAAAATATTAAAACAAACGATCATAAAAAAAAAATAAAAATAAAAATAAATATGTATTTTAATTAAGATACATTTATTTATTAAAAAATAAATTGGAAAAAAATCAGAGACGATTCTTTAAAATACATCAAGGCAAAGAGATACAGAAAAAAATTATACATATACAAATATAAAATAAATAAAAATAAATAAATAAAAAATTAAACCGATTTGTCATCAGTGTAAAATGATTTAATTAATTTATTTATATTAAAATAAATAATAAAATCATCAACACGTATCAAAAATGTTGACTACATAATTTGATAATTATTGTAACTCAACAGCACTGATGAAGACAATTTCCATCACAAGCTCTCCAATTTTTTATTTTTACTAAACGAGAGTTAAAGTATTATATAAAAAAGTGAATTATTGGAAAATGATTTCTCGAATATTATATTTTTTTCTCTCTTCAAAAGACGTCACTTTAAAATTGTCTGATACATTTACAATACACCAATGGGCTTTTTGATTATATTAATTGCCTCTCAGTGTCATATAAAAGCTTATTAAACTCGACGAAAATATAAATAAATTCACAGTTCTTCATTTCCTCATCAAATGAAGATATAAAAAAAATATGAAAATAAATTGCGAGTAAATAAAATCGTGGGATTTTGTGGAAAATAAAATTTAAGTCAAGGCAAAACACTACAAAGTAATAAGAAAAAATAATAAATATGTGAATGTATGTATTCGTAAAAAAATACTGAAATAAAATCGCAGAGATATTGAGAAAAAAAAAAGAAAAAAGAAGAAAAAAAATTCAATTTCATTGAAAAGAATTAATAAATTAATAAATAAATAAATAAATAAATAAATAAACACCATCGCCTCAGTATATTTATCACTATCAACTAAAAATAAAAACATTTCAATAATATATCATAAATTCTTTTGTTTTATCATTTTATCAGGACCAAAACTCATTCAAAAATTAACAAAAAAAAAAAATAAATAATTTATCACTAGTTGATTTTTCAAGTACACACATTGTACTTATATTTATTAATAAACTAAAAAAGGAGTAAACCGTGAATGAAAGCGATGAAAAATAAAAGATATATAATTTTATGATTAGAAAAAAAAATAAAAAATAAAACACGAAGACAGTGACGTTGAGAAAAACGAGATCGACATTAAATAAAAAAAAATTTTTAAATGAAAAAAATAATATATACCTACATATTATATACTTACCTGCTATTGTATTATCATCATATGTATTTCCATGACCCACATTGCTCCATTAATTTATTATATTTTTTTTAATGCACTGTTATTTAAAAAAAAAATAAAATAAAAGTGATGAAATTTTTTTTTTTCTATCTGATATTTCGCAGTCTCGTTAGAGACACGTCCACATAAAACAAATGTACCTTAGAGTTTATAATAAATTAAATAATATTATATACAACACTGTCAAAGTGTAGATATAAAATTATATAACAGGTACGTTAAAAATAAAATGATGACGATGATGAAGAGAAAAAAAAATTAAAAAATGAATGAAATAAAATAAAAAGGAAAAAAAAATAGCAAAGTGAAAGAATCAACTATAATTACATTGCACGCATATGTACCTATACACAAAATGTATCTATATAGTGCCTTTCATTATTTTTATTGCTTATTTACAAGGTCGACTCGTGATAAATTATAATCAACCTCACTGTCCTCAATGTTGAATATTAATGAAAAAAGATCTTGGGAAAAAAAAAATAGTTTAAGGTATTAATGAAGGAAAAAAAAAATATCAACTCATCATAAATACATAAATAATATCACACATCTATCAATAATAATTCTTATTTATTTATAATCAAAAAAAAAAAAATGTTTTCATTGTTATTAATTAAATTTTGAGTTTTATTAGAATTTTTTTATTTTTCAATCATTGTAAAAAATATTTATCGACTGTCATCGCTATCACCATCATTAGAGTTCATATATCAGAGTTAAATTTAGACACAAATGATTATCAAAGTGTGTCGTTGATCGACGTGGATGTGGAAATGAATAATTAAAAAAATATAAAAAGAAAAAAAAAATAAAAATAAAAAAATATACAAAAAAGTATATTGTAGACATAGTAAAAAAAAAAATTAGTAGAGTGTACGTGTGCATAATGTACCGGGTTTGAGTCTGCAGTTAAATTTTGAAATTAGTAATTAAATAAAAAAATAAATAAATAAATAAATAAACTGATAAAATAATAGATTTTTTTTTTTTATATCTTAAAACAATTTGCTAAAATTTTCATTGTGATTTGTTAATTATTATTTATTTCGCAAGTTGTTAACAAAGGCCATACGCTAACTCTTGATAAAATGGGACGATGCGAGGGACTCAAATTAAATAAATAATATAATATAAATAATTAATAAATATAATTTTGAATTAAAATGCAGATAATTATTTTAACCGATAGCGGAAAATCACTGGAGAATACAGTGCGATTATTTGGACTATAAAAACCTATCATATTGTCATCCAGGCACTTAATAATCATGTCCAATAATTATTGCACTCTGATCATTCATATAAATAAATAAAAAAATAAAAAAAAACATATTTATTAATATCAATAACACGATTTTTATTTTTTAAATTATAAAAAAGATCATCAAATAAATGTGAGACAGTGCCTTACTGTACACTTCAGCGATGTCCCGCAATTGGTATTAATTAATTATTATCGTTTATAAATTAATTGTTAACAAAAAATAATTATAAAATGAAAAAATGAAATAATAAAAAAATATAATCCAAATATATACAAATTAATTAATAGATAAATAAATATCTATAGTGAGAGTTCTTCCCGTCGAATTTTTCACGAGTTTGCCGCACGTCTATTGCAAATTAATTATCAGCACACACACATACACAAACATTCATAATAATCTGATTAATAATTTAATTAGATTTTATGTTTAGAGAAACAAATGAAAAAGTGACAAATGAAAAAAAAAAAAAATGCTTGAAAAAAGAATAAAAAAACGCACGGGAAATCATGTGGAAAATAAAACAATACCGAATATGAAACAAATGATAAATAAATAAATTTTTCCCATTACCGAGTAGTTTATAAAAAAAAAAAATGTTAATGTCGATTGTGTTTGAAAATAATTATAAATATAAATATTAATTCATTAAAATCATCCATCGAAAATGGAATTAACGTCCGCATTATTCGCATTATTTATTTGCCAGTCATTAAATAAATATTTATTTTAAACAGGAATATATTTATACTATAGGATAATAATTATTATACCGTATTTATTCTTGATGATGATGAAAAAAAAAATAATAATTAAATAATACGTTTGAAAATGTGTGTTTTAATTCTTATATAGTTGCGTGATTTTTGGAAATTAAATGAAAATATTAAATTGGATGTTCCAATTATGTACCAATTCGCGAAGCAACGTGTAGACTTTTTCTTGAATTATTTATAAATGAATAAAAAAAAAAAAGAACAACAAGAAATATTGACAAAAAAAATTTATGTATATTAATATGTATTAATATATAAATATTAAAATTAATTATATATAAGTGAACATGACCCGATGCCTCAAGCTTGTGAAAACTTGAATGCAAAAACAAAAAAAAAGATAAACAATTGACGAGGATGTTATTAAACAACTTGTAATCATTCCAGTGACATTAACAAAAAAGAAAAAAAAAAAGAAAAAAAAATAATTAGTGCAACAATATATTGTAAATCTATAGAAGTTATTATTATATCATAATTATTATGTAATAAATATTGTTGTTAACATAAAAAAAAAAAATATTATTTATGATTATTTAATTGTTGATATGACATAAACATTTATTTTTATATTCATTTTTTTTATTTTGATGTACAAATTTATTTGTCATTTATTTAATTTTAATATTTTTAGCTGGAAATTAACGATTAAATTTTTATTTGTTTTATTTATATTTGTTTACATATTATATATTACTAAACGAGTGGAAAAAAAAAATATATTTATAATAATTTTTAGTTATCTACAATAATATCTACAAAAAAAAATTTTTTTTCTTTCATTTTCATTTTTTATTTTATTTTTTAATTATATTTATTAATTGCTTAAGCAAACTTAAATGTTTATTGATTTATTCATATTTGTTTACATATTATATACTACTAAACAAGAGGAAAAAAAATATATTAATAACATTTTTTAATTATCTACAATAATATCTACAAAAAAAAATTTTTTTTTTCATTTTCATTTTTTATTTTATTTTTTAATTATATTTATTTATTTTCCTAAGCAAATTTAAATTTCCATTGATTTATTCATACCTGTTTACATATTATATACTACTAAACAAGAGGAAAAAAAATATATTAATAATATTTTGTAATTATCTACAATAATATCTACAAAAAAAAATTTTTTTTCTTTCATTTTCATTTTTTATTTTATTTTTTAATTATATTTATTAATTGCCTAAGCAAACTTAAATTTCCATTAATTTATTCAAATTGTTTACATATTATATATTACTAAACAAGAGGAAAAAAAATATATTAATAATATTTTGTAATTATCTACAATAATATCTACAAAAAAAAAATTTTTTTTTTCATTTTCATTTTTGATTTTATTCTATAATTATATTTATTAATTGCCTAAGCAAACTTAATACTGGCGGTAAGGCAATTGCTTCGGATTTTTCAATGTTTGATTTTTTCCTGGAAGCCCTCGGGCGTACGGTTTGCGTGCGTTTGTTGACAGATAATAAATTCCTCGTGCGCTAAATAAATTAAACAAATCAAAAAAAAAAAACAAAATTAAAATAATTACAAATATAAATTAATTTTTCTTTCTATTCTTATTCCTCAAGACTTAAAATTTTTTTTTTCTACTCACGTGTGTGGAGTATCCTCGCCCATTAGTAACCACTCTTCGTTTTTCGGGCTGCACCAACCTGTCAAATATGAAAAAAGATTTGCGCATGGTGCTGCCCAAAATCCGACTTTTGTCGTTATTGATTCGATGTAATAAGGCGTTACTTTTGTGTGATCGCACGACAGAGTTTCTAAATATAATGATAAATAAAATCCTTCGATATACCCAGTGAATTATCACTATTCAATACAACAAAATTCATTCGATAAAATATTTAATTTTATTCATTTAAAATAATAATAAAGAGAAACTTAAAAAAATGAAAGAAAAAAAAAACAAAAATTTTTAAATAAATATAATTACGTAAAATTGATGTTGTGGCACATCCGGGCTGACTTGATCCACCATTTACATAAAAATCTGCATGTCCATTCGGTCCCCACTGTCCAAGGATCCCTGCTCCTGTGTGAATTACATCCACAAAATGTGCATCCGTTTCGTCTAAATCCCTCGATCTGTTTCCATTCATATAAAAAAATATCGTTGGATCTAAACCTAAAAAATTCGCCTGAATTCATTATACTTATCTAATCACAAATTAAATAATATTAATAAACAATATAATCAATAATTAAATTGATTCTTCTCCATACATACACTAAGAAAATAAATAATTAAATACAAAATAAAATAATTGAATTAATAAATATTTCTCTCAAATAACAATATTTAAAATTAATATAAAATTAATTATTAATTCACTCATTATCATCATATGTAAAATTGAATAATTATTCTACAATTATTAATAACAATATTAATTTAATTTAATTTTAATTTAATAAATATGGGGCATTCCATGCCAACTCATCCTACCAATGAACTTTGCATTTCCGATTTCACTGAAACTTGGGCATTTTTTTCTACCCATCGAAATAGGGTGAGGTGATTTTTTTCAAAATTTTTTATC
>JAQQBS010000001.1:24861499-24872046 GCA_030347275.1 Microctonus aethiopoides | reverse complement strand
ATAAAGATATTTTTCATGTAACTTTCATTTGTTTCTTTTATTTTCTGTGCGTGTATGTATTTTATGTAGAGCGTGGAATACACACATACACAAAATATAATAAATAAATAATAATTTATAAAACTTCAATAATTATTTAAACTTTCAATATATATTCAATCATATTTAAATAAATTAAATTGAATAAGAAACAAATTATCCACAATAACAATTCTCAACTCATTAATAATAAAATCCAATATTATTAATTAAATAAAAAATTAAAAAAAAAAAAAAAAAATATTTATATCAATATTATAAACAAATTAATGTTACAATAATTATTATACATCATCAAAGCTATCGAGTTCATTCATCAAGATACAAACAAGATTATTCAGCAGCATTAAATATAATTTTAATATTATTTTCTGCTTTTTATTTTTCTTTTTCTCTCGGCACTTATTCACTCAAATAATTTTATTGTCGTTAAATTATTAACTGTATTTTTTTCTTCTTTATTTATTTTATCATGTAAATATACTATTAGTATTATTGTTCGAACAGCATTAGCACTTAGCTCATAAATATCTATTTTATTTATTCTTTCATTTTTATTTCAGAATTTTTATATTATTTTTTATTTCCAATAAATATAATCAAAGATATTTTTTTTCTCACCCTGCAACACACATATGAATTTCGGCTTTATTAATCAATTTAAATATTCAATACTATTAGGCCAGACACTACTTGAATATAACAATAATTATATTATTTATTTTTCCTTCAAAAAAAAATTCAAATAATAAATAAAAGCTAACACCACAAAGGAATTATTTTATTCTCACTGGCCTATAAATAAATATTTATTTTTAATTATTAAATAATAAATTAATAAAAGAGCAATTGTTGGTGGGAATAATAATTATTTACAGTGTCAGATTTTCTATAAACCTTTGCTGTAATATTTTTGTTTATACATTTTTCCCATCATTTAAATATTTCTTTTATTTATTTATTTATTTTTTTGCCTCTTCAATTTTTTTTTTTTTCATCAACACGATAATACTTTCAATTATTCATATAACAATGTATTGCCATTTTTTTTATACAACCGGTTTTTATACATACTTAATATGATAAACCAATTAATACCGGTGGAGAAATTAATTTCCGTTTATTATTTATGTATATTTAATTAAATAATGTTTATATATATTTAATATATAATTATATATATTATTTATAATTTTTTTTTGCTTTAGTTTATATTGTTTGTAATATTTCAATACTCATCTCAAAAAGGTCTCACATATATTGACTAATTTCTCGTGAATTTTATTATGAACAACAAAAATTAATTTTCTAAAATATTTTTAATAATTTATTTATTGAAAGAAAATTAATTTATAAATTTTTTTTTGTATATTTTTTATGTTACTTTTCTTCTTGGATGTTTTTATGAATTTGTTATGTGGATGATTTTAATATTGTTATTAATTTATTATTATTTTTTTTTATTTTTTACTAAAAGGAAATAAATTTTCAATAATTTGTTACTATTTTTTTCAGTACGTTCAAGTGTTTATCACTTATTACGAAATGTACATTTTGAATATGTTTTTTTCATTTTATTTTTATAGCAAAGAATTATTAATTAATTAATTAATTAATTAATTAATTCGCTATAAATAAATACGAATTCAAATTGACTCGTATTTAAACTGAATTTTTCAGTTTACTTTCATATGTTATTATTTTTTTTTTGTTAATAATTTGTTAATAATTATACACAATAGTCTTTTTTATTTATGTTCTATTACTTTCGTCACTTGTATCACTTTTTCACGAGTACTTTCATACGTTTGTATTGTCGATATATTTAATTTTTTTCTTCTTGTTTAAAATTTTATTTTTTTCTATGGAATTTTGTATAAATATTCGATTAATAAATATTGTAAAATATAATATAATAATTGTGTGTTGATTTTTCAGCTGTCTATTATTTTTTCAATTTTATTAATTAAATATTAATTTGCAATTTAAAAAATTTCTAATCATTTTTGAGTCTGATTATTGCTAAATTAATCAATTCGTATACCTAAAAGTATCAGCCAATTGCGCTATAAAGTCTTCTTTCATAATTATTTTAGGATAATATATTATCCTAATATTTATTTATCATTCCTCCTCTGTCAAATATTTTTTTTTTTATTCCATATATTATTTGTTTATTGTCTTAAATAAAATTTTTTGTATATTTTTTCAATATTATTTCTTTTCAATTTTATTTTTTTGTCAATAAATTCTCTGTATCAAATTTGATGTGTTGTAATTTTTTAACACGTGCAATTAAAACAAGTGCGATATAAATATTTCTTTTAGTTTATTGTCGTGATGACTAAAATTATATAAACAATTTTTATTATTTACTATCATTTGTGTATTGTTTATTGTCATTAAATTCTTAGTCCAGATGTGCAACTTATTTTAAAAAATTTACCATCATCCATTAAATTTATCAATTGTGTTCATAGATTTTTATATAAAAAAATAAATCCACGACATTGTAGAATAATTTATAATTTTTTCCCATTTTTATTTTTTCATTAATTTATTATTTGACTTTTATTTGTTGCTTTGTAAAATTTATACTTTCATTATTTCGACTTACAGCACTATTATCTGCCCTCTTAGGTATCAACCCCGCCTCTATACCACCCCAGATTCATCTTCCAATTCAAACAAAATTTAATTAATTAATATTTTTCTTTTATATTGTCATCATTAATGTCAATTATAATTTAAACCTACTAATTCTCAGCATTATTATTAGTACTTTCTGAACGACTTTTATCTTTAAATTCATTACAACCCCTGCTAAAACATCCCGCCAAAGTGAATTCATTAACAATTTAAAAAAACATTTAAAATTAATTAAATACAAATGACAAAAACATTAAATTTTTTTTTTTTTTTTGTAAATTAATCTGATTTCATTTAAATAGAATTTATAAATCCTCCACAGCATTTTGAGACGTTTATTTTTAGCTATCAGGATTATCAAGTTGGAGAATAAAATTAACGACAACAATCAATATTATATTTATCTTCATCATTTGTTTTTTTTTATAAATAATAAAACTCACCCTGGAAATGACGATTTATCCTTCACTCTATCAATTTTAATTATGATTACTTGTGGATTTTCAGGACGTCAAATAATTCTTAATTCCACTGCTGCTGTTGTTGTTGCTGCATTACATCATGTGAATAATCATCAGTTGCCGGTGGTTGAACAGCAGTTTGACGAATGTCAGTTGCAAATGGATTTGTTGAATGAAATGGATTTGCATTTGTTTCCGTTGATCCATAATTAATAACTGGCTGTGAATATCCACTGGTATTACGTAGTTGATCATTGTCATTCCAACCTGCATTAGGATCCAACGATGGTTGTCTCTGTGAATTAAAAATTAAATAAAAAATTAAATAAAAAATTAAATAAAAAATTAAATAAAAAATTACAAATATATTTAATAGACTGATTCAAATAAATCGACTTATTTTTTTTTTTTTTCAAAAGGTCTACCTGGAATACCTTCAGGGAGGTGTGAAAAGATTTCTGTTAAAACTAGAGCTCTTAATATTAATATTAAGAGGTGTCTCATCGTGAATTTCTAATTGCTATTTAAATAACATGGAAAAATTTTGTTTTTATCTTCAAAATTTTGTAGCTTACGAACCAATGGACGGATTCAAATGAACAATACATATTTTTATTGGAAATTGAAAGCTCTACAAAAAAGGTATCTTACCATTTTTTCATAACTTTTACTGTTTAGAAGATATCAGAGGTTAAAGTTTGAAGAATTTAACAAAAATTCTTTGTTACTTTGGAATTTTATAACTCGGAGATAAATAAATATTATAAAGTGCGCAACATACATTTTTTATAGGAAATCGAACGCTCTACAAAAAAGGTCTCTTGTGGTTAATCGATTACTCTAACCATTTAGAAGATATTCGCATTCCAATCCCTGCGTTCTGATTTTAATAATTTTTTAATAAATATTTTAACTTTATCCCTTCAAGTCATGAATGCGAATAACTTCTAAATGGTTAGAGTAATCGATTAACCACAAGATACCTTTTTTGTAGAGCGTTCAATTTCCTATGATAATATGTATTGATCATTTGAATCCGTCCATTGGTATGTAACCTACAAAATTTTAATGATAAAAACAAAATTTTTCCATGTTATTTAAATAGCAATTAGAAATTCACGATGAGACACCTCTTAATATTAATATTAAGAGCTCCGGTTTTAACAGGAATCTTTCTACACCTCCCTAAAGGTATTCCAGTAGACCTTTTGAATAAAAAAAAAATAGTCGATTTATTTGAACCAGTCTAAATTATTCATATTATTTTTTTAAATATTTCAACGATGAGAAATTAATGAAGAAAAAATTATAAAAATTAACATTTACAATAAATTCTGATTGCATTGTGTTGGGTGGTGGTGGAATTGGTGGTTTCGTTTGTCCTAGATCATCAAGTGGATTCCAACTTTTTTGCTCTTCTGCTGATGGATCAGCCCAAGGCTGCAATTCGCCAGAGCAAAATACTGCATAAAATGTCACACCAAAAAAGTGTACACATGCTGCAATTATAAACACATTCCTCCAGCTATGTGCATCCTGATTAAATAAATAAATAAGTAAATAAATTAAAATTATTATATAATAATGAATAAAATAATTTTATTAATTTATTTTTGATTATTTTTAATTCACCTTATTTTTCGTAATATTGTCGACGAAAAATGGTACAAGTAATCCAGCAATTGTTCCAATGCCATTAGACATTCCCATAAGTATACTTGCATATCTTGGCGCAATATCAAGATGATTGACGTTAAAACCTGAAATTGCAAAGCCACTGCATGCAACACCAATTGCCAGTGCAACTGTTGCTGCAGTGCCATTTCTGTGTGTTGTTGCATTAGCAACAACGAGAAAAAATAATGCTTCCATTCCAAATCCACCGCAGTTAAATAATTTACGAACATTTGTCGTTGACATTATTCCACGTTTTCGTAAATGATCAGCAAGTAATCCACCACATGGTACAATTGTTGTCATTAATAAATGGGGTAAAGATCCAATTACTCCAGTCTATTAAGAAGAAATGAAGAAATTTTAATTACCAGAAATATTTAATTAATTTTTGATGATTTTTTTATTCTTTAATGTATTTTTTTTTTAGGGTGATGATTTAAACAAGTGAATAAAAATTTGTTATTTTTCTTGGAATCAGGCTTGAAAGGTTTAGAAGTGAAATTGATATGTATTTTATCAATAAAACTAACAGTTTTGGTGTAATATACAAAAGTCAGCTGAAATTACGGAAAATTACAACTTTGATGTTGAATAACTTTTAAACAAGTAGACTAATCAAAAAATGAGAAGAGACCTTTTTTGTAGAGCATTTAATTGTCGATGAAAATGTTTATTACGATTTTTCTGTGTGATTGGTAGTTTGCAAGTTATAAAAATCAGAAGGTAAAAACACAATTTTTTTCTATTTTATTCTTATGGAAAATAGAAAAGTGCAATGAGCATTATCTTAATATTAATATTAAGAGCACATATTTTTAGAGCCTAATTTTTAGACCTAAATGAAACTTTTAAGCCTGATTCCAAGAAAAAAAATAAATTTTTTTTCCAAAAAGAAAAATTCAAAAAAAAAAAAATTTTTTTTTTTGAATCACTTTAATTTTTAAATATTTAATAAATTTTCTCACCTCAACCATTGGCATGTCGAATGATTCGTGCATAAATCGCGCTTGAAATAATACAAGAAGATAAAAATTCCATGAACGACAAAAATTCGCAACAATTATTGCATAAACAGGCATTGAAGTTAAAAATTTTCGCCATGGTGTTGTTGCAAATGTTGGGATTGGCATATTATTTTGTGATTGGCCAAGTGAATCCTCAATATAACGCAATTCACGACTAGAAATACACGGATGTTTTGATGGACGTTCAAAAGCCAACCACAACCAAAAACCATACCATATCAATCCACAAACACCTGAAGAAAAAAATAAAATATATAAAATAATCATCAAAAAAAAGAAGATTAATTTTTATATTAATCTAATCATTTGTCTTTCATTTTTATTATTAATAATAATTTTTTACTAATTTTTTTATTAACAATTTTAATAATTTAATAAAAAAATAATAAAATTAATAATTTTAATATTTGTTTTTTTTTTTATTTTTATTTATTATTTATTATTTATTTTTTTATTATTATTTGTTATTTATTATATACTATTAATTTTATTATTAATATTTTTAATAATTTAATAAAATAATAATGAAATTAATAATTTTATTATTTGTTTTTTTTTTATTTTTATTTATTATTTATTATTTATTTTTTTATTATTATTTGTTATTTATTATATATTATTAATAAAACTATTAATTTTATTATTAATAATTTTAATAATTTAATAAAATAATAATAAAATTAATAATTTTATTATTTGTTTTTTTTTTTATTTTTATTCATCATTTGTTATTTATTTTTTTATTATTATTTATTATTTATCATATATTATTAATAAAAATAATTAATTTTATTATTAACAATTTTTTTAATTCAATAAGATAATAATAAAATTAATAATTTTCTTATTTGTTTTTTTTTAATTTTCATTTATTATGTATTATTTATTTCTTTATTATAATTTTTTATTTATTATGTACTATTAATAAAATTATTAATTTTATTATTAACAATTTTAATAATTTAATAAAATAATAATAATATTAATAATTTTATTATTTATTTTTTTTTTATTTTTATTTATTATTTATTATTTATTTTTATATTATTATTCATTATTTACTATGTACTATTAATAAAATTACCAATTTTATTATTAACAATTTTAATAATTTAATAAAATAATAATAAAATAAATAATTTTATTATTTATTTTTTTTTTATGTTCATTTATTATTTATTATTTATTTTTTTTATCATTATTCATTATTCATCATGTATTATTAATAAAATAATTAATTTCATTATTAATAATAACAATAATTAATAAATAAAACATTAAATATAAATAAATTCCAATAGCAATATAAAATTATTATTTACCATAGAAATAAAATGAAGCTGTCCAACCAAACCAATGACTAAGACAACCAGACAATGGCATACCAATTACAACTGCAGCATAAGAGCCACAAAAGGCAAGTGTTGCCAGTCTTGATCTCTCAAATGGCGGCGCCCAATATTTCCATATTCCATGACAAGCTGGATAAGTTACACCC
The DNA here is from genome assembly GCA_030347275.1 of Microctonus aethiopoides. Classification (NCBI taxonomy): domain Eukaryota; kingdom Metazoa; phylum Arthropoda; class Insecta; order Hymenoptera; family Braconidae; genus Microctonus; species Microctonus aethiopoides. Next base: position 24,864,697 of record JAQQBS010000001.1, on the reverse strand, counting down.
TATTTTCAAATAAATCAAACCCACAAAATAAATAAATCTATCAATAAATTATTTAAGTAAAGAAACAAAAAATATAAAAATAAAAATATTACCTCTGCCAATCCTTTGCATACTTGAACGCACATATCAACAATTGGATCAACTTTCAATGCTCCAGGCACCAATAAATTAAGGAATGACGAAGTGGCAATAGCAATACCAAATATTTTATTAGCTGGATAAAGAGATGCAAAAAATCCACCTGGCACTTGAGTTATTAAATAGCCCCAAAAAAATGATGAATCTAAAGCACTTTCTGTACCAATTGTCCAATTAAATTTTAATGCACCCCCATCGTCTGTATCATTTTTCATAATCAATTTAGCCATTCCCATATTACATCTCATTCCAAAAGAAATGATAAATCCTATCATGAAATAAAATTTTAATTTTTATTCATTTAATTTTTCATGTTTGAATTAATTAATTAATATTAATTAAAATTGTAAAATTATCTTACCTAAACAAGCGAGTACAGCTATGGTGTATCTTTTTGATAAACATGAACACTCAGGCATGCAATAAGTATCAATGTGTCGTAAAGGTGGTCTTTCTGGTTCTGGCAACGAATCAAATGATGCACGTCCATCATATCCTCTTTCATCTTCAAATCCCATATTTTCTTTACTGTCATTACCATCTTTTGGCATTTCAAATTCGTCATAGCCTATGTTACTACTTTTATTTATTCGGAATCTGTATTTACAAGTGTATTAAATTAAAAAATATAAATAAATGAATAAATAAATAATAATTGCAATGTGTTGAATGGAAAAAAAAATTTATTAATTAATTAATTAATTACCCAGAAAGTTTTTCTGAGGCTTTGGATTTAATTGCCCCAAGTGCTCCAAGACCCGCTGCCGCGAATCCGGACATGTTTAAAATTATTGGGGTTGCTTCAAGATGTTTAATTGAATATTGTTGTTATTTTGCAGCCCCTTGAAAATTAAATTAATAAAGAAAACAAAATTATTATACATTTTATTTTATTTTAATATTTATTTTTACTTTCTCATCAATTTAATATTAATATTATTTATTATATTTAAAATTCAATGATTTTATCTCATTATATCCAATATAATAGATATATTTTTGAAATATATTATTGTTAATTTGCAGCTACTTGAAAATTAAATTAATAAAGAAAACAAAATTATTATACATTTTATTTAATTTTAATATTTATTTTTACTTTCTCATCAATTTAATATTAATATTATTTATTATATTTAAAATTCATTGATTTTATCTCATTGTACTCAATAACAATATAATAGATATTTTATTAAAATATAAATTGTTGTTATTTTGCAGCCCCTTGAAAATTAAATTAATAAAGAAAACAAAATTATTAAACATTTTATTTTATTTTAAAATTTATTTTTACTTTCTCATCAATTTAATATTAATATTATTTATTATATTCAAAATTCATTGATTTTATCTCACTGTATCCAATAACAATATAATAAATATATTATCAAAATATATTATTGTTAATTTGCAGCCCCTTGAAAATTAAATTAATCAAAAAAAGAAAAGAAATTATTATACATTTAATTTATTTTTAATATTTATTTTTACTTTCTCATCAATTTAATATTAAAATTATTTATTATATTCAAAATTCATTGATTTTATCTCATTGTATTCAATAACAATATAATAGCTATATTATTAAAATATAGAGCACTGAATATATATTCGTAAGGGAATAAAATAGACAGACGTGCTCGGTATTTTAGGGTATAAAATATCCCGAGGAGCAAACGCGTATTATACGTCGGCAAGCAAACCCGCAGGGGTTGAATTTGGAGTAGGGATGTTTATTTCAAGTGGCGGACCATCCACCCTCTAATCTCCGTACACTCAAGGGACTCTATATAGCCAAGGGGATGATAGAAAACGTCAGGGGAAAAATCATGTGCCTCTTTTTCTCTTCCTCTCGTATATTTTTCCATTCCAATATTTTTTTCTCTCTTTTACACACTCCCTTTTTATAAATACATTGACGATGTTGAAAGCCGTCGATGACATGTATCAACGTGCATTCAGTAGCAACTTTATTTGACTTCTTCCCCAATCTGATTTTATTAATGATACTCAGAAAAAAAAAAAAGAAAAAGAAAAAGAAAATAAATAAATAATAAAATTTTTTTTTTTCGTGATTTATTAATTTTATTTATTTATTTATTTTTATTATTAATTCATAGTTATTTAAATTTGTATCTATTTATTGTTTATTGAGCTTTAATAGTTTAATTTATATATGCAATTGTAGTTTAATAATTATTTTTAAAATCGATTTATAATTTCCATGATGGAAATTTATAATGGACAGAGCTTAAAATGGCACGTGACGTTAAAATTGAAGGATTCATAGTGAAAAAAAGCACAGTTTATCATCCGACACGTGCTTCACGATTATTATTGAGGGTAAAAATTGTACATTGTATGGAAAAAAATAAATGAAGAAGGGTGATGTAACCAAAAGTCAATCCTTAATGGACTGTCACGATAGTTGGTAAAATGCGTTGAAGTGTGACGTGTATTGGATCTTAATGACCGATAGTCTTTTTTTTTTTTTTTACTAGGGTGGAGGGCGAGGGGGCGGGGAAATAAGGGCGGAAGGGGGGAGCTTTATCTCTTCATTATCCCCATAATTTTTATCTTCATTTTACAAGATTTGACTTTCGTTCAGGGAAAATTTATGTGAAACAATAAATATTTTTTTTTTTTTCTGTAATTTATTTTTATTCTTTGGGTATTTTTTTTTTTGTTCATGGGGGGATGTGAATTTATGTAATTGCTTTGAGGAATGATTTTGAGGATGGAGATGTATGTATTAATAAATATATAAATAAATAAATAAATATATAAATATTATAGGGGAACGAAATGATTTGTGCAGAGATCAAGGACATTATTCTCCGAGCGAACCCGAAAATTCTTCGGTGAGATTATCGATTGGTAGCACGAATAACTTAATGCTCCAGAAATGAAAATTTTTTTTCATTCCAATTTTTTTTATAATTAATCAAAAAATTATTTTTTTTTATATTAAAATCAATTTTCTTCGATTATAAAAATTTTTATTTCGTATTAAATAACACAATAAAACACATTCCACTACACTTGTATCAAAAAAAAAAA
>JAQQBS010000001.1:24847546-24859578 GCA_030347275.1 Microctonus aethiopoides | reverse complement strand
AAAAAAAAAAAAAAAAAAAAAAAAAAAAAAAAAAAAAAAAAAGTTGAAAGAGCTATAAAAAGGGCCAACTCACCAACAAGAAGAGTTTATGATTAGATATATATATACATATATATATGTATATAATAACGTGAATATAAACGGGAAAAGATCAATGTTTGGTCTGACACAAGTCGGATTTTTCTACTTTATTCGCCCAATAATTTTTCCTACACCCGATTAAATTACTTCCAGCTCTCAATCAATGTTTTATATTAAATATTAACTTTTATATCCATCAAAAAAAGAAGACGAAGAAGAACAACAAAGCAAAAATATATAAACAAATAATAATATTTATTAAAATAAAAAATATTTGTGTAAAAAAAAAAAAAATATTTTTATTCACTTTTCGAATAACTTTATTTACATTATTAAATTTGTAACATTTTTTTTTTGTGATTGGTTATCAAAGAAGATAATTTTTATCAAGAGTTTTATGGATGATGATAATCAGAATGTTTATAAATAATTGAATTCATGCACATTAATAAAATAATATTGTGTTATCTTAAATTTAATCAACAGTAGAATTTATATTTGTTTATATTTTCGCTGTGTGGGATATGTAAATGAGGCTGATAAATATGATAATAAAATGAGTTTGATTGTACTTTCGTATTTGAGGAAGTGAAAAATTATTTAAAATTTTATTAAGTGTATTATTAAAGTTTTTATTTTATTCCATAGAGAACGAAGCATTTCATAACCAGTGCAAATGACAGTTGAAAGTGATGTTGATGTCAATCAAGTTGTTAGAATGTGAAGATAAATTTAGATAATTGAAATAATATTCCTCAATTACTTTAAAACTAAATTTAATTCATTTAATTTTAAAGATAAAAATATTTCACGAATAAAATCAAGAAAATAAATTCATTTAATTTATTCTATTATATCATTCTATCAATTTTAATTCCAATCTTTATAATATCTAATACTATAAACAATCTAAATAAATAAACAAATAAATTTGTTAAAATTAAATTAAAAAATAATAAAATTAAAAATTTTTTATTTTTATATTTATTTTAATTCACTCGTTTTTGATATTTCGTAAACGTGTGTGTAATAATAATATTCAATTGTTTCAGGTGTGATAATTTTCACCTGTATTGAGAGATGATATAACAGTGTGGGGTCATTGAGCAGAGGCAGCCCAGGAAACGAGGTTAGGCATTGCAAGTATAAATCAATACAGGCGTGGGTTTTCCGATAAAATAAATTTTATCATAAATAAAAAATCAATTTAAAATCTAATATAATATCCCTCATTAACATCATTGTAATCATTAAATCCCACAGTAAACTAAGAAGACTAAATAAATAAATAAATAAATAATTAAATGAATTATAAAATAATAAATATAAAAATAAAAAAATAAACATTATTAAAATACTAAATAATTTTTATTCTCCTTCGAAAAAAAAAAATATGGACGAATATAAATAATTATATTTTTCATTCCAACTTGGCAAATGTCTTTTTATGGATATGGGAGGATGGAGTATATAATAATATCTCTTGGTGAACCAGCATGAGCATGAAATCAATAAGGAGAGCAACTGCGGTTGGAGGTCGAGACAAAAGCGCGTAAAAAAATTTAAAAATAAACAAATTAAACAAAAAATACAAATTTAAAAATAACCAACAATTGAAATATATTCAATTGAAGATATAATAAATTTATTGAACAATTAAATGAAAAAAAAAAAATTTTTTTTATGGGTAAAAAAAAATTCCAAAGAATAAAATTTTTGTTATAATTGAAAAAATAATTATTAAATATTATTAATTGATAAAATAGAGTGTTGATAATTACTGATAATAACTCCAAGTGTATTCTCAATTACTATCACAAATGTCAGAGGACGATTTCAGTGTCCTTCGTCATATATATATATTTATTTTAGCCTTGGCATACGCGTGGGCGTGCGCGCGTTCTACTGCGTGTTACGTTCAATTTCTTCATCAGTTATATTGAGGGTTGGATTATTATTTTATCTATATATCAATAAGTCATGTGTGGAGATAAAAAAAAAGGCAATATAAAAAAAATTATTAAACAAGAAGAAAATTAAAGATTAATATTTGTTAAAGTATTTAAAAAACTTTTTACAATTTTAAATATAACTTTGTTCATAATAAATTTAATTACGTTTAATTAAATATGTATTTATAAATTTATTTTATATCATAACAATTTAACATATTAATTCTACATATATATCTCAATAAAGTTTGATAATTTAATCAGAGTTTGTGTACGTAATTAATAATTATAGAGTTTAAATGACGAGTTTGAGTTCAGAAGAAAAAATAATTAGTTTCATATTTATTTATCTCTATTTTTTTTTTTATTAATATTAATTTTAATGAGTTTATTAATTATATAAAAATAATAATTTATGCATCTATTTATTCGTGGGTTTATTATTATAAATATTTATTTATTATTGTTTTATTTAATTGTATGTGAATAGATTTATAAAATAATTTTGCAGATGAGTATTGGAGTGAACAAGTTTGAACAGGTTTGGATCAATATATCAACGTCATTGAGTAAAAATTTCAACGTGTTTCTCTTTTATCTTCTCTCAATGGCATTTACAATTGTTATTTTTATTTAACATGATGTGAATGTGGATGGTAAATATTATTTATTTATTTTTTTTTTCGATTAATTATTGTGGAAAATTAAGGAACAATATAATTCAATAAATAATAGTATTATTTATGAATGCTGTGAACAAATCAGTTGTTCCTGGTTGCGTGTTTATCGTTGATATTATTTGTCACGCACAAAATTTTTTATTTACAAGCAGTTTATTATTATTGTATAACAATTTATACACGATGTCATAAGTGTAGTTAAATTAATGCATAAAAAATGTTTATGTACTGTCATAAGAGATTCAAAGCTATAAAATTTGTCGAAAGTGCAATGGCTTACATACGCAATAATAAAAAATCCATGTGCAATTTTATTGTTAATATAAACTACAATAATAAAAAAAAAAAAAAAAAAAAAAAAAAAAAAAAAAAAAAAAAAAATAGAAAAATAAACAAATAATTTTTTTCTTTATTATAAATGGATTTTAAACAAAGTGGATGAATTAAAAAATCTCATGGGGCGACACAAACATTCATTAAAACTTTCGAATAATAAAATTACCACAAAAAAAAAAATTCTTGCATTTTTTCGTAATTTCAAATTTTTTTTTTTTTTTTTATTTCTTTTCATCTGGAGCGTTTGTTTACTCCCCATGGGATTTATTTAATTCACGTAGTTTAATGTGACTTAATTAGTCACGAAAATTATGAGAACAAAACAAAAATTTGCAGGTGCGAATTAAAATATTTAAAATATTTTTTATATAAATTTGAAAAAGAAAAATATCACGACAGAGTCATTCAGTTATCGATTGGCCTATATATATTTTTTTTACGTGAAAGAGTCCTGAAATTCTTTAGCGACATCATGAGTAGGTATTGCGGGAGAGACAGAGCATGATGGAGAGAGAAAATAGTGACTGAGAGAAGAAGAAAAAGGGAAAATCGATTGTGTATTCCAATAAATTATAAAAAAATATCGTGGAATATTCTGAGAGAAAGAAGACAAACATTATTTGCATATTAATTGAAACAAATATTTTATTAATGAACGTAACATAAATATAATAATATTATTAATAATAATAATTTAAGAAAAGAATTTTTTTAAATAAAAATAATTGAAGAAATATTATTTTAAAAAATAAACAATTTAATTTTATTTATAATACAATGAAAATTCTCAATACGTGTGCTTTTTTTTTTTCTTTTGATAGTCAAAATGTTGGGGTAAAAGCACATAAAAAAAATATTGTTCTATAAAACAAGTGGGGATATGATAATAAAAAATAAATAAACGACAAAGAAAGTAGGTGAAATAAAATCTAAGATGATGAGTAAAGTGAAGGGGAAACGAAAATATAAATGAGAAAAAAATCTTAGCTATCATCAGATACTGTAAGGGCGTTCATGGAGAGAAAAATAAAAATTTCGTTTGCTTTAATTTGATGCCTCAACATTCACAGTCGAGAGAGATTTTTCTCTCGTATTTTTCCTTTCTTTTTTTTTTTTTTTTTTTTTTCTTTTTCTCTTTTTATTATTGTCGAAGAAAAGGGAATGAAGCGTGCTTTTAAAGAGACGGTATAGACAGTGCTTCAGCATAATTGGCATAAATTCTATGTACCGGAGATGCCTCGAAATCTGGTTAAGATAAAATAAAAAAAAAAAGAAAAGAAAAATTAATAAAAAAAATTGAAAATAATTTTTTTTTTAACGTTTGGAAATTTTTCCTTGAACATTTTATGATAATTTTCCAACTCAAATAATTAAATTACATAAATTAAACAATTATAAATCATAAAATTATCATTTTGGAATATTTAAAAAATAATTGTCATTTATTTTCATAATTTATTTTTTCTTAAATTAATTTTACTAATTATAGAAATATATATTTCAATGGTTATATATTTTTAAATATCCATAAACAATTTACTTATATCCTCTCTGACGATATAAAAATAAAATAAAATATATTCCAATTAATATTGATATATTTTTAAATATAAAACAAAAGAATTAAATGAAAAGAATAAAAATAAATATTTTGTCTCAAATTTTTTATTCTTTGTATCAAATCGAATAGTCAAGCCTACACTGAAAACGACTAGGCATCGATCGTTCTGACCCCAGTAGAGTATAGAACCCACCCAACATAATCGCGTTGCTGTCTACATACTCTCAAGTACGAAAAAAAAAAAAAAAATAAAGAAAAATAAAAAAGAAAACAATTTAATCCTCATTGCGAAATATTATTTACATCACAATGTTAATTGTCACAACTTAATATAACTGTATACTCATTCACCCAACGATAAATATATACATCCATACATGTACATAAGTTTTAATAAAATTCCATACATACAAACACAAATAAAATAAAAAAAGAATTAAAAATGTACTCACTTCTGTGATTTCCAATTTTTGACTCAGAGAAAAAAATGAAATAAATTTCTCAACGACGACACTTAAATTTTTTTCTCTATCTCTAATATTACACCCACGGAATAAAAAAATCCAAAAGCTCTTTTACATATAAATATACAATAATATTCACTCCACGATTTATTTTATATCGATGAAAATTGAAAAATAAGAAAAAAAAAAAATAATATTATTTTTCCTTTACAATATTAATAAAATCTTCGTTCACGTAAATGATTATTCTATCATATATATTTACAAAAATGGCAATAGTCTCACCCGAAAATTCTGGAAAGACTTTTCTTGTAATTAATATAATTTATTATCAATTTACAAACAAATAATCAATCATTGTAATGATAAATTCTTTACAATAACGTGAATTATGAATAGACAAATTTTAGGAAAAAAATCTATCGGTTGCACGGGCAAACACTCGTCGTGCACACTCCTCCTCGTTTTCTTTCACCTCCTTTCACGTTTTCGCGCACACTCAAAATCAAGGGTTGCGCAGGGGTGTAATGCAAATGGAAAAAGCACCATTGCGCTTGAGCACAACTCACAGCAGCGACACAACATGGCCGTCTACGTCAACGATAGGAAAAAGGATCGATAAAATGTTTGAGTTACATTTTCCTACCACTTGCCGTCGTTGTTGTCGTCAAACTCTCTCCCTATTGCAATTTTTTATATCTATACAATGTTATCTATTCAATACATCCATTGAATAAAAATAAAACAACCCTTAATAATAAATTTTTAAAGAGAATAATAATGAAAATAAAATTTTTTGACATTTGACAAAAATCAACAAAGGAAAATTTCTGATATTTTATTATTTAATGTTGCATTATTTTACTGTTATATGCAAAATCAATTTTTCATCCCCTAAATACATATGTCTTCATATACCTATAGTACATACATATAAAAAAAAAAATATATATATATCTAGTAAATAAATAAATGTAAATTATTTTAAATTATTTTATCAGTTGTTTTTTTTTGAAATAATTTATTTGATTTTATTTATTTGATTTTATTAAATTATTTATTTATATTAATTATTTTTTTTTTTTTTTTTAGATACATATATGCATGTTTATATATAGGTAATGCTGTATATAATTCAATAATGGTTATAAGAACACGTGTGTAAATTAATCTATAACATGAGTAAATGTACATTCTCGTTGTGTATTATATTATACAATAGAAAATATCGTCGCGAGTATATAATATTATCTGCGATTGTATTGTACATATGTATACATGATTGTGCGAGTGTATGTATGTATAGAAGTGTGATGATAATGCTGTTGTCAATACCTTGACTATCTTGGCCTTGACATCCTGTAATTGTTGACAACAAAAATATTAATATAAAGCATATAAAATTTTATTTATTTTTATTTATGAATATTTATTTATTTATTTGAGTTATTAAATTGGGAATTAATAATTAAATTCAATTTATTGGCAATTATTACAGGAGGAAATGAAAATAATTTTGAGATATTTTTTGTTGATTTATTAATTAATATTTTTATTGGAAAAATATATTTTATTAATTATTTATTTATTTTTTTTGTTTTTAATTAATTATTATTATTTGTTTATTATTTATTTATTTATTATTAATTATTATTATTATTATTAATAATCAATTAATTATTTATAATTATTTAATTTTTTTTTTTTAATTTTAATTTATTATATTAAATATTGAATAATTAAATTATTAAATAATTAAATATAAAATCTAAAAATAATAAAAAAAATATATAATTAATTAATTAATTATTAATATGTAATTTTGAAATATTTTTTGTTGATTTTTTTATTCATATTTTAATTGGAAATATATATTTTATTAATTATTTATTTATTTTTTGTTTTTAATTAATTATTATTATTTGTTTATTATTTATTTATTTATTATTAATTATTATTATTATTATTAATAATCAATTAATTATTTATAATTATTTAATTTTTTTTTTTAATTTTAATTTATTATATTAAATATTGAATAATTAAATGATTAAATAATTAAATAATAAAATTTTTAAAATAATAAAAAAAATACATAATTAATTAATTAATTATTAATATGTAATTTTGAAATATTTTTTGTTGATTTTTTTATTCATATTTTTATTAGAAAAATATATTTTATTAATTATTTATTTATTTTTTGTTTTTAATTAATTATTATTATTATTATTATTATTAATCAATGAATTATTTATAATTATTTAATAATTATAATTATTTAATTTTTTTTTAAATTTAAATTTATTTTTTCAATTTATTATATTAAATATTGAATAATTAAATAATTAAATAATTAAATATAAAATTTAAGAATAGTAAAAAAAATACATGAGTAATTAATTAATTATTATTTATTTATTAATTATTAATTATTATTAATCAATCAATTATTTATAATTATTTAATTTTTTTTTTAAATTTAAATTTATTTTTTTAATTTATTATATTAAATATTGAATAATTAAATAATTAAATAATTAAATATAAAATTTTTAAAATAATAAAAAAAATACATAAGTAATTAATTAATTATTAATATGTTATTTTGTTTTTTAATATAATTTTATTTGATTTTAATATGTGTATCAATTTTTTTTTTTATTTTTGAATAAATTTTGGTAACCTTGAATTTGAATAATGGATTATATAAAGTCAAGATGTATTTTTATTTTTTTATTGAATATAAAATTCAATATTAATATGTGCAATGGTAATAATAAATAATTGGTTGTTTGTTTTATTTTCTTGTTTTCTTTTATTTTTCTACTGAAAGTTGGACATGAATACACGACTAATGTGTAGATATAAATATCTACATTGCATACGGAAGTTTGTTATTGATTTAACAGTAAATTTTATTATACTGTCGTTAGAGGTTCATTGACATATTATATTGTTAAACATATCTGCCAATCGTTCTAGATTTTATTTATTTTTTGTGATAAATAAATCACAGGTAATAAAAAGAAATAAATTTTGCAATTGTGACATGTGTGGTAGATTTTTTGAATAAAGACATGGACGATAATGGTGGAAATATTTCAAAAAAGTCAATTGAGTTTGTTAGTAAAATTGATAAAAATTTTTCGAATGAAAATGAATTAATTGCCAATCAAACAATTATGAACAATTCACTTCCTTATGTAAGTTATAAATTAGTGTTTGAATTAATGTGAATAGGGTAAATTTATTTTAATTAATGTTTATGACGCGTTTAATAAATAAAAGGTTCCTGTTTATACTCGTCTTATGACGTACAATTTGGCGCCAATTGAAAGACCGAAAACACCACCAGTGATAAAAAAGCTACGTTTGAAATCGAGGTAATTTTATAAATTAATCTAAAGTAATTATTCATTAACAATATTGTTTAAATTAATATCATTAATTATTTCATCTAGGAAAAATTGTCGAGAGTCGAACGTCAAAATAAGTGGAATAAATAAAATAAATTAGAAAAATCTGAATCCTAACCTCAAAATTTACGTTGAAAATTTAATAGAAAATAAATTCATTATCATATTATTTATATTCAATAATTTATTTTATTAATATGAAAATTATGTCTTTTATTTTATAAAGTAATCAACAAATAATGTATTTTTATTTTTTAAATAATTAAAATCAATAAATCATAAAGATAGTTGATGGCGCCACTGTACACAAGTGTATATTTTTCTCCTTCTTTTTTATACTGTCTCTTTTTTGTTAATTGCAGCCTGCAATGACACGAGTTTATGACGTGAACATCAGTCCATTTACTATAATTGTTAAATGAATGATGAGTATTTATTTATTAATCGGTATATAAATGTAATTTTATAAAGGAAATTTTTTTTTTACCAGTTACGACTGGTAAAAAAAAATTACAATGAAGGGACTCAACGAATTTATTGGAATTCTAATAGTACTGCAATATTTATACGGTATTTGCACTACTGATTTATTAATTAATGTCAAAAATCAAGTAAGTACATAATAAACATTAACAATATGCCACAATATTACTTAACCTAACAAAAATACATTAAAAAAAATCTCAAATAATTTCAATTCCTCAAACGAAAAATTTTGCATTTTAAATGAAACCTAACCTCAATCTATCATCAACAACTTGTTATTTATCATATTCATTGTTGATATTTATATTAACTGTAATGTTTATCATATATATTATTAATATTTCATTAATTTTATTACTTTTAGGGTGGTGATATATTTTCAGAAACAATTACTTCAAATGTTTCTGAGGATATTATTACATTGGAATTCCAAAGGTCAGATGGAACATTAGTGACTCAGCTGATTGACTTTAGAAATGTATGTGCTTATCATCAATTATTGAAACACAAAATTAAAAATAGTAATTGAGTATTTAAACAAATAATAATTTATTATATTATTTCAGAAAGTTCAAGTTATTAAAGTTCTTGTATTGGGCGAGGAAGAACGTGGCCAACATCAATATCAAGTAATGTGTTTTGTAAATTATTATTACAAAATGGACTTTATATCATCTGATGCAATGTCAAAATTACGACAAAAAAATCCAGGAACTATAAGAATAGCTGAAGAGGATAGAGGCTATACAAATTATACAATGGATTTATTTTTAGATGCAACAAAATCAAAATTAATATCAAAGCATATTGTTACATTTTGTAATGAAGCAGCTGACTCAACGTACACAAGAAATGATGATATTAAACAATGGATACAAAGATTGGGCATTTCTGAATCATTATTAATGACTGCTGTACATAATTTTACTTCAATATCTGTTCGACATCCAGGAATAAATAATACAACGAGGTCAATATCAATAACAAAATGCGCAGACACATCGAATTTATGGGCATCATGCTCTTGTGCACTTGAACTTTGTATTGGATGGTATCCATGTGGATTAAAATTTTGTAAAGGTAAGAGTGATGGAAAAAAAATACCCTCCACGTATAAATGTGGAATAAAAACTTGTAAAAAATATTTTATATTTTCGTATTACTCAAAGATGAAAAAAAATTGTCTGTGGGATGAATGATATTATTGAATGAATTTATAGAATATTCAATTATTCGCGTGAGTAATAAATGGCATGCTTCCTCTATATACGTACATATATGATGAATATATAGATGAATTTATATTCATGATGCATTTAGTCAACAATGCCAATAATTAATGCAAAAATACGTATATTATTTTGACATAAATATTTTCCATTTGTTTAGTCTTTTTACGGGTTCTTGATATTTATTTTGAAATTATATTAATGATTTTGGAGATATTGATAACAGATTCACGAGTTATATTAATTATTTTATACGTGAAACGAAAAAATAATACCTTTGTTTACAGTAATTTTTGTAGTTTAAAAATAATTAATGATGGGAAAATTTCTATTCCGTTAGAAAAAAAAACATTCCGAATTATCGTGACCATTTGTTAAAACATTTTAATAAATAATATAAAATACTCGAGTGAATTTTACATTCCGAAAATGATGAATAATATATATAAATTCACCTTATTCAAAATTTTATTCAACGGTTTATTTCAATGCGATCAATCGTGGAATTAATTTTTCTTTTCATACTCAAATGTGATTTACATTGATAATTTATTTATTTATTTGTATATAAATTGAAATAGTTTTGAGTTGATGATTGAATGCACACTTTGTGCTGATTTTGGTGCTAATATACTATCAATTTCATTAAACTTTTCCCATTATCAATATTTAATAAATAAAAACAAAACGCGTTTAGAAAATTCCTAAAAATAAAAATTTTTTTTTGAAAAATAAAAAAAGAAAACATTTGTAAAAGACTGTGTAAAATCTGTCCATTTAATAACGCAATATAATTGCAAGAAAATGTTATAATAATTATCTCAATGTAAATGAATTAATCAAATCGAAAGTTAGATCATCAAAATACATACGTCAATTTTATTATTAAAATATAATCGACAAAAAAAAAATTTATCTCGATTAAATTTTTTCCATTACTCCATTGTCTACGTGCAAATTATCCTTGTGTAAAATAGACATCAGCGATCGTTTAATCGACACAATTGAATAATATATAAGTCAATAAGTCATAAGATCATTTTTTAATGTCAAAATGATAATTAAAAATTGAAAAAAAAATAAATCTCAAAGCGAATTAAACTCGATTTCTATTAATAAAAAAGCAATATACATGAGATTGTAAATAAATTTGTAAATAGCTATATGACAATGCGAATAATTTGCAGGGAAAATAAATATTTATACCTATACATATATATAAATATATAAATAGAATTTAGATCGAGATAATTATTAGTGAATAATAAATTTATCAATTCTATTAATGTGCTCTCTTTAAAAAAAGTTTCATTTTGTTTTTCAACAATGAAACGAGGCAAATAGAAAATTACCAAACTGTAATTATTATTATTATTATTATTAATATTATTAATAATGGAGAACGTAAATATTTTTTTTTTTTGCGTCTCTTGAATAAACTGCGAACAAACAAAAAAAAAATAATAATATACAACTCTTATAAATATTAAATGTAATACGTATATATGACTTTTTTTTGCTTTACATATATGTAATATTGTAACTTATATACATATTTTTTTATATACAAATTTAATAAAAATAATAATTGACACAATACAAAAATTTTTTTTTATCGTGGAAATATCATATTTATTTATTTATTTTTCTTTTTTTTTTATTTTTACTATAGATACATTGTAAATTTTATTACTGCATGCCATGTGATTATTTATCAAGTTAAGTGAAACTAAATAAATTGCTTACAATGTCCCGTTTTTTTTATTTATTTAAACATGAAAATGTTTGTTTCATTTTTTCTTTATTAATTTTAATAAAAATTTT
>JAQQBS010000001.1:24817483-24847536 GCA_030347275.1 Microctonus aethiopoides | reverse complement strand
TTTTTTATATTACTACTCGTGTATAAGTATTTTTTATTTGGGAATTTAAAATATTTTTTCTATGCCATTAATAATAATTTAATTTCTTCATTTTGTGCACATAATAATGGAAGACTCAAATATTCTTAATAATTATTTGTTTGTCTTTTTTTTTCGTTTAATTTAAATGCAACAAATGGAAATTTTTTGCTAGTAGATTTTTTTTTTTTAATAACACAACTGCGCTCATTTAAAAAATGCCCATTCGAGCTATTTGCTTATGTATTTACAAACAATCACTAATAGTAAACGTGAAAAATAAAAAGAAATTAATCTATAAATATCGCGAATTAATAAGAAAATAAAAATCACTTCATTTTACATAAAATAATAACTAAACAAAATTTTCTCAATTACAATAATAAAATATATTTATATAACATAAATAAATAGTACAGCTATATGCGTGATTGTTTATATGATTGTAAAATATAAAAAAAATAATAATAAAATAATAATTTCATGTCTTTATTTTCATCTTATAATTTTTTTTCTTCAACTTCTGCACTCTCAATTAGGAAATTAACGCGTGAGAAATGCACAATTATGTGAATTGGCAACTTTCTCTTAAGTACTTCCAGACACTCACAATAAAAACAAAATAATTTAGCACTTCCTCTGCAAGATTTGCACTTATTTTGTAAAGCAACTCAATTTTATAACTATTTTATTTATCTTTATTTCCGCCAACTCTATTCTTCAATAATTCTATCATAAAATATCTCTATTTTGCAAACGAGATCAAAAAAATTCAAGTTGTTCTTAAATCAACAACACCAAAAAAAAAAAAAAAAAAATTAAAAAAATCATTTTCACTAAAACTATTTTATTTATCCTCTTCTATAATATAAAAACGAACATTTTATTTTGCTACATCATGGGAATATCTAGGTAGCAACTTTACACACAGGAAATTAGCGTTTCCTGGAGATACCACAAAATTCCATCGCGGTGAGAGATCAAAGATAAACTAGAACTGCGCAACATTCAGTTGTGCACCTTCTCTTTGAACCTCGTTTTGTCTGCATATAAAACCTTGTCATTTCCGCTCGTCGTAATAGAATTTTACGAGCCACTAACTGCTATAGCAGGTCTTACGAACATCAGCAAGGATAACACTGAAGTCATCGTCACCTTTGGAAACTTGTTCCATACTAGGATTGTGTTGTTGCTGCTGTTGTTGCTGCTGTTGTTGATGTTGCGATGATGGTGGCTGCTGTTGTTGCTGCTGCTGATGTGATTGCTGTTGACATTGTTGCTGCGACTGCTGTTCCTGATACTTCACCATGTCAATATTATGATGATACTGTTCAATAGAATGTCCAATGCACTGATTATCTTTATTTTGTTGATCATCAACGATACATTGATTATTTGATAAATCAAGTTGAGTTTGTTGGGGTGTATAATAACGTAAATCACTTGCGTAATTATGATTACTGTCTAAAATATTTTGTGCTGTCATGCTTGAGTGTGCAATTGTTGATGGATGTGTGTACTTGTAATATTTTTCAAATTGCATTGATTGTTCTTGATCTTCATCGTTTAATTGAGAATCCAAAGAATTAAGAACATGTTGTTGTTGTTGCTGCTGTTGCTGATTATTTCCAGTGTCTTGTTGATATTCTTGATGATGTGACATCTGATATCTGTGCGAGACAGCTGAAATAATTTTTGTAAAATAAAAAATACAATTAAATTAATTGGAAAAAATAAATTTGTATTATTATTTTTTTATTTTTTTTTTTGAGGTTATCAATGGATAATTTTAATATTTAATTTATGATAATGATGAAGGAATTTTTTCTTACTTGGGCATTGTTCATTAGTGTTTCTCATTCCAATATTCTGTTGCCTATTTGCGCATTGGACTTGATGACTATAATTTGTTTCCACATTGGATTGTAAGGAATAATTTGTTGTTTTTGATGATTGTGGACTGGTATAATGCAATGTTTGATCGTGTGGTGATGCAACTGGCGGATAAAATGTTCCGGTAACTGAACCAACATTGTCAAAACCTGAACGTAATTTATTACACGACACCATCATGCCATTTGCAATACCAACAGCAGCAATGCTCGTTGTTTGTCGTTCAAAATTCAAATAACTCACCTATAAATTAAAAATAAATATATAAATATTATTTATATATTCAATGATGAATAAATAAATTTATTAACATTAAATATTCAATATTTAGCAATGGATTAATATAGGTGTATATAAGGTGAAAGAAAGTAACGGGAGAAAATTCAATGAATCGATGAAATTCTATGTCATGATAAATTTATAACTTGAAATATTATAAAATGACTCACCGATTTCTTATAGGTCAAAGTGTCCGTATAACTGCCAGTATTCTGACATGAGGATATATTTGTGCCCCCGGCATGTCCAGCATGCAACTGATTGTCCGTATTCATGTAGGAGTAACGTTTATTTTGTTCAACCATCTCGCTATGTTGTTTTGATGTACCTTCCATAAGTTCTCTCTCTGGATCCGGATTCTGTGAGGATTGTAGGTGCGTTCCATCACCTGTAAGTCATATTTTAACTGTAATCCAATATACATCAGCTGACATTCAATTTTGTTACATCAAAAAAATATTCATTACATTCTTAATTTATCTGTCAAATTTATTTAATTTATTTAATTTATTTTATTTATTTTATTTATTTTATTTATTCTATTCATTTTATTTATTCAATTTACTTTATTTATTTAATTTATTTAATTTATTTTATTTATTTTATTTATTTTATTTATTCTATTCATTTTATTTATTCAATTTACTTTATTTATTTAATTTATTTAATTTGTTTTATTTATTTAATTTCTTTAATTTATTTTAGTTATTTTAATTATTTTATTTATTTTATTCATTTTATTTATTTTATTTATTTTAATTGTTTTATTTATTTTATTTATTTTATTTATTTTACTTATTTAAATTATTTTATTTATTGAATTCATTTTATTTATTTTATTTATTTTAATTGTTTTATTTATTTTAACTATTTAATTTATTTAATTTATTTTTTCTTTTATTTTTATTGAAATTTTTTTTTTTAATTTGAATGAAAAATTAATTCAAGACATATTAGAGATAAATTACCATCAGGTTCAGGACTTTGAACAGGCGATATGTCAGGTGTATGAATAATCGGCGTGTAAGGACTACCGTACAATGAATTATTCTCCGATTTATAATCCTGCATATTTTGTTGTTGCTGCTGTTGTTGATGATACAGCGATGAAATTGGAGAATGTCCACCCCATGGCAACTGTGTCATTCCTTGATAATTGTCCATCTTCGTCCTGGAATAAATAAAATTAAAAAATTGATTTATTAATTAATTTAATTATCATTTAAATAAAATAAAAATTAAGAATTTTATAATTAATATATTTAATTCGTGTGTTTTATAATTACACAATTTTTTTATTTTTTTTTTTTATTGGTTAAACTTACATTGAATGGTGTATTGCATTGCTACCACCAGGTGTTGATCTAGCACCTACAGTATTTGTTGCTGTTGGTGGTGATGATGGTGCACCAGGAGCACGTTTTGCATGTTTCCTACGTCTTGGACGATATTTATAATTAGGATGCTCCTGCATATGAATCACTCTCAATCTTTCTGCCTCTTCAACATACGGTCGTCTATCCTGTGGTGTTAATCCTCGCCATTTTTTTCCTACACCATCAAAAAATAAATAAATAAATAAATAAATGAATAAATAAAATACAAATTTATTTCATCCAACATCAATTAATTTTAAAACATTAATTAATCAGTCAAATATTATTTATCAAAAGCTTACCAAATAATTTCTACATTTCGTTAGCATGAAAAAAATTTTTCAACATTTAAATAGTTGTATTAACAATAATATTAATAATAATAATTGTCTGGAATAAAATTTGGGTATTTATTATAAAAAATTAATAATACAGAAATTATTGAATATTGTGAACGAATATTGGAATTTGTTGATGGTATAGTTTATTGAAATAATTATTGCAACAAAAAATAATTTATTTGTTTATTAAATTTGGATTTTTTGATTTATTAAATTTTTTTTTTTTTTTAGATATTTTTGAATATTGTGAACAAATATTGGAATTTGTTGATGGCATAGTTTATTGAAAAATTTATTGCAACAAAAAATAATTTATTTGTTTATTAAATTTGGATTTTTTGATTTATTTAATTTTTTTTTTTTTTTTTAGATATTTTTGAATATTGTGAACGAATATTGGAATTTGTTGGTGGTATAGTTAATTGAAAAATTTCTTACACCAGAAAATAATTAATTTGTTTATTAAATTTGAATTTTTGAATTTATTTATTTTTTTTTTTTTTTAGATATTATTTAATTATATAATTATTAGTAAATATTTTCAGTTCTATTATTATAGACCACAATCTTAATAAACTCTACAACTAAAGAGAATGCAAAATAATTCTTAATAATTTAAAAATAATTTTGTTAAAAAATAAAAAGATAAAAAATCAATTCGAACTTTTGGAATAAAATTATTTTATAAATTATTAACTATTAATTATTTTATAAAATCAATAAATAACTACTAAACTCAACTAATGCTATTTAACAATTGTACAAAAAAATATAAATAAATAAAAGTTCTATATATTTAATTTAAATATAAAAATAGACCACACATGTGTGAGAATAAATGATAAAATAAAAATATAATTTCCATTGAGGTTACATAGAATATTTTATTTTTATATCATATATAATATTATATTAATATATATATGTATATGTATTAATATTACCCAGGGCATCAAATAATATTCTATGGCACCGAGTGTACGTATATTTATACGTACATGTTGTTGTACTTGGGGATATATACAGGCACATGGGCGCATATGGGGGCGTAGATATGGGTGCGCCAACGGTGCCTTTAGCCTTAGCTATATAACCCACCAACGAACCATTATTTCATATTTCACTTTGTGTATATATTCCACAGTCTGGTGGAGATCCACGCGGGCCTGTGTATAAGATTTTACATTGCATGTGAAAAGAAGAACAGAAGGTGAATGAAAAAAAAAATAAATAAAAATAAAAATAAAGAGACCAACCGTAAGATAAACATAAAACCAGTCCACCTACAATAATTTTGTTATAATTTCTTTTCTTCAATATTTTTTACTCCTTTTTAATGCTATCAATGTGACAATTATTTATTTGCATTCCAATAAAGAGTATGTCGAAGAATATTAATTAATATAGAGAGGAAATTATATTTTTAATTAATAATAAAAATCTTTAGAGATTAAGAAATAATTTTGTTATAATTTTTTTTTTTAAATATTTTTTGCTCCTTTTTAATGTTATCATTGTGACAATTATTTATTTGCATTCCAATAAAGAGTATGTCGAAGAATATTAATTAATATAGAGAGGAAATTATGTTTTTAATTAATAATAAAAATCTTTAGAGATTAAGAAATAATTTTGTTATAATTTTTTTTCTTCAATATTTTTTTGCTCTTTTTTAATTTTATCATTGTGACAATCATTTATTTGCATTCTAATAAAGAGTATGTCGAAGAATATTAATTAATATAGAGAGGAAATTATATTTTTAATTAATAATAAAAATCTTTAGAGATCAGAAAATAATTTTGTTATAATTTCTTTTTTTAAATATTTTTTGCTCCTTTTTAATTTTATCACTGTGACAATTATTTATTTACATTTCAATGAAGAATATAAATAAATAAGAGTATATTGAAGAATATTAATTAACAAAGACAAAATTATATTTTTAATAAATAATAAAAATCTTTAGAGATCAAAAAATAATTTTGTTATAATTTCTTTTTTTAAATATTTTTTGCTCCTTTTTAGTTTTATCACTGTGACAATTATTTATTTAAATTTCAATGAAGAATATAAATAAATAAGAGTATATTAAAGAATATTAATTAACAAAGACAAAATTATATTTTTAATAAATAATAAAAATCTTTAAAGATCAAAAAATAATTTTGTTATAATTTCTTTTCTTAAATATTTTTCGTCTCTTTATAATTTTATTCCTGTAACAATTATTTATTTGCATTCCAATAAATAATATATCGAAGAATATCAATCAACAGAGATAAAATAATATTTCGAATTAATAATAAAAATCCTTAGAGATCAGGAAATAATTTTTGCAGAACTGTAATTTGATATTTACTGAAAACTAAATGAATAAATTAGTTATTTATTTATTTAATCTTTTTTAATTTTTAAATGATGAAAGCACACGTGAGAGTTGGTATATATATAGGATAAGCTTGAAGGGGGATAACTCTCCTGAAACTCTGATTCATCGTCACACCCGCGCACCTACGTCCCACCATCGTTGATGTCCTCGTTAGGTATTCTAATGCACATGAAGCGAGCCCGCGCTCCTTTTTATCTCTCTCGTCATCAATTTCTCCCAACATATACACATCTACATATATATTTATATATACATATACATACATAATATACCTACATATAAATATACATAAATTTGTACATAGTCGTCAGTGATGTGCGACAATTTTCGTGCTATTCGGAGCGTAAAGAGGGCAGAGGTCGCGATTGTAAAAGAAAATTACTTGCGTGTTGTATCATTGTGTCTTAAAGCAAACAATAAAAAAATCATATCATTTTCATAACATATCCTACAATTTTTCAAAAAAAAAAAAAGTATATATTTATATAAATAATTTAATAAAATAATTTTGTTTTCAAATCTCAAAAAATAAAATAATTATTTATCATAAATAAAATAATAATTTCCTGCATACATATTATTATTAATTTTATTTATGTCTTTCAATCCGAAAATTTACACACTAGATAACTAAAAAATTGTAGATAAAAA
Source organism: Microctonus aethiopoides (assembly GCA_030347275.1). Classification (NCBI taxonomy): domain Eukaryota; kingdom Metazoa; phylum Arthropoda; class Insecta; order Hymenoptera; family Braconidae; genus Microctonus; species Microctonus aethiopoides. Next base: position 24,840,586 of record JAQQBS010000001.1, on the reverse strand, counting down.
AAGTTGATTAAATAATTAATTAAAAATAAAAAAATTGTATAAATTTTTATCTATTTAAATTCGACGACAAAACTTTCCAATTGTATTTTATTATTTATTTATTTATTTATTTATTTATTTTTTTATTGAAGTGATGTTGGTATATTTATGGAGTGTGTAATGGTGGCTTTGATGATAGTATATTTTTCTTGAAATACCAGGTGCTACCGTGTGTAGAATAGTTCAAGTATAAGTAGTCGTCACGCGAACATGTCTCCCGAAGACATTTCCCTTCGCGTATGTAGTGTCGAAGGTCACGTGTGCTATGTAAAATTTTTATTTTCTCTCCCACACATATACATAAGAACATACACATATATATAAGTACATAAACACATAAATAAAATAAATACAATTATTTATCCACAATATGTATATAAAATATATGCCGTGGCATTTTCAGTGGAAAACTTGTTGAAACATGTTTTCATTATTATTTTATTCAGGATTATATATAAAACATTAAATAAAAAATAAAATAAATATATAAATAAATGTATAAAAGTAAAGACTTTATGCTAATTACCATTTGTGATTAGTTAGTATTAATTTAAACAAATTATTCTCCTTCATTTGATTCAATGAAAATAAATTGTGAATACATTGCTGAAGAATTTTATGCTTTCATCAAAAGATAAATAGGTAAAGAGGGAAACGAGTTGAAGGTAAGGGAAGAAATAATACAGAGATAGAGTAAGAGACATTGTGTGCACTGCTGACATTTTCAGAATCCCCCTGTGACGTTTTCTGAATTCCAGCAACGACGCGCGGCCTTTTGAACGCGGACTTTGGAATCTTTTAGCTCTTTTGCCGATAGACCCCATGAGATATACTCTTGCGCGTGATTTACAGATCGAATGTAATCCGTTGAGTTCCCGAACAACTCCCCCACAGACATACTCACATATACAATCGTCCGCGAATCGATATATATAAATAATAGCACAAGAAAATAAAGAAAAAAATAAATAAATTTGACGTGATGATAAAAAGAAAGCAAACATTTTAATTCTACAAAAATAAATCTGACATTTAATTGTTTTTATCAATCTAACAGCACGAGATTTTGTGATAAATATTTATTTATGAGTATGAAATTATAAATCAGATTTCAGCGCACAAAATAAGGTCCTTTTGATATGAAAAAAAATAATTCAATGTTGAGTTATGATTTTTACAAAACAATAGAATTTTATCAATAAAATAAAAAAATCCCAATAATAATTTCAAAACGAAAAAAAAAAAAATAATTTAATATTAAATTTTACAATATAATTAAATTTTATCAATAAAATAAAAAGTCCCAATGACGATTTTATCATGAAAAAAAAAAATAAATAAAATCCATTATTGAATTTAACAAAATAATTGAATTACAAAAATAATCCTGATATTCAATCACTCTAATCAACCTCATACACCACGAGACTTAATGACAAACATCCATATACATATACAATATTATAAATCAGATTTCAGCGCACAAAATAAGGTCCTTTTGATATAAAAAAAAGCAATCCAATACCAAGTTATGATTTTTACAAAACAATAGAATTTTCTCAACAAAATAAAAAACTCCCAATAATAATTTCAAAACAAAAAAAAATAATCCATTATCAAATTTAACAAATTTGTTTAAACAATACAATTTTATCAACAAAATAAAGAATCACAACCTTTTTATCCCTATCCTTGATCATAGACAACAACAGTTTGATCGTCAGTTACAGATATAATAACGGTCACAATGTGCGAGAGTGAACGAACAAAAATAAAACAAGTATTAAATAAAAATATATTCATACATATAAATAAATATCCATATACGTACATGTATATTAAAAAAGAAAATAAGGAGGATGAACGAAGAGGGTCCGAATATGCGCACCCCGCCCAACGTGAATCGCCCACTGTCACCATTAATAATACGTCTCTCCCGTCCCGTGATGTATCTCATCTTCGCGTGGCCCGTGCCTCGTCCTAGTCCACGATTTCCTTTCCCCACTATTATTCTCTCTCATCCTTCTTCTATATCTTCCCTTTATACATGTATATAGGTATTATATTATACATATGTATAAGTAATATGTATGTGTTTTTGTATTATACCGATGCCGAGACTTGGCGCTCCCGTCGGCGTTTGCAACGCGCGCGATATTATGGGTGTGGAAACTTTTCATATATTCTCCAATGTATATGTGTATGTGTATAATATGTAGATGTCTATTGCCATTTAGATTTCAGAGGCATCGATGAAGGATGATGAAGTGGAACACAATGAGGAAGAGGAAGAAAATATTGAAAATAAAAAAAATTGCAAAAATAATTAATTTTTTTTTTTTTTTTATCAGTTTTTAATTTGTATTTTAATTTTTATTGTTGAATTTTGGGAAACGGGTTTTGTTGGCTATTGTGGAATATATTTTTAACAATTATAATGAAAAATCAAGAGTAAAAATGGGGATATTTATACAATTATTTAAATTAAATAAATTAAATAACAAAATAAAAAAATAAATTAAATAAATTAATTGAATTATTTAATAATTCAAATTAAATAAATTAAATGAAGATAATTATTTAAAACTGATTTGATGTGATGATATTATAAAAAAATGGGATTTTTTATTTATCTTCATTCAGATTATATTTATTAATTTTTTTTCTTTTTTTTTATTTTAATTTTTATTGAGGAATTTTTATAAACTATTGTTGGCTATTGTGGAATATATTTTTAACAATTATAACGGAAGAAAAAGTCAAGAGTAAAAACGGGGATATTTATACAATAATTTAAATTAAATAAATTAAATAAAAAAATAAAAAAAAATAAATTAAATAAATAAATTAAATTATTTAATAATTCAAATTAAATAAATTAAATGAGTTAAATTATTCAAAACTGATTTAATATAATAAAATTAAAAAAAAAACTCAAATATTTAATTCATCTTCACTCATATAATATTTATTAATTTTTTTCTTTTTATATATTTTAATTTTCATTGAGTTCATTATAATAAACTATTATTAGCTATTATGCAATACATTTCCAACAATTACAACGAAAGAAAACCCAAGTGTAAAAATGTATACATCTATTTAATAATTCAAATTAAATAAACCAAACAAAAAAAAAACAAATAAAAAAAAATCAACCATAAAATTAAAAAAAAAAACCTCAAATATTTTATTTATCATCATTCAAATTACATTTACAAATTTTTCCCTCCCCATACACATACTGACGCGTGAAAGGAAAACATAAAGAGCCTACGCAAACTGTAAGTATAGAACAAAATTTTTCAATATATAAACTCGTGAATGTTTCGCGCGTCAAATCACCCATGAAATTTTCTCACTAAGAACCTTTTATATGACCTCAAACTATCTCTATCCAATATTTTCTTTCCCTGTCACTTATATTCCCATCTTTAAACATCATAACAGAGAATTAACAAGATCGAAACAGAGAATATAACCAAGCAAAACAACCTATACATTTTAAAGGCGTATATTATTTAGCTCGAGGGCTTGTCCGACCGATCGACAACATGTGGCTCCACAACTCCATCCATCCATCCATACAGATCTATAACTATATAAACCAACCAACCAACCAACCGATTTTCCCTAAATACAATAATTCACATAATCACATTCAACATAATTTCTATCCCAGTGTGCAAACACAAATTGTTTTGCACGCAAAATTTATTTTAATATCTATTATAATATTTAAATTTTATTTTCTCTTATCATCAAACATAACTGTACATAAATCGACGTCATAGTCTCCGTCGTCGTCGTCGTCGTCGTCAGTGTTCTAGGTGGGTCCAATGAAACAACGATTGTATATACAAACGTATAGACGTTGTGTGTCGGTGAAGTTAGGGTGCGGCTCAGACTTGGAGCGACTCCACCTCATTACGTGGCATTCTATGCAGCGCTTATGGCTTATTATTGCCTTTAGCTCGTCGCTCTCCAACGATCCCAAGTCTTATAACTCTCGTGCCAGACGCGCCGCGACTATATTCTTTTCCATCTTCATCGTCTTCTATTTATATTTATTTTTATTTTAAATTGTTTTATTTTATTTTCATTTATTTCTCTATTTATTTATCTTTTTTCTTTGCATGTGTTACACATTTATTTTTGTGTATATATATTCGTAATGTTTAAGAATTATTTTGTTTGTTGTATAGTCGATGTTATAATATATTTTATTATTTATATAATAAATTTTTTGTTGATTTTATTCATCGACTTTTGCTCACGAATAATTTTTGTTTTTATTTTTCTTTTTTTTTTATTTTATTATTTTTTTTTTAACCATCCTCATTTTATATGTACGCGCAATTATTGCTGATCTTGTCTTATGCGAGTTCGTTATTGAGCCAAACCTGAAAGCGTCTCTTGAATTTCAGGGATTTATTTTTTGTTCCTTGATAAATATTTATTTTTTTTTATTTTCTTTTTTTTTTTTTAATTTCTTGATAAATATTTAAATGTATATTTATTTTGTATCAAGTCTTCGAAGGCTTTATCTCCTCCATTGGTACTCCATTATGTTGCAATACTTCTCCTGTATATTTAATTGCAATTTGTTATTCATATAAAAAATATTTATTGAAAAAAATTTTTAAAATTATTTATCGTTAATCTCTGAAGAATTAATAAATAATATATATACTTTGTTTTTTTATCAATATCAAATTTGTTTATATTAGTGTGTATATATTATCTATCTATAAACAAATAATGTCAAAGTTATTGTCATATTGATAATTTAATGGTCGTTAAAAATTGATATATTAAAACATTTAAAATTTATCGTCAATGCGTGACTATTTATATAATTTATGTACGCACAACTTTGTATAACAATGTATTTTATAAGTGTATATATAGGTTAAAGTAAAAAGTACTAATGGAATATTATTATAAATACCATAAGAAAATATTTTTTTTTTTTTTTAAATATTTTTTTTACAAATTTATTTTTTTTTCAAGTCAAACGAAATTAATTCATGTGCAAAAGTTGGTGCAACAAGTTCGAAGTTCGCTCCAAATATCTGTATGTATGTATGTATGTATATATTATACATATGTATACATATATAGTTATAAGCCATCAGGTAATCAGAGGTACTAAAGAACGATATCGGAGCTGGCAGTTAGAGACCCCTTTTATATCTCTCTGCGCCTGTTGTTCAGCTACGTATATCGTATTCAATACACGTTTGATATTATTTCCTCTCGCTGCCACATTTATCGGGTATATAGTAGTCGTCTCCCTCCCTATGAATGCGTAAGTGGTAAGTATATATCAATATAAGAAAAATAATAAATAAATTAAATTGATATCAAATGTGTTTATCAGGAAAGAAAGAAAAAATTGGAATAATATGTGAGAAAAAAAAATTTCTTATTGTGGATTTATTAAGTTAATAAATTGTTTGTTTTTTTTTTTTATTTTGATGTATATTGATAGTTTGTTTTGTTTAATTGTTAAGTAAATACACGATAAAAAATTAATTTATTTAGTTGATTGTTAAATAAATAAAAAAAAAATTTTTTCGAATGGATATTATTGATTGAAAAATTGTTTCTTTTTTTATTTTTAAAAATAAATAGTTTCTTTTATTTATTTATTTATAAAATAAAAACACGATGACAAAAAAATTTATTTATCTGATTGTTAAATAAATATAAAAAAATTTTCCGAATGGATTTAACAGTTGAAAAATTGTTTCTTTTTTTATTTATAGAAATTAATAGTTTTTTTTTTATTTAATTATTAACTGAATATATAATAAAAAAAAAATTATTTATCTGATTGTTAAATAAATAAAAAAAATTTTTTTTCGAGTGGATATAATTGATTGAAAAATTGTTCTTTTTTTTATTTATAAATGTAGATAGTTTCTTTTATTTATTTATAAACTAAAAACACGATGAAAAAAAATTTGTTCATCTGATTGTTAAATAAATAAAAAAAAATTTTTTTGAATGGATATAACAGTTAAATAATTGTTTATTATTTTATTTCTGAAAATAAATAGTTTCTTTTATTTATTTATAAACTAAAAACACAATGAAAAAAAAATTGTTCATCTGATTGTTAAATAAATAAAAAAAAAATTTTTTCGAATGGATATAATTGATTGAAAAATTGTTTCTTTTTTTATTTATAAAGATAAATAGTTTCTTTTATTTATTTATAAACTAAAAACACAATGAAAAAAAATTTGTTCATCTGATTGTTAAATAAATAAAAAAAAAATTTTTTCGAATGGATATAATTGATTGAAAAATTGTTTCTTTTTTTATTTATAAAAATAAATAGTTTCTTTTATTTATTTATAAACTAAAAACACAATGAAAAAAAATTTGTTCATCTGATTGTTAAATAAATAAAAAAAAAAAAATTTTTTTTATATTTAGTTATCAATGAAATATTATTTATTTAAAGACTAAATAAAATTAGAAATAGTGTAATTTTATTTATCGATTTTTGTCTCGACTTTGAAGACTCGTGTTTGTATTGCTTTTGTAAATAAAGGCGAATAAATTATAATAATCTTTAATCTTCTCGTACTAAAATTGCTTTAGGGAGAGAGAGTTCATCGTTGGTGAACGTAATAAAATTACATTTCTCTTTCGATCCTGAAAATAATCTCGGTCATCTTATTGATTTTTCATTAGTCCCGGATAAATAACACCCCGTGAATATAAATCTACTCGATCCGCTCCCGATATGCTTTTTATCTCCACGTCCTTAATATACACAATAATAATTTTTATTTATATTTTATTCATTATTATAATTTTCATTCCTTGAATTTTATTCATTTTATATTCATCGAAAAAATAAAAATACCTACAAATAAATAAATAAATAATTAAATAAATAAATAAATACATAAATATATCAAACACACCCACAATTAATATATTAAATAAATTAATAAAAATATTTATAATTATTGTGAATTTTAATAAAAAAAAAAAATAAAAAATATTATAAAATTTTTTTTTGGTATAAATAAATGTAAAAATACTCTGGGAATTTATTGAGAAGTATTCGCATGTATGGGTAACGGTCGATAAGTGATTAATAAAGATGCACAGACACGCGTGTCACCGGATATAAGTACCCAATGCTTCGAGACTTCGTAGAGATATATATATACTTTAACTACATACATATATATAAATAAAAAATTTATTCCAATGTATAAACAGTCCTTTTTGACATAGCACAAAGGATAATGCCATTCCACCAACGTCATTGGAAAATACATTAAAACAAAACCAAAAATATTATTCATACATCCATACTAATAAATCACCCTTTAATTCCCAACATTAAATAATTAAAAAAAATAATTAAAAATATAAAAAAAAATCAACAATAAATATTAAATAAAATTCTCAAACAATTTAATATTTTTTATAAAATTCAGAAAATATTTATTATTAATAAAAATAATATTAATAAAAAATATTTAAAGTAATAATATTTATTTTTGTATCAACTTGTGTGCATAGAGGTGTATAAAAATGACGAGCATATAGAGATCGACACACGGCACGCGCATGAATATGTAGGATGTCTGGCAGCAAAAGAAAACAACGAGAAATGAAATAAAAAATAAAAAAAAAAAAATTAAAATTATACAGATCGGTAGAAAGAGAGAAAAAGAAATGATATAGAAGAGAGTGCAGAGACAGATGTAGAGTTTATTTGTATTTTTATATGCGTTTGTGTCTAGATATGTGTGTGAGTGTGTGTTTGAATATTATACATGAGGAATGACGCGAGGGACGAGTTAAAAAAGTGGAGGCGTTGGCGTACACGAGACATGCATAACAATCATCGCCGCGTCATGCCAATAACATTGAGCTGTTTGATCGCTTAATGTTCGTATCAATAAATTGACAATTTAACGTCGTCCAAAATAATCACACAAGCTAATAAATTTTTTTCTTATTTGTAATAAACTATTTTTCATGTTTATTTTTTTATTTAAATTATATTTAATCATGGATGAAAGATTATTAAATATATTTTTAAGTTGGAATACAAATTTAATAAGATATAGATTTTTGAAATATTTAGAAATAATTAAAGAAAAAATTTCGTGTGAATTGAATTATTTAATCAAAAGGTAGAAATAAATTGTTTATATAAATAATTTAATATTTAATATTTAATTATTTATTATTATTTAATATTTAATAGTTAATTTTTATATATAAATATATTTGAATTAAGACTAAAGAAACGACTTGAATCAAGACTAAAAAATGATTTGAATTAAGACTAAAAAATGACTTGAGACTAAAAAAACGACTTGAATCAAAACTAAAAAATGACTTGAATCAAAACTAAAAATGACTTGAATCAATACTAAAAAATGACTTGAATTAAGACTAAAAAAATGATTTGAATCAAGACTAAAAAATGATTTGAATTAAGACTAAAAAAATAATTTGAATCAAGACTAAAAAAACGACTTGAATCAAGATAAAAAAACGACTTGAATCAAGACTAAAAAATGACTTGAATCAAAACTAAAGAAAAAGAGTTGAATCAAGACTAAAAACGACTTGAATCAAGACTAAAAAATGACTTGAATTGAAACTAAAAAAAAAGAGTTGAATCAAGACTAAAAATGACTTGAATCAAAACTAAAAATGACTTGAATCAATACTAAAAAATGACTTGAATTAAGTCTAAAAAAATGATTTGAATCAAGACTAAAAAATGACTTGAATTAAAACTAAAAAAAAAAGAGTTGAATCAAGACTAAAAAATGACTTGAATTAAGACTAAAAAAACGACTTGAATCAAGACTAAAAATTAAATAAGATATAGATTTTTGAAATATTTAGAAATAATTGCAGAAAATAATTTGTGTAGATTAATTCATTCAATTAAATGGTAGAAATAAATTATTTATTTAAATATATATTTAATCATGTAAAAAATTAAATAAATATATTTTCAAGTTGGAATAAAAATAAAATAAAAAATAAATTCAATTTGTAAAATATTTAGAAATAATTAAAGAAAAAATTTCGTGTCGTTTGATTTATGTAATTAAATAGTAGAAATAAATTTTTTCCAGTTGAAAATGATTTAAGAAGAGGATTTTTTTTTTTTTTAATTTTCTATATAGTTGGTATACATATGTACGTATACCTCTGGCAATATACATCGTCAATATGTCAATAACGTTTCGGATGCCAATTGTCGATAATCCAAGGTGGTACCTACACTATATATAACGATAACAATTCAAGTGCTGATCGTTGACGGATTTATATAACGAGCCATGTTACGTACATATATGTATAATCATATAAAATCATTTATTTCATGATATAAAAAAAAATATTAGAAATCAAATATATATGTATATTTTCAAACTAATATTTTTTCACACAATCATAATTAATAATTTAATTATTATTGACTTGGCAATCAAATTGATTTTTATTTTAAAAGGCAATTTAGTTGGCAATTTTTAATTTTATTTTTATGTTTTATATTAATTTTCTGAGTAAGTGTCAAGCAGTTTTATTACAGTTCGTCGCCTATTATAGTCAATATATATATAAACGTGTGTGGAAAGCGTGGCACGTTCCATAAATGTTAACTAGAAACTATTATATGTGTATATATATTTATTATTTTTATTTATTTATTACTTGAATATACGTGTATATTTTTATTTTATCTCCTTATATGTATATCTATCTAACCGATGAAAATCATTCATAATTTCTTTAGTTGTTGTCGCAGCAATTAATTTTATAAAACCACAAACGACTCATATATTTATCAAGTCACTGCAGTTATATACCACCATCAAATGTGATGAATTTTATAAAGAAAAACTTTCTCATTTCCATTCACGGTAAAGTCATACATATATTTAAACTTCCGGTATATTATTGATATATTGTATATTTTAATTCAATTTTATCAGTTGGTATAAATTCATGATTTATATATTTAATGAAATTGAATTGAATGTTTTTTAAAAAATTTTTTTTTTTTGGTTCTTAATAATACACCCAAAAAAGAAATAGAGTTGATTTGAGTCTAAAATTGGATTGTGTTAAAGCAATTGATATTTTTATAATTAATCAAAATTTTGGATTTGATACAAGCGGAAAATCGACTTGAGGGAAGAATAACACCTCAAGTGTATAGAAATGCCTTGATCCAAGTGAAACGACTTGAATCAAAACTAAAAAAACGACTTGAATCAAGACTAAAAAGATGACTCGAATCAAAACTAAAAAAATGACTTAAATCAAGAGTAAACAAATGACTTAAATCAAGACTAAACAAATGACTTGAATCAAGACTAAAAAAACGACTTGCATCAAGACTAAAAAGATGACTCGAATAAAAATTTAAAAAATGACTTAAATCAAGACTAAAAATGATTTGAATCAAGATTAAAAAAATGACTTGAATCAAAATTTAAAAAATGACTTAAATCAAAACTAAAAAAATGACTTAAATCAAGAGTAAAAAATGACTTGAATCAAGACTAAAAAAATGACTCGAATCAAGACTAAAAAGATAACTCAAATCAAAATTTAAAAAATGACTTAAATCAAAACTAAAAAAATGACTTAAATCAAGAGTAAAAAATGACTTGAATCAAGACTAAAAAAATGATTTGAATCAAGACTAAAAAAACGACTTGAATCAAGCATATTTCAGACTTGTATCAAAACTATTAATGTCAAGTCTAAATCACAACTTGATTCAAGACCTTTATTTTTTGGGTGTAAAGAAAAAAACAAAAGATAAATGGAAAATGAATTAAATTAAAAAGAAATAGAATGAATTAAATAAAAATGACTTACCCAACATTTTACTTAGATCAGCATTGTGAAGATCTGGATTCTCATCAGCCAATTTTTTTCGCTCGACCTTTGCCCACACCATAAATGCATTCATTGGTCGTCTTATTCGTTGTTCTTTAAGGCTACGCTGTGCTGAACTACCTGGATGACACATTTTTACGCCTGTGGGTATTGATGCGAGACTTTGTTGATAATCAAGCGATGGACCAGAAGCCAACCATGACATATCTTCCAATCGCTGTTGGGCCGGACCACTCAACATTCCTGGTATCTAAAACATTTACAATTCAACAATAAATTAAATTGAATGATGAATTATTTATTTTATATTTCTTGTGAAAAATTTTAATTTTCCTTTTTTTATTTTTTTTTTTTCATTGATTTTGGTTTGATGTTATTTAATTATTTTTTATTTGGATGAATTGTTTATAACGTACTGGAATAATTTGTGGATCCATTGACATTGATCCTTCATTTCCATCGATGCTTGAATCAATATCAAATGCTCTTGATGTTGGTGTAGCGTAAAGTGATGAATGAAGTGCCAAAAGACCTGGTGAACTCCCATAACTATTTACTGGTGGTGGTGTCATCTCACCTCTGTCATAATTATCCAACATTCTAAAATAAAACACACAAACAAATGATGTTTTAAACAATATATTTCATTAATAAATTATAAATTCAGAAAAAAAAATGTTGTAATATTTATTTAAAATAATTAATATTTATTTTAAATTAATGTTGTCTATCCATTAAGTAAACAATATCCCAGTATAATTATCCACGTAGTTATAATAATTAATATTTAAATCGTCAACAAATTAATTCTATAAAAAGTAAAATATTTTTTTTTATACATTATTAAAAAAAAAAATGGTTTGATTGAAATTTACCATATCTCACAGCTCAAGTGTTATATTATTATCGCTTTTCTAAGATTCTAATTAACTCTATCAAACAAGAAATAAATAAAAATTAAAAAAAAAAATTATCCACCTGAATAATTTGATTTAAATTTATCAAAAAATCAAAAAACCAATATAATATCATCTAATAACATAATTTATATAATTTCCCTCATCATATAAACAAATTCCTAATCTGATCAAACTTCAACAAATCCCCGCAATACAAAAAAACAATTAATTCCTCATCAACTTCCAAACATACAAATTACAAAAAAAAAATTCCTAAATTAATTTTACATCTCAAATCAAATAAAAATAAAAATTAACCACCAATACCTATTTCAAAAAAAATAAATCATCAACTCCCAAGATATTCATAATATTTTGTCTCATATAATTTTCATTCCCTAACCAAAAAAAAAAAAAAAAAAAAAAAAAAAAAAAAAAAAAAAAAAAAAAAAAAAAAAAAAAAACAAACATAAATAATAAATCATAAACGAAAGCAGCAAAACGAAAACAGAAATGTTTCTTTCTAAATGTATACAAACTCGCTGATGGATAAATACATATATAAATATCTATATACGTATAATATATATGTATATATATATAAATCCTCTGAGATTGGCCGACAGTTTGGTTCGATTCACTCGTCGCAAACCGATTGATCTGTCAACCCCGTTAGGAAAAAGAGTTGATCGACATGAATGAACCATTCAAGGCCACCTAATGGAATTCCCACGATTGTCCTTCAACAAACTACGTGCACATTATTTATACACACATCTTTATATATACAGCAATGTATTTTATTTACATTTATCAACCGAACTAAATTTCAATTCCATCACTTAAATATACACATACTTTATCATAAATGTATATGAATAAATAAGTTCAAATAATTTTTGAATATTTCAATGTTTTCTTGTCAAGTATTATATATTTTATATAGACATTTCTAAGAAAAAAATAAAAACAAACGTCCGCACACACTTCTCACGCTAACTCGTTTGTGTATGTGTGTTCTATATAATGGCCATTGTTTTGTGTCTCTTTGGGAGATGTTGATGGGGACAAAAAACGTCGTTGGTATTTTCATTCAATAAAGTTACTTGATACATAGTGAGAAGTCGTTTCTTGTATACGTGCTCTTTCTTTTCTTTATATTCAGTTTGTCTGGTTTCATCTTAATGTATTATATCTCTCTTCTACATTTGGATTTTCATTGAACCGCAATAAATGTTGTGTCGTGATATTCGACGCGTGGCATGTTGCAGATAGTTTGGAAGAGATTGTGGATTAGATTTATTTTAAATTATTAGTAATACAATTAAAATAAATTTACTTAGTTATGTTTATAAATTATTAAGTCAATCGGAAAGTAATATTGTCAAATTTAAACAGATAAAATTTCTACAAGCTTTTATTTTTAATCAATAATATAATAACTACTCTCGTTATCTGAAATGATTTTGCAATTGAATAAAATTCATTTGAAATTTTATTATTTTTTTTTTTACTTTTTAATAACTTGAAAGTGTTTAATTTTTTTATTAATTATTTTATCACATGATCTACATGTAATTTATCATTCTATCCATAGTGTTGAAATGTTAAATTGACGTATATGAGTAAATAAAATGTTTGGATCTAATAAAGAATAAAAAAAAACAAAAAGGATTAATAATAAAACGACAAAAATAAAATTGAATAAGCGCCGATTAACAATGACCGAGAATCCTATTGTTATTGAGCGTGCAAAATGAAGTAGGTGATAATAGTCTGGTGGTGTATAGACACACACAAACACATATACACACATAGCTTATGAACAATACAAAACTATATCGTTGTATATATGTATATAATTCATATGAGTGTTACAAATTAATTTGTCTGTTTGTAAACTTGTTTGACTCTTGTCATCAACTCAAGTTTTATGTACGAACTATATATTTATATTTTCACACAATAAATTATGTAAAGATTATTATTATCGTTAAATATCACCCTCAAATAATCCAATCAAAACAAACAAAAATAAATAAATAAATAAATAAACAAAATTAATAAGTAAATAAAAATAAAATAAAAAATTAACTCAACCGCATCTTCATGAATATGGCAAATTTTTTTTTTTATTTATTGCTGTGGTTATTATTATTATTATTATTAATGCACCCCATATGTGAGGTTTGTATATATGTATTTTGATTTTATTTATTATTTATGCATATGAATAAATAAATATTGTTGTGGAGGTTTGGTTGTATACTGAATGTTGACTGGTGCAGGAACTGTAATTTTATAGGCCCCTGATTAAACTTTTAAATCGAATGACCAACGCGGTTCAGTTGGTAAGCGGAAGTGACGACCCCGGGCCGCTCACCTCTGCACTACTAACGCTCCGACGCCCGTCGCTTTATGTTGAGGTATATGTATGAAATAATGTATAAGAAATTGTTGGGACTGCCGCCCGTCGCTTCACGGCATTTTTATATGTATATTTAGTAGGAATGAAAAAAAGAAAAAAAGATCTGAAGATAGAAAGAAAGGAAGAAAGTATATGTGTACATTATTTTCTGAAATATATATTTTGTATTTTAATAATACATTAATGTGAAATGTTTAACTGTGTTTTATGGATATGAATTTTGGAATTGGTAATTGTTTATTTCATGATCGCAACTTTCTTTTGGATGAATTTATATGTAGGAAGTTTTGTTTATTTAGGTTTGCTTTTATTTTGATTTTTTTGTGGAGGTTTTTTAGTGATGTTTTGATTTATTTTTTTATGGCTTTGGGGATTTTTTTTTTGTTGTTTTTTTTTATTTGTGTAGGGAATAGAAATGGGATGGAATAAAGTTTTGATGAGATTGTATTTTTTTTTTATATGTTTGTTTACCTTTGATAATTTTTTTTTGTTTCAATTTTTATTTTTTCGTGGAACTATTTTATTGGTATATTTTGAAAGATTTTGAAATTTCCTTTTTCATGGCGTTAGTAATTTTTCTTGTTGGTTTTTTGATTCATATGAAAAATAAGAACAAAGTGAAACAAACATTTCATGCAATTGTATTTGTTTTATCAATTTTTTCTCATCTAAAAATTTTTTTGAATTCTAATTTTATTTTGTTCAGTAATATTGTTCAAAAAAATACTATAATTCATTTTTTGATAAATCTTTTGTATTTTTTTTGTTGGACTATTGATCCATACAAGAAATAGAAACAGAATAAAACAAACTTTTCATGCAATTGTATTTTTTATATCAATTTTTTCCCACTTGAAATTTTTTTTGAATTCTAATTTTATTTTGTTCAGTAATATTCTTCAAAAAAATACTATAATTCATTTTTTAATAAATCTTTTGTATTTTTTTTGTTAGACTATTGATCCATACAAGAAATACAAACAGAATGAAACAAACTTTTCATGCAATTGTATTTTTTTAAATATTTTTTCTTTATCCTGCCGAATTGATTCGTAGTGAATGTCCTACGTCTCTTTGTTCTGGCAATGGTTTTATTTATACATATACATAAACACATATAAATATTGTATTTCCATGTGTGTGATACGACTATATACCTGCGACATCCCAACGCCTCCTCGTACAGCTGAGTAACGAAATGCTTCCGTTATACAGTCGTGTGCAACTAAACGTTCCGTTCGTATCAATTCCCACAACCATTGTTTTCGGTTTATTACGGAATTTACGCGCGAGTTTTGCCGTTACCATTTCAACGCCTTTTTTTTTTTTTTCTATTCTTCTAAATCACACCGTCATTGTTCTCTCACTGCATGCAGTGACAGTTGTAGAGTGACGCGCGAACAAGACGGTATTCATTTATTTATATACATATTTCCAATTAATTAAACAGAAAATAATCAACTGATAAAAATAAATCAGTAACAAGTTAGGAAAAAAATAATATCTATTTAATATAATAATAAAATTTTTTCTTTTTAATTTCCAAGTGTGTTGAAATTTTGATAATAATTATTAATCGTCAGATGCAATTAATTATCTTGAAATAATTGATATAAATATTTATAACGTTGGTCAAAATTTTTTTGATGTTCATTTTTTTTTCAAAAATTTCAAAAAAAAATTTAAAACCCGATTGTAATTAAATTGAATGATAAGTCTTTTTGTATTTGTATATTTTATTTATATACACAAATACATACAAGTATATATGCACTAAAGAAAAAAATCAAAAATTCAAAAAAATTTCCGAAATTTTTTCGTGTTTTTTGACAGGCTGTATCTCAGTGAAAAATGGTCGTATCGAGTTTCCAAAAAAAGCATTTTGAAGCTCTGAGTCTCTAGTTTCCAGCCCTTGTAGTAAAAAAATTTAAAAAACCACAGTTATTACGTGATTCTAAGAAACAGCACGAAAAAAAAATTCGCAAATTTTGTTTCTTTTTTTTTTTTTGAGTCCACGAACTTTTAGCTAGGAAATTTTTTTTTAGCTAAGCTATTGATCGGATTGGATAGCTTGTTTATCCAGCTTCAATTTCCTTTTTTGGAAACCTCGATACGACCATTTTTCACTGAGATACAGCCTGTCAAAAAACACGGAAAAATTTCGAAAATTTTTTTGACCCTTTAATTTCTTCCTTTAGTGTATATTCATAATGTTTCGTTAATTTTTTCATTTTTTGATCCAATGCAACAACAATAACTCATTTCGTCACGTTATTTGTCGGCTCTTTGCGACGGACAAATGTCATATACGAATAAATATGTATATGAGAATATAAAGATGTTGAAGTGGGATCTTTTGAATGATATAAAGGTATAAATAATAAAGAAGAAGAAGAAGATGAAGAAAATGTAATGAAGTTATATAAAGTAATAGGAGCTGTAAAAATATCATTCAAAAATGTTTGTGTAAAATTAATTTAATGTTCTGGATAAGAAAAAAATTAAATAAATTATATATATAAAAAAAAAATAAATAAAATCGATGATAAGACATACATATATGTACATTATTCAGGGAATATCTTGACGACATCAGCGACAGAATATGATTTTATAAACAGCATATGTTAGTCGATCGTTCTGAGAAATTAAATGAGCCTTGTGCTGTTTATATTCAAGGAATTATCAAAGCAATGTTTAATCGATTTGTATTGTACATATATATATGTACAGTGTGTGGGCTACAGTCATTGAATTAAATAAAAAGAAAAATCATTAAGTGTGCAACGATAAAAAAATTAATTTGTAATATAAATATTCAACATTAATTTAATAACGAAAAAAAAAAAAAAAATTTTTTTATATCAAATATTAAATGATACGAATATTTTTAATTAGCGTTATAATTATAATTAATGTGCTACATGTAAATTTCTAATGTCGAAAAAATTTTGAATTGAATTTAACACCTGTTATAATTTTTAATACCGTTATTGTAGATACGCAATTTTTATTTATTTAATTTTAGTAATTTTCATTTTAGAATTTGATTCGCCAGTGATTTTTATATAAAACCGGAAACACAAAATTGCTTTCAAATTTAAAGATAGATTAAGATCTTGTAGGGCAATTAGAATGTATAAAATAGTTTTTAAAATGAGTGACAAGAAGACACGTAGAAATTTTTTCGGATAAAATAATAAATGAAAAATAAGCTGTATATGTATATTTAATACTATGTATAACTTTTTTTTTTTTTTTTTTAATCAACGTATGTGTATGTTCCGTTTGACTGCGATGATCAAGTCATGGAACGAAGCGTAACAACTTTATAATATCAAACGATTATCATCTCAAGAAAGTCCCAAATGAAAAAAAAAATAAAGTAATATTTTTTTCTTACTTTGAATAAAAATTTTTAACCAACAAAAATTATTTTACCTGATGAATTTTATATTTTTAATTTCCCAATAAATTATATTTCACTTTATATTATAGATACATTGATGTTTAATAATGTATTGGGCGATCAGGGTTCATTGGGGTTGGATTTAAGGATAAAATCCAGTGAGAAAGTGAGAGAATTTAAAAATTTTTAGAAAAAATCACAAGATGAACGGATAAACACCGATTGATGATTACACTAACCAAATACACGGTTACACGCCTCCTAACCGGGCAATTTACCAGAGAGAAACATCCACCTTTTTTCCCTAATCGTCGTGCTAATAACAGGATTATGCATACAGGACCCTCCTACGTATCCAATCATATACTTATCCCTAATTCACTGTGTCGTTATTAATCTGCGATATAAAATATTATATATCGTTGATGAAAGAACAAAAGAAATTTCTTAACACATTGTATTAATAATTAATAAATAAATAAATGAATAAATAAATATTTATAGAATTATAATCACTGGGGTGTTATTATTCTCATTACAATAAAAATATTTATTGATTATAAATTCATTCGAATAAATTATAAAATTAATTTGCAGAAATTATTTTTTCCATTTTTTTAGTGACATACAAAAATTTAGTTTGGAATTTTACAGCTTAATTAAATTATAATAAAGCTCGTAATTGTTTGAAGAAATTATGGAGAAAATTTATGAAAAATGTTTTTGATTTTTCCAGTGGTATGAAAAATCTATTTTAGAATTTAGCAGCTTAATTAAATTATAAAAAAGCTCGTAAATGTTTAACGAAATTATAGAAAAATCCTAAACATATTTTTTTAATTTTCCCAGTGTCATATAAAATTTATTTCAAAATTTAGCAGCTTAATTAAAATATAATAAAGCTCAAAAATGTTTAAAGAAATTATGAAAAAAATTTGTAAAATGTTTTTTTAATTTTTCCAATGTCATAAAAAATTTATTTTACAATTTAGCAGCTTAATTAAATTATAAAAAAGCTCCTAAATGTTTAAAAAAATTATAAAAAAATTCTAGAAATATTTTCTTAATTTTTTTAGTGACATGAAAAAATTTATTTTGGAATTTTGCAGCTTAATTAAATTATAATAAAGCTCATAAATATTTAAATAAATTATAAAAAAATCTTTGAAATATTTTTTTAATCTTCCCAGTGTCACAAAAAAATCCATTTCAAAATTTAGCAGCTTAATTAAATTAAAATAAAGCTCATAAATGTTTAAAGAAATTAAAAAAAAAAAACTGTGAAATATTTTTTCAATTTTTTCAATACCATAAAAAAAAAAAAAAATCCTTTTCAAATTTAGCCGCTCAACTAACTTATATCCTACCAGATTTAATATTTATCAAAAAAAAATTCAGTCGACTTGTGAAAGCTCACCAAATTGATAAAAAAAAAAAAAAAAAAAATAACTGAATATTTATATTATTTAAAATATTTAAAAATACTTACGTGTAATGCGAATAGGAAGGACTCGCCTGATCGATGTGCGAGCCTGTTGAAAGACTCTGCACGATGGCGGTCGCGTGATGATGATCTCTACCTGGCGAAGAACTTTGAGCTGGTGGTACAGCGTGATGATAGCGCTGGCACATTTCGGCCAAGTTCCATCCATGGGCATCCATATATTAGCACTACTTCGTATTTTGATGGTGTACCACCATCCATTTCACCAGGCGTTGAACAATTTATCGCCAGGTTCGTCGCAGTTCAAAATTCTAAAACCCAAGCAAAGAAACCAAAATTAAAAAATACAAATAATCACAATATCCACAAAAAAAAAATCAAACAAAAATTAACCAAATAAATTAATTTAATCTCATTAAATTAAATCTCGAATAATTTTTATTATTATAAAATTAATATTATTCATTTAGTGTCGATGGTTTTTTTATTTTCCCAATGCAAAGAAATTAAAAAAAATATTAAATTAATGCTTGATAATAATTCAAAATAAATATAAATATTTATTTATTTATTTATTTGTCTTGTTAACTTTATGTTTGATAATAATTTGAAGCAAATCTATTTATTTATTTATTTATTTATTATTTATTTATTTACTTATTTATTTTTTTTTTTGTCTTTTTGACTTTATATTTAATAATAATTTGAGGCAAATGTATTTATTTATTTATTTGTCTTGTTAACTTTATGTTTGATAATAATTTGAAGCAAATCTATTTATTTATTTATTATTTATTTATTTATTATTTATTTATTTATTTATTTATTTATTTTTTGTCTTTTTGACTTTATATTTATTAATAATTTGAAGCAAATCTATTTATTTATTTATTATTTATTTATTTATTTATTTTTTTTTTGTCTTTTTGACTTTATATTTATTAATAATTTGAAGCAAATCTATTTATTTATTTATTATTTATTATTTATTTATTTATTTATTTATTTTTTTTGTCTTTTTGACTTTATATTTAATAATAATTTGAGGCAAATTTATTCATTTATTTATTTATTTATTTATTTATTTATTTATTTATTTGTCTTGTTAACTTTATGTTTGATAATAATTTGAAGCAAATCTATTTATTTATTTATTATTTATTTATTTATTTATTTTTTTTTTGTCTTTTTGACTTTATATTTATTAATAATTTGAAGCAAATCTATTTATTTATTTATTATTTATTTATTTATTTATTTATTTTTTTGTCTTTTTGACTTTATATTTAATAATAATTTAAGGCAAATGTATTTATTTATTTATTATTTATTTATTTATTTATTTATTTTTTTTTTTATTGATGCATTGGATTAATTACGAAATTTCGTTATGATATTGAATTGGATTTATATAATGCATCGATCACTATCGCGCGCTTCTGGGATTGGATATTTAGAGTTATACTACTTGAACCATGTTCAAAGAAAATTGATTATCGATCCCTCACGAGTTGTCCCAGGCGTGATGCCAGGTAGTGAATTGCTTGCAAAGAAAATTACTAGATACATGAAGCAAGTAAAATTATTAATAGATTATTGATAATAATTATTTATCGATAGAAAAATATTGATGATTGGCAATAGATGATCTAACTAAATAAATTCGTCTATACATCTGTATATAGATCTAATAACAAAATATTATATGCGTTCATGTATGTGTATTTGTAGTTATTTCTATGAACAAAAAAAAAAAAAAAAATTTAATAACAGCATTGAAGTTGGTAATTTAAAAAAAAAAAAAATAAATTAATCGTTGGCTTGCCAACAATTGGGTTGCAAACGTCGACGTATGTAGTTTCAGTTATTAAAGTATTAATTACAAATTGCGTATATACACGATATATTATTTATATTACCAAAGAAATAATTTTTTATAAATATAATTTTATTTTTAAACAAAAATTTTTTTTCTTTATTTTTTCATTTTTTTTTTCTCATTACATTGTTAATAATTTTTGTATTTATTTATTATTATACTTGGGATAAATAATAGCTTGTATTAATTATTATTTATCGCTATGATTATGTGTGGATTTTTATATGCAAATATTAAATGTGAATAATATAAAATTTTAATTTAACACTCGTTTTTTTTTTTTTTTTCATTCTTTATTATTATTTATTTGTCTGTATAAACGTATGTTTTTTTTTTTTTTTTTTTTTTTTTTTTTTTCGTGGTATAATGCTATGTGACACCTGACATTCCATACTTTCATACGTTCATCGTTGTAATGACATCCACTAGCACGATATAAATATATCTGTCCAATAATACACAGGCGCATATTATCCCTTTTATATCGCGCATCGATCTCTATATACAAATGTAAATATGTATGTATAAATATGATTATTATTCACGTTATACATGTACTTGCATTAAGCGACGATTGAGAGCTTCGACAGGAACAAAAAAAAATCCCATAAACAATTTGCACATCTTTATCAAATTTATTTAATTAACTTTATTCATTTCATAATATAAATATTAAAATTTTTAATTTTTATTTGATGAAAAAAATTTTTTTTACATTAGCATTGTGTTTATTTATTTATTTTTTAAACATATCCAATCTTTACTTGATAAAAAAATTTTTTTTTTATTAGTATTGTGAATATTTTTTATTTATTTATTTTTTTTTTATTATTTTTTTTTTTTTTGTTTTATCTTGATGATGTGAATGGAGTTGACTAAAATGATATATTCGATATTTAAGTGACGTTAATTATCGTGGCTTGTGAATATTGTGCTTGTGGAATTTTCAAGTACACAGGGGAAGAAAAAAAAAAAAAAAGAATTGAGTAAATGAAAAATAAAGAGAAAAAAAGACGAAACGAAAGAATGCAACAACAACGTTTATAAATGTATGGCTACTCGCAGAGCACACCCACGTATAGTTATCGGCGTACGTTGAATTTCTTACCTTATTATCGTTTCTCCTTCGATTTTCTACGGGGTAAAGTATAAAGCAAAAAAATAAATAAATAAATAAAATATATAAAATAAATAAAATAAATAAAATGAATAAAATAAATAAAATAAATAAAATGAAAAATAGGCGTGTGTATGAAGATCCTCTGGATCACTATAAAGACTTTGTGAATTAAATTCAATAGAATTTACCGAAGATTTAAAGCTCATTATCGATTTAACTGACAACATTTTCGTAATAAATTGCCAGAAAATTTATTTACTTAAAAAATCGTATAAAAAAAATTTTTAATTAAAATAACAATTGTATTATTTAGTCCCATTTATCAAGATACAATTTATAAGAATAATAAATTAAATTTTCTAAATTAATTATACATAAATTAATGAAACAAATGAAATATTTTTTTACCTTTTTATTTATTTTTTTTTTTTTCTACTGCTCAATTGTTTATAATTAATTTCTTCCTACAGCTTTTTCTCCCAATTCATCAATACACCATCAATTAAACTATAAATATTACAGTATAACTGTGTTGAAAAAAAAAAAAAAATTCACTGTCACTAATAATCAAAATGTCATTTTATGTTCACCACAAATTTTTCAGTTTATCGATAGTAATAATAATAAATTATAAACCACTAACGACAACAATCACCGATCATATTATCCACACTGTATTTTTCATAGAGACTATTTAACAATCAGAAAAATAAATAAATAACATCAACAATCTCTCTCTCATTTAATTAAAATATCCAATCACTCACTCTCAATTTGTTCTCATAAAAAAAAAAAAACACTTAAAAATAAAACTCAATAATTAAAATAAAATATAATAATACAATGAATCTTGTCATAAACACAAAATCACACAATGTCACATGTTTCCACACGAGAGTTCACACGTGAGAGAATAAAAACGATTAAACAAATGAATGAATAAAAAAAAAAAAAAAATTTTTTTTTTT
>JAQQBS010000001.1:24794607-24808117 GCA_030347275.1 Microctonus aethiopoides | reverse complement strand
TTATAATTATTTACAGTGAGGAAATTTTATGATACATGAATTGTTGAATTATATATAATAGTAATATCATTAAATGTGTTTACATATTGAATGCGTGAATATAATATCGATTGAAATAAGAAAATTAAATGACTGAGTGAATGAATTAAATTAGCTCTGGCCTCTAAAGGTAATTGTTAAGACACGTTACGTGCAAATTTCATTAGCTCAGATCAGTTTCAATACGATTGAACGATAGAAGCGTGTGGCGCTGGCAAATTTCTTGTGGTTGCGGCGCGCGTGCGATGGTGACTCTTAAGAAATCAAAAGGGAATTTTCTGCACTTGTATACACAGACAGAAATATGTATACACTGCATTTAGAATAGAAGAATATAGTATATATAAAATATCACGCATGTTTTATATTGGTACATAGTACCTACTTAACTATGTACATCAATCGGTCATTTATATATACGTGTATATATAGTATTATTATATTAAATTAAAGCGATTGAAATTGAATGACTGGTAAATATTTTTAATAATCAAATTTAAAAGTTTTTTTAATTTATTATTTACTAGATATAAAGTATATCAAATCATGACGAGTATTTATTATTTATTTATATATTTAATTATTTATTTGTTTGTGTATTTATTTTTATTAATTGTTTAAAAGTATTGTTTGAAATAAATTTTTTTTTTTTTTGAGTAGAATTTTGTTTTATTTATATATTAATTAATTTATTTATTTATGTATTTATTTTTATTAATTATTAAAAGAGTCATTTGAAATAATTTACTTTTGATTGGAATATTATTTATTTATTTATTCATTCGTTTGTGTATTTATTTTTATTAATTGTTAAAAGTATTATTTGAAATAATTTACTCTCGACTGCAGAAATTTTATTTATTTATCTATTAATTTATTTATTCATTAGTGTATTTATTTTTATTAATTATCAAAAGAGTCATTTGAAATAATTTACTTTTGTCTGGAATATTATTTATTTATTTTTATTAATTGTTAAAAGTATTGTTTGAAATAATTTACTTTCGATTAGAATATTATTTATTTATTTATATATTTAATTTATTTATTCATTTGTGTATTTATTTTTATCAATTTTTAAAATCATCATTTCAAATAATTTATACTCTTTACTGAAATTATATTATTTATTTATATATTTATTTATTTATTGATTTGTGTATTTATTTTTATTAATTATCAAAAGCAAAATTTGAAATAATTTACTTTCGTCTGAAATATTATTTATTTATTTATGTATTTAATTTATTAATTCATTCATTTATTTATTTTTATTAATTATCAAAAAAATCATTTTAAATAATTTACTTCTGATTGGAATATTATTTAATTATTCATTCATTTGTCAATTTATTTTTATTAATTATCAAAACCAAAATTTGAAATAATTTACTACTTTTACAAAAATTATATTATTTATTTATATATTTAATTCATTAAATAATTTATGTATTAATTTTTATTAATCGTCAAAATCATCATTTAAAAATAATTCTCTTTTGTAATAAAAAAAAAAAATTCATTTTCATCACCGGATGCAAATAAACAAATGAAGAAATAAGACGTATAGATTTGTGCTTTACACTTAGGTGTGAATAAAAATCCAAACGTATCTACATAAAATGATAGAGATAGATAAATATAAAGAGAAAGAGCTACACACACACACACACACAAGTACAGAAATACATACAAATACGTATTTATTTTAGTTTAATTCACTTGGTAGAATTTCGAGAGACTCTTTTATATATTCTCCGTTTCAACGAGCGGAAAGGTTCTCTCCGGTACTATGCCTCCCACGAATACTTCTTCCACGACCCAACAGGCACGCGGTCACTTCCGGTTACGTATAGAAGAAGTAGCAGCAGCAGCAGCAGCAGCAAAAGGAGTATTATATAGAGTTCACTTGAGTACATCTACACGTTTCACCAACAAATTAATTTGTATAAATTAAAATTTAAATAAAAAATAAATAAATAAATAAATAAATTAAAATTAAATAAAAAAAGAAGATACAAAAATACACCTCAACATTCTCATATTATTAAATTAATAAACTAACAACAAATTACAAGATAAATTAATTAAAAAAAATAAATAAATAAATAAAGAAATAATTTTTTATTTTGTAATTACAATTTCACATAAAAATAATTCAAAGTTTTAATTTATAGAACATGTAATTAATTTAATTTTTCCTTCTTCTTCTTCTCATTCTTATTCTTCCTATCCTCCTAAAATGGATAATTTTAAATATAAAAATTTTATGGAGAGAGAATTGTGAAAGCTGTATAAACAAAACGTCACATGATAAACCAGGTGCAATATCGTTCTCAATTTAAAAATGTATTTCATACATACATATGCATGTTGGTACTGTGTATGCGCATATATAAAAGCAACTGCGGTGGCTTCGCGCGCTGCGCTAGGAAATAAGAAATTTTCTTGAGATGCGAGAGCGAATAGCGCGCTATAGTGAGGGAGGAGGCCTAGCGAACATAGTTAATTTAGATTGTATCGGCGTGAGAAGCAGGAAATGACGAAATATCCTGGAGTATATATGCTGACTTATACACCATGCGACTTGTGAATATGTACATACTATGTACGTGTATATATGTATATAAAATAAAATAAAAAAAATTTATGTATATGTATGTTGCGCGTTCCTCCTCTTCATTGTGCGCGAGTAGGTCTTTTCGCGACCTCATCATTTGAAAACCGGCACGCGAGGGCAAAAAATTACGTTGTCCTTTTTCCCTCATCATCTTTAAATAGAAGAAATTATATATAAAATATATATTTATTAGGTTATTAAATTAATTATCACGTATAAGGAGAATAAAATATTTATTTTTTATGGATATGAAGAAAAATATATTTTCGATTTTTTTTTATTTTATTAAATGAATTGATAAATATTAGAGTGTTTTATTTTTTTTTTTTTTATTCTGTGGTCAATGAATATTTGATAATTTATGGAAAAGGAAAATAATCCGGTTTGAAAAAAAATTCTGAGTTAATTAGAGACTTTGTTGTATTAAAAATTAGATTTCTTGAATATTAATTATTAATACGAGAAAATTGTTTTTTTCGACTTCAACTCGATTTTTTGGTAGTCGAAAATTTTTTTTGGAAAAAATGAATACATAGCTTTTGTAGGGCATTAAATTTGCTACAAAAAAGTACTCTACCGTAAACGCTCTCCGATTAACAGTTTTCGAGTTGTAGAGCTGGAAAGATGAAAGTTGATTATATAATTAACAACAAATTTTCCTTAAACTGAAATTTATTGGTTCAACATTAATTATTATCTTACTGTAAAATCTATAATGCTTAATTAATAATATAGGAGCTTTATACTGCTTATTGTAAGATAATAATTAACGTCAAATAATTAAGTTCCAGTTTAAAAAAAATTTGTTGTCAATTTTAATCAACTTTCACCTTTCCAGCTCTACAACTCGAAAACTGTTAATCGGAGAGCGTTTACGATAAAGAGCTTTTTTGTAGCAAATTTAATGCTCTATAAAAGCTATGTATTAATTTTATCCAAAAAAAATTTTTGATTACCAAAAAACCGAATTGAAGTCGAAAAAAATAATTTTCTCATGTTATTTATATAAAAAATCGAATTTTTGAATTCACTAAGCCTCTAATAAACTCAAAATTTTTGTTCAAACGTGAATATTTTCTTCTTACCATAAATTATCAAATTTTCATTGACCACATAATAAAAAAAAATATCGCCTAAACAAATGAAACACTTCAATAAATATATTAATGAATATTTATTTTTAATTTTTTTTTTTTAATTTAATTTTTAAATTTAATTTTTAAAAACAGACCGGAAGTGACGCGGATCTTTTGCCACACCTTGTATATATCGAAAGAAAATACACGCACGTATTTATATTTATTTGTGTACACACATATATATATATACAAAGAAGATTGTGCTTTTACACGCGCGAACTCATCTCATTTAGGGGCGTGACTGGAGGCGGCTAATATACTCTCGAGGGAAAGGGATCGATTTTATTTATGTACCATCGATCATGTCACATAAAAAAAAAACACTTGTATATATATATATATATATAAAAATTAAAAATATATATACATCAAAGTAACACCTGTGAAATAATTAAATTTATTTAAATATCAAAATTAAATTTTTCTTCTTTATTTTTATTAAAAGAAAATTAATTAATATATTTTGGTATATAAATTATTTATATATTCTTATGTATTTGTGAATAGTTATGTAAATGTTTAATAGCATTGATTTAAATATAAATACATAGAGCTTATGTATTTGATAATTCTTGTAATAAAATTTACTATCAAATATAACTGACATAAATTTTCTTAAGAGACATTTATCGAGTTATGATAAAATCCCATTGGTCGGTGGGTTCAATTATTATATGTAAAAGTGCTGAAAGGTGTCAAGATGGTGAATAGTATATAAATATGTATATATATATGTGTGCGATGTCATATTTATTATGAGATGTTGACAAGAATTGCATTGGAAGAAATGAGAAAATAAAATTTTTAATTTTCTTTTATTTTTTTTTTAACTATTTAAATTATTATTGTAAACTTTACTGCTTGGAATAATAATATAAAAGTGTGTTTCATGTTAATACGTGTGGGTGTGTTGTGTATAAACATTATTATACATGACTCTTGAAATAGTAGCAAAAAGTGTCTCAATATATCTCCAAGATCGCGCGTTAAATATTTTTATTTTAATCGTATGAAATAAAGCTCGTTACACGCGTGTATACACGCCTGTTTTTGCCTGTACTAACTATATACAAAATTATATACCCGATATATATTATATATATTTCATTAAATGGCGAGTGAGGGGAAAAAAAAAATTATCCTCTCAATTCATTCAATTTTTTCTTATTGAAAAATAAACAAAAAATTAATTGAACGAAATAAACAAGGCAAAAAATCGTGGTTCTTTTTTCTTTTTTTTTTTGTTTCTTTTTTATTTGAGATAGATAGTTAGTTATAAATACCGATATAATTATTGTAATATTTTTTAATGACCTTAATAGACATGAAATGACGAAGGACAAAGCTTGGTCGTTCCACTCCCGTGATCGCTTGGTCACCTAAGAACACAAAAGTCACTATACCTACTCTGTGTATATTATACTATGGCCAATTAACCATTTGAAATGCTTACGGTTCTCTTTGCTGTGTTTACTTCCGACAATCATGGTCATTCGTAGAAGTGGCGCAAATGTGCATTATAAATAAATAAATAAATAAATGAATAAATAAATAAATATAGAGACAAAGAAGATAAAAGAAGAAGAAATTTAATAATATAGAAATGTATAAATAAAAATTTTGTTTTGTTGATTTAACGAATAATTTAAATGTTGCATTATAATATTGAATAAATAAATAAATAAAAAAATTAATAAATAAATAAATGAAGATATAGACAAATAAAAATATTAAATAAAATTGACTGGAAGATAGAAGAAAAATAAATTTAATAATGTAGAAGTGTTTGAATAAAAATTAAATGTTTTGTTAATGCAAAAAATAAATTTAAATGTTGCGTTATAAATAAATAAATAAATAAATAAATAAATAAATATACAGACAAAGAAGATGAAAGAAGAAGAAATTTAATAATATAGAAAAGTATGAATGTAAATTGGGTGTTTTGTTAATTTAAAAAATAAATTCAAATGTTGCATTATAAATAAATAAATAAATAAATGAATAAATAAATAAATATACAGACAAACAAATGAAGAATAAATAGAATTGAATGAAAGATAAAAGAAAGAAAAATTTAATAAAACAGAAATGTATAAATAAAAATTAAATGTTTTGTTAATTTAAAAAATAAATTTAAATATTGCATTATAAATAAATAAATGAATAAATAAATAGATAAATATATAGACAAACATATAAAGAATAAATAAAATTGAATGGAAGACAAAGAGAAATTTAATAATATAGAAATGTATGTTTTGTAAATTTAAAAAATAAATTTAAATATTACATTATTATTTAATAAATAAATAAACAAATAAATAAATAAATAAATAAATAAATGAATAAACAAATTGATATACAGATAAGCATATAAAGAATAAATGAAATTAAATGGAAGATAAAAGACGAAAGAAATTTAATAAAATGGAAATATGAATAAAAATTAAATATTTTGTTAATTTAAAAAATAAATTCAAATGTTGTATTAAAAATAAATAAATAAATAAATAAACAAATGAACATATACATGCAGCTAAGCATATGAAGAATAAATAAAATTAAATAGAAAATATGAAAAAAAAAAATAAAAGAAATTTAATAAAACGAAACTGTATAAATAAAAATTAAATATTTTGTTAATTTAAAAAATAAATTTAAATATTGCATTAAATTCATTACAATATTTAAGTGAAGTAGCACACACACCTGCTGATATGTACAGCAAAGTGAGGCGCACCCCTGATCCTCTTAGGACATATATATAGTGGTCACGGCGTCTTCTGTCATCGTATTCCTCTTTTCCATCTTCTTTTATTCCTCTTCTTCATCGTCTTCTTTCTATACATATATTATACACTTCAGTAATGGATGGTCACTCGTGTATATCGCGTGGGCGGATCGCAGGTATAACAACCAACTATATTCAAGTATTCACGTACAGATACACTTATAATATTCATATGTATACATATTATAGTTAACGCTTCGTCGACACTCGTTCATTTTTTTATTTTATCATACATAAATTGTATATTTTTTTGATAGATTATAGTTGTAAATAATACTTTGCTGTGTGTAATTGTTGTTTATTTATAAAGTTACTTTGATTCTTTCGTTGATAAAAATTGCAAGGAAAAATAAAAAGAGAATAAAATATCAACGAAAATAATTAATTTTTGATATTGTTAAAAATAATTTCATCAAATTTAATTAAATTATTTTTTTATCAGGTTTATTTTTTTTTTTAATTAATAATATAATCACTCTTGTTATTAGACACTATTTGAAATATAATGCACAAATTTCCAATACCGAATTGCAATGTCAAAGATTATGATTTTTTGATCGAAATAAAATAAATAATAAAATAAAAATTTTTTTATTTAAAATTATATATTTAATTTTAAATAATTTTCTCAATGCATTATAGTTTTGATAATCATTTAATATTACCTAACAAATAGATAATTAATTATATTTATCATTTGTATATTTTATTTATACATTTAAATAAAAATTAGAAATAAAATTTAGTTAAGTCTTTATTGATTATTTAAACAATACAAATAATTACACTAACATAAAGTCGTATTATGTATGCATATTTATATATAAATATTTACTATAGTTACTTAATTACATAAATTAATTACAGATAAAATAATTATAAAATGCTAAATAAGTAAATAAGTTATTATTTATAACACTTGCCTTTATTATATTTTTATTTCTTCAATATTGTATGATGTAAAATAATTATTGAAATATTTTATTTATTATTTTCTGTCTAATGTATAAACATTGCAATTGCATTTACCATGCATGAACTTTTGTTAACTCAAAGACGGTAGTGGTGATTTGAACATAAAATCTGTGGCTGCTCGCATATTCTGATAAGGGTCGCCTGATATGTACAGCATTGTTTAATATAATGCGGGTTTATAACAAACCTATGTACATGAGTAAATGAAAAGGAATGTCGGTAAGTGAGATATATATATATTCTGCATAGATATCTCTAAAGAAATAAATAAATAATTAAATAAATGTGGTGGATAATGTGGAAATGTAAAAAAGAAAAATAGAGAGCAAAAAGGAAGAAATTAAATGAAGATAAAAAAAATATTGGGGTGCTTTGTTTGAGGGGAGTATTTTTTTTTTTCGTGGTAATAAGGAAATATTACTGTAAACATTCAAAAAAAAAAATACCAACTAGAGATGAGGACTTAATTTTAATATTAAGTACTTTCTAAATCAATTTAAAATTTTTTTTAATTAATTAATATGTAAATCTCAATTTTTTTTTTTATTTAATGATTTACTTAGGATTGGAGCAATTGATAATTAGATTTAACGCAGGATGAATCATTTTTGTAATGGTTTTGGACAACTTGCGAATAAATATCGTTAGTTAGAGCTAAATTAAGTGTAGATTAAACAGGAGAATTTGGAATTTCCACATGTTTAATTGAATTTTTCTCGAAAACTATTAGCTCTATGGTTTTTATCAAAAGGAACATTTTATAGGAAATTTAATTTCCTACAAAAAAGGTTCCATATACTTTTGCTGTAAAATTGATAGTTTTCGAGAAAAATCCAAAAAAAAAAACCACCAAATTCAAGTTTAAACAGCAAAATTTGGAATTTTCACATGTTTAATTGAATTTTTCTCGAAAACTATTAGCTCTACGGTTTTTAACTAAGAATACAATTCTTTCGAAAATTTCATTTCCTACAAAAAAGGTCTCATATACTTTTGCTGTAAAATTGATAGTTTTTGAGAAAAATCAAAAAAAAAAAACAAAAAAAAACCAGGAAATTCGAGCTTAAACAGTAAAATTTGGAATTTTCACATGTTTAATTGAATTTTTCTCGAAAACTATTAGCTCTATAATTTTTAACTAAGAATACAATTCTTTCGAAAATTTAATTTCCAACAAAAAAGGTCTCATTAACTTTTGCTATAAAATCAATAATTTTCAAAAAAAATCGAAAAAACCATTAAATCCAACCAAAAATCGGCTTCAACATTTTTTACCGATTTAGCAATTCACATAAAATAATTTAATGCTAAGCACTTTTAAACATCATAAATTTCTATCCAATTTCTGCTGAAAACCAACGAAATATCATAAAATCCCACGAACTTATAAACAAACGAAAAAAAAAAAAAAATTAAGATTTAAATTTTAATTCAACACAAAATTTTCAAATTAATTTAGAAAGTACTTACTATTAAAATTAAAAGCTCATCTTTATTAAGATTTTTTTTCTCCAATATTTAGAGTAATATTTCATCAACGCAGCAAAAAAAAAAATCCCCTCAAACAAAGCACCCTAATATAAATAAAATAAATAAAAATAAAAAAAAAAAAAAAAATACACATATAAGTGCAGTGTGAAAATATAAGATTATTAGCTCAGAAGGTCTCAGCTTCCGGTTTACAAGCCCTGGAGTTTCTTAACCCCTTAGATACATCATCATTCGCGATAAAATACTGACGTGGCCTAGCCCAGCCCCTGACGTGCCCTCCTCATCATCACTCTAAATCTTTTCTCCATTTTATCCTCGCACTAATGACGACTCTTTACATTAAACAATTCTCTCATCTTCATACAATAAAATTAATTAACTTATTTATTTCATTCCCTATCAAAGTTCCAGGAATGAAAATAATTATCACACTGACATTTAATACGAAAAGAAAATATCAGTGACAATTAAAATTTATATTTGCAAGTGTACTATAAAATTTTTTAATTTCACTATCAACATAATAAACATTTAATAAAATAAAAAACTATGTAATAATATATCTAAATATCACACACACCTATAAATAAATTAAATACAAATGAAAAAAAATAAATAAATAAATAAATCAAAAAAAAAAAAAAATGTTGAATAAAATTTATGATAAAGATAGAATTGTAATATTAAATAATTCTTAAATATATATTATAAATTTTTTTATATACACATTATCAACAGGACCTTCATGTACAATAAATAAAACCGTTCTATCTAGCCAGCTGCATTGTTTCCAATCCCCATTACACACCTATAAACACAAACGAATAAATAAAAAAAAATAGAAAAAAAATAAATAAATATATTTTTATATAAATAAATACACACACATCTATCTATACATTCAAGCACTATTTATATTTATCGTATATAAATGTTACAAAGTACAAATGCCACGCGTAAATAATTTTTATTTATTTATTTATTAAATTATATTTATTTATTAAATTTTAATTTTCATTTCACATTTTTTTTTTTCTTATAAATTCACTCATGTTCATTTGTATATATTGAATATATCTTTTATCTCAGCGTTTATTGCTTCACGCAATTTTTCTAACGGTTCCCGACGCACCTGGGCGCGTCAGAGAGAAAGAGAACAAGAAAACATAAAGAGCAAAATGTTGTGCGTGTGGTGAAGTCACGAATAAGTCGGAGGTCACTGTACCTTACCCAGAACCATAACGCAGATTATAATAAAGCAATATGTATAACTTCCCCTCTCCCTTCTCACCAACCCCCCCACCCGCACATTTTAAATATATATACATATATGTATATGTATAGATAAGAAAATCATATACAGAGTGTAAAATAATTTTTCTTTTTTTTTATATGTATGCAGTTTTAATGCAAGACTTCCATATAATCCATGAAGGAAGAAAAAAAAAATATATATATATTTTATATGTGTGTATGTGTATGTGTATATGTGTATATAAATTAACAGTCGTTAATCCAAGCAGCCGCCACACGTTCTCACGGTGTTATCATCATTAATGACGTCACGGTATCGAATTTCTCAGGTGAAAAAAATAAATAAAAAGTGATGATAAAAATTAGAATTGAAAATTATTTTTTTAAGTGTATTTAATTATTAATTTTAGAATCATTTAGAATTTTTTTTTTTTTTTTAAGTTTAGTTATTTGTGATTGAGTATTTGGAGATTATTTATTTATTTTGTTCATTTGTTTATTTATTTATTTATATATTTATTTATTTATTTTCTTTTTATTTTTTCTTTTATGAACAAATTTAATTTATTTAATTTCAGAATGTATTTTTTTTTAAGTTTAGCAATTTATAAGTGAGTATTTAAATTTTATTTATTTATTTATTTGTTTATTTATTTTCTTTATTTTTATTTTGTCAATAAATTTAATCTATTTATTTTTAGAATTTTTTTTTTAGGTTTAGTAGGATTTATAATTGAGGATTTCAATTTTATTTTTTTATTTATTCATTTATTTATTTATTTATTTGTTTATTTATTTATTTATTTATTTATTTATTTATTTATTTATTTATTATTTTTTTTTTCTTTTATGAACAAATTTAATCTATTTAATTTCAGTATTAGGTTATTTGTAATTGAATATTTGAAGTTTATTTATTTATTTATTTATTTGTTTATTTATTTATTTATTTATTTATTTTTTTTCTATTCTTTCTTTTATGATCAAATTTAATCTATTTAATTTCAGAATGTTTTTTTTCTAAGTTTGCCAATTTATAAGTGAATATTTCAATTTTATTTTTTTATTTATTCATTTGTTTATTTATTTATTAATTTATTTATTTGTTTTCTTCCTTTTTTTTATCAACAAATTTAATCTATTTATTTTTAGAATTTTTTTTTAGCTTTAGTAATTTATAAATAAGTATTCCAATATTAATTATTTATTTACTCCGTTATTTATTTATTTATTTATTTATTTATTCATTTATTTCTTTATTCTTTTCCTTATTATTTATTAACATATTTAATCTATTTCTTCTACAATTTTTTTTTTAGGTTTAGTAATTTATTACTGAGTATTTCAATTTTTTTTTTATTTATTCATTTATTTATTTATTCATTTGTTTGTTTATTTATTTTCTTCCTTTTTTTTTATCAACAAATTTAATCTATTTATTTTAAGAATTTGTTTTTTAGATTCAGTAAACTATAATTGAATATTTCAATTCAATTTATTTATTTATTCATTTATTTATTTATATACTTATTTATTAATTAATTAATTTATTTTCTTCCCTTTTTTATCAACAAATTTAATCTATTTATTTTTAGAATTTTATTATTCTAGATTTAATAATTTATAATCGAATATTTCAATTTTATTTATTTATTTTTTCATTTATTTATTTATTTTCTTCTTTTTTTTTATTAACATATTTAATCTATTTATATATACATTGGATATACATATAGATGAATTCATTTGGTTATACATACTACCGTTCTGTTGCTCTATAGGTATCTCTTTAGCTTCACCCCTCGATGACTCTTTTGGTCACACGTCATGACTCTTAGGTCACAGCCGAAGAGCACACACAGACGAGAGTGGCGTGATTTATGCATGTATATGGTTATATTTATGTATATATCGTTCTTCACTCTCTTTATAAATTAAATTGAGGTGACAAATGATATATATGTGTCCATAAATGTATAAAAATATTATACTTATACCTTAAACAAAAAAAAAAAAAAAGAAAAGAATTTTTCCAAGATGAAGTGTTTATGATTTGACGTACAATCATTTTATCTACATTGCATTATATTTACTATAGCAATTTAATTTGTTTTTGCATATTCCCTACTATAATTAGATTAAAAACCCCAACAGTAAAAAAAAAAAAATATAAATAAATGTATTGTAAAAGAAATAAAAAATAATACAGAGGGTGAATAAATTTTAAAATGATTTAAATTGTGATAATCAAAAAAAAAAAAAAAAATTTCTTTTTTTATTTTGTTTATAACACAAAGTAGGCGTTTTATTTTTCCTTGATGTCAAATAATTATTTTTGTTTTCTATTTACATACTGTATATTAATTTGTATATTTAATATATATAATAAAAATTCTACATAATTTTTATTTCTTTTTTAATTTTCTATTATATTTACATAAATAGATATGAATAGTAATAACCCATCCGGATGCTTTATTTACTTTTTTATTTTCTATTCGTGATTTAGTTATGATTCTCACTTTAGATAACCCTTTTGCTCAAGTAAATTAAAAAAATAAAAAGGAAAAAAAAAAAAACGGTACACACATATTCAGTACTGTGATCCACCGTGACAGATTATTAAAGAGTGAAACGAACTGTATGTATATTACCACGTATAGATATACCTACCAGATACATGCATATATTATTTATACTATATAAACATACATAAGTGGAACAAACTGTACCCCAGTAATTATATTTGTCAACTTTATTGCTTTAAATTCACCATACTTATTATCAATGCAACTACTGTAATATTTCTACAAGTTTAAAATAATATTTTCTGTTTATTATATAAACAAAATCTGAAGTGGTCGACACAATAATAAACAATACTGTTGAAATAAGATGTTAAATAATCAATTAATAAATTTGTTGTATTTGTATTTTTTTATAATAATTAAATAGAAAATAGAAATGTAATTTAATAAAGTCGAATGGATTTTTTAATGATGGTTAAATAAACAAATAAACAATACTGTCAAAGTCATATGTTGAATAATCAATCAATAAATTTGTTGTATGTATAATATTTATTTATAATAATTAAATAGAAAATAAAAATACATTTAAATTTATTTATAATAATTAAATAGAAAATAAAAATATATTTTAATAAAATCAAATGAATTTTTTAATGATGGTTAATAA
>JAQQBS010000001.1:24765484-24779635 GCA_030347275.1 Microctonus aethiopoides | reverse complement strand
AACCAAAAAAAAAAAAAAAAGTTGGAAAATAGAAACAAAACCAAACATTATGTGGCATTAACATACAAAGTATGTCAGAGCCCATAGTCCGGAGGGATAACATAGTATCGCTCCGACATATATACCCCGCCCCAGCAGCGGTATACTGTATAGTAGCCAGGCAGAAGCAGAACTAACGTCTAACAGCAGCAACCAACAGCAACAGTCAACAGACAATATACGCGACCGCAATGCAGCAAAAGAGAGAACCCGAGTTCTTTTAGTCCGCTAAAATGGGATGAGAGCACAGAGCAAAATGACAAAAAAAAAAAAAAACAAAATAAAAAAAAAAGATCATGAAAAACAAAGAAGGTGAATTGTATTGAAGAAAAGGATAAGAAGAGAATAACACGTGCCTGGTTGCGCTCATGTACAAACACAAACACATATATTTAATAAGTAAACTTGTGTATGTATATTCGATGTATATACAATGAACAAGAGGAAGGACGAATGCAA
The DNA here is from genome assembly GCA_030347275.1 of Microctonus aethiopoides. Lineage (NCBI taxonomy): Eukaryota > Metazoa > Arthropoda > Insecta > Hymenoptera > Braconidae > Microctonus > Microctonus aethiopoides. The sequence continues at coordinate 24,779,137 of JAQQBS010000001.1, read as the reverse complement.
AAGCGCAGACAGAGTTAGGGTACGGACAGAGAAATAAATATAAAGAAAATAGTAAGAGAACGAATTTAGCGAAAGAGTTGGGAGCGACATTTGTGTTATAACCAAAGTCGTTCCCCATCGTTCTTCGACAGTGTCTCCTTCTTTTATATTATCTCTGTGTGTGCCACACGGTGTTGCGCGGCTTTATAACGCAAAAGGGCCAGTGTAAACTCTAAGCGAGCGAAAGAAGGTGAATAAAAGGGTAAAAGAGAGGGAAAAAAGAATGAGAGAAACAGAGAGATTGGTGAGTCTTCAGGTAAGAAGAATAGGGATGGTATTATGTATAATCGAAAGAGGAAAGAAAACCGCAAAGGAATATATAGTTTTGAGTGTGAGAGAGGGAATGAAGTAGAGCTGAGAATAAAATAAAATAAAATAAAAAAATTAAATAATAAAAAAAAATTATTTTGAGCGCATATATATAACTGTGGCCAGGATTCACAAAGTCGCAACGCGAGGACACAGAGATATATACATATATAGTGCATATAATACATAATATAATATATACATGGAGATGGTTGAGAGACTGGAGAGGATTTGTGTTTTTTTTTTTTTTTTTTTTGGTTCAACTTTGTGGACTTCTGATCATCAGCGCTGCCGCGCTAGTAAAAGATTTACAAACGGGAGAAAAAAATAATGAGGAAATAAAAATATGTATGTATGGGAGGAAGAAATATTGATGATGGTAAATGAGAGGGATTTTTGTGTATGGGAATAATTTAAATTGGAATAATGATAGAGGAATTAATTAATTTTTATGCAATTACTTTTTGATAAGATTTTTATTTTTTTTTTTTTTTAGGTAAGTTATTTATTTATTTTTTTTGTTTATTTTGTAGGGAGCTTTGGGGAAGTATGTTGAATTAAGTTGGGTGGTTTAAAAAGAAATAATGTGTATTGGGTGAATAACAGATGCTTGGGTTAACCCATCATTCTTTAAACGCAGATGAATTTTAAATTAGTTTGGATCTATCGTTTTGATTTACATATAGTGATGGATTTATTTTTATCCATACTCGAATTTATATTTAAAGACGAGACTTGGTGGGTATATAGTTATAATGTTGAATTAATCTGGTGGATTAAAAGAATGATGAAAATAATTAAACTGAACTATAAAAATATTTTTTTTTTTTATTATTCAAATTTAATTTTCACGAGTTTTTATAGTGCACTCATTTTATTTATTGATTGGTTATGAGTTTAGAATTGTTATTTTACTCAACGACAAATCCAGGTTATTATGGAGAAGTTAATTATTGTTAAAAATTTATCGCGTTACTTTCAAACGTTCGAATTAATAAAGAAAATAGAAAATAAATAAAAAAAAATTTAATTATTTGATTTTTACTTGGGTTTGTTTCATTGGAAAATGATAAATCAATTTATTCAATTGAAAAATACTGTAACATTTCATCAATTTATAACATTTATAAATATATACATGCTGAATAAATGAAATAAAAAATTTTTCAATTGATTTTCATAGTTAAATAAAAATGTATTGGAAATAATTACTGATAAAAATATCTGTACAAATTACGAGTGTTTAAGGATATTATTACTCACATGTGTTAATAATATTCAGGGTTTTTTAAGATTAACAAGATAACCCTTTGATGAAAGAACACCACGACATTTAACGTGCACTTGATATTTAGCAACCCATTTTAATACTGCTTCATCACCAAAAAGTTCTGATAAAGATTTCCCACTTAAAACTTCTACATTTATAAATACAAAAAATAAACAAATAATTAATACTTTATTAAATATAGTAATTAAATGGAATAGATTATTAAATATTTATAATAAAAATTAATACACTTACGATAGGGATCATTGTGCGTTAATAATTGAATGTCATGCTGTTGAGTAAATGTCTGTAAAGCTGGTGGGACAACGCAACATGTTGCAAGACTTATTTGTACAATAGTTGGTTTAATCTAAAAAAAAAATTTCAAACAATTATCATTTATAAAAATTCACCAGATTTAAAATAATAAAAATTATTCACTCACAATTGCCCATTCATATAATTTTACAAATATATCAGTATCAACATTGCTCAATCCAACTGATAAAAGTTTTCCACATGCTTCATTTTCTTCCAATATTGGCCACAATTTTTTCAATGATTCCAATTCTGTATCGTCATTTTTTGCCTCGCCATACGCAAGAATTAACGTTTCAATACTCTCTATTTGCAATGTTTCAAGTGCTGTAATTAAATTGATCCACAATATTAATCCACTACTCACATATAAATCCAATTAAAAAAATATATACATAACCATATATAAATACAAAAAAAAAACATAAAAGATTTACTTCGATTAATTGAATCTTGCAGTAAATCAGGATCAGCTGAAGGCATAAATATTTTAACAGTTATTTTCAATTCTTTTCTGTCACCTCCACCTGAATTTATTATCTCGCTCCCATTAATCTGTAACATATGACAATTAAACATGTAAAAAAAAAATATTTATTACTTTTATAACCATCAAATAACAATAATAATAATAATAATAATAATTTATTTATTGAACATAAATTTTGAATTCTAAAATTTTAATTTTCGAGTAAACAGAATAAAATAAATTAATTTTTAGTTCAATAAAATTATTTTTAATAATTATAAATTTTATTAAATAAAATAATAAATTATATCATATTCCAATTTTTGTTAATTAATCATTAATTATGTAACAATTTGTGAATTTTTAATGTAATTTTAAAAATTATTTTTGAGGAATTATAAATAATAATAATAATAATAAAAATACAATATAATTAATTAATAATAATAATAATGTAATTACACTTACAATATTAATATTTCCCTGACTTCCAGGATTCTTGAGAACAATATTCAAAGCTTCAATTAACTGAAAAGAAAAAAAAATTCAGTTTATAAATAATACTTATCTCATACCAGAAAACCTAACCTCAAAAATATTGAAAAAATTTTTTTTTTCAAGTATTATTATAATTTGAATATAATTATTACATGTATAATAATGTTTTAACAATAAAAACTGTAAATTTAATTATCAATTACCTCTTCTTCAGAAGTTCTACCAGCTTTTAATTTAATTTCACTCAAAGAGAGTATATTACCAGTATTTAACAATAAATCGTGCGACATTTTTCTTTATCCTCCAGTTATAAATTTAAAATCGTGAAATATTATTTTGAAATTATTTATTCACAGTGCAATGAGAATAAATTATAAATTTCTGATGGAAATAATTATTTTTCTTTCGTTTTTGTCTGACAAGTGGCTGAAGACACAGTGAACTACTGATCGTTCTCTTAACCAGCAATGACTTGGCGACTTTATCATCAAATCATAACAATAAATATTCAAGATATCTCATTATCAAATGAAATTCCATTTCGATAATCCTACTCTTCGCAGTTATCAAATATATACTTGTATATAAAGAAAAAAAATTCGACAAGTATATTTATAATTTTTTATAAAATCAATACACATATATAAATGTCACATAAATGATTTGAATGAAGAATATACGACAGTTAACGCATATTTATCGATGAATAATCAGCTTACATTACAATTACATTATCAGATAATAATATTATTGTTATTTCAAATGATGATTTGTGTAAGTATATATATATATATATATATACCTTTGTATATTTATTAAGTAAACTGGATTGGTGTGTGATTGGACACAAACATAAATAAAAAGGAAAAATAATAGTGTATAATTTATTGCAAACGTTCATAAATTATTTATCCCTATATTAATTCCAGAATTTCACCAGTTTTCACTAGTGAAAACCAACTTTGACTGCGTTCAATATATAAAAAGAGTGTTTTCAAGTAAATACTCTTTGCTGATTGGTCTTATTTTCAATGTCGCATTATATTCCAACAGAAAGAGCCAATCGCCACGCTAGTTTTTACTATACTCTACTGAACGTACCCAATTATTCATATTCACTCGACCCTTCTCACTTCCGTTTCAGTAAACAGTATAATAAAGACAAAACGAATAAACAACAGAGATAAAATACGTGCAAACAATCACGAATACAATAATATAAAAGAGAGATTAATCGTCTCATAAATCATTAAAGATGCCAATTGATTACGCAGCGTTTGGATATGCAGCTGCAGTTGCTGGAGGCGGAATATTAGGTTATGTAAAGTCAAGTAAGTTCAAGTAATTTAAATATTAAATATTTCGTCATGTTATTTATTATACAGTGTAATAAAGTGAGTATATGTACATGTATATTGTCAACTTAATAATTAATTATACACAATGATTATTGATTTTTATTTCTATGTATTTATTTATGAAGAATCAATACCGTCATTGGCTGCTGGTATTTTATTTGGCACAATTTTGAGTTATGGTGCTTATCAAACTTCACAAAATCCACGGGACTGTGGAGTACTTTTAGGTGGTGGATTAGTACTTGGTGGTATGATGGGTTATCGTTATTATAATACTGGAAAAATTATGCCAGCTGGATTAATAGCAATCTTGAGGTATTAAAAAGTTATATAATATAATTGTTAATAAGTAAAAATGGTTTATTGAATATTTGTTTCTCTTTTTTTTTTTCTTCATTATTTTTCCAGTGCTATTATGATTGTAAGAACTGCAATAAGGGGAATCACAGTGCCAATGAAGACCGAATAATGTTTTTTTTTGTTTTAATATACAATAATATTCCTATTTGCAAATATTTCATAAGAATTTATATAATGAATCAACTGAATTTTTCAATTCAATGTAGATTCGAATTCATTTGATAATAAAATGTTGATTACGATGCAATAATTGTAGTTTAATTTACAATAAAACTCTTTAATTAATTTCATTTCATTTCAATAATCAAAAATTGGTGGGTAAAATTATCCCAAGCGGCGCGCGCATATCAGTGTTACAAAAACCCCAGCGAGAAATTCGAAACAACGATTGTGCTGCCAAATAACCAATGCGTTCACCAATGCACTAAAAAATCCACTATAGACATTCACAAAATGAGTTTCTGAACACATTAGTTATTTTTTCCTCTTTTCACCATTGTGAGATCTCATCACACACACCCTTATGGTCGTGTTCTGCCTCGACTACGGTCGTCAGTAGACACGATTAAACGTATATACATAAATATTAAACATAAAACATCTATTTATTCGATCAAAATTACTTAATTAAATATAATTATCAACGTCATTAATTCAAAACGAACGAAAATTTACAGATAAATTAAATTAACGAAATAAATTCACGAACGAATGTACTTTTCGGCATTGTATCTTCATAAAATCCAAGCCCGTGAATCAAAAAAGCACTGGCTGCCTCACGGACATTTAGTTACGTCCTCAAAAACGATTTGACTCATTTTTGGGATCCAGTTAACGAAAACCTCCATCATTCCGCCAATAACCGAGTGCCGGCCCGTAGGGTGGCGATCATTTGATAAGGTAAATTATATTTCATTTTAATTATTATATTTTTTTTTTTTCTTATTCCTTCATTTTTATACATACACTATACCTCTCTCTACACACACACACACTCACATATATATATATATTTATTTGTTAACGTATTCTATATATGTACATGCGTCTGTGCACACATCTAAAGTACTTATTTCATTGCTATTTGATACTTTTGGCAAGACATAACATTATGTAGTCACATGAAGCAATATTACATGGTCAATGATAAAAATGAGTCATTATATTAATGATTATTATATTAATATAATGTGTATAAGTGTATAATCAATGATACTACGTGTAGAATAAAAAAATTTCAGTAATTAAATTGTGATGAGGAAAAAGAAAAAAAATTAAATTGCCAACAAAAAATATGAGAATAATAAAATTAATTTTAAATAAATATTTAGTCGAATATTAATGCATTAAATTTTTATACCAGAATTTTTTTCCTTAATTTAGCAGGGTTCTTATTATTATTATATTAATTATTTAATTTAACATTTATATATTTTAATAATTTAATAATTTAATAATTTAATAATCTATTCCATTTAATTACTGTATTTAATAAAGTAATTATATAATATTTATAATAATTATATTATATTAATATTAATTTATCAATTATTAATTGTTAATTTTGATTGTTATTTATTTTTTTTTTAATATCTGTTTGATATTTTTATTATATATTTACTTGGGTATTTTTTTTTTGTTCTTTCATTTTATTTGGTGATAGATTAAAAATTATTTTTTTCCTTCTCTTTCATGTGGATATAGTTTTTTTTTTATTGTATTTATATCTAATTGTGTGATAAACATCTGTTTTTTTTTTGTTGAATCGAAATTCAATTTAATGTGTATAAAAATCCAATTTTTTTGTTTGTTTTTGAGTTATATAATATTAAATATTTTTTTTTTTTTGTGTATTTACGTCAATTTATGTTAATATTTTTCAATATTGTTTGATAGAATAATGTTTAATATTTAATTTCTGATGTTATTGTTGAGTTAATTGTTGTGTAATGGTTCAAGACATTAAAAACAAATTTTCTTTAATAGCACTTGAATAGCTTAATTGTTTCAACTGTCTCTGTAATATATTTCAATCGAATTATTATATTGAGAATCTTCGAATGAAATATTAATTCTTTAGATTGAATATAAAAATATTTTCACTATCGCAAACAATTTACATTTGATAGATAAAAACTATAAAAAAAATATTCTACTAATCATAAGATTAATATTATCTATCGTTCATTGTATTCCGTTGTTTATTATTATTTTATTTACATTAATTCTTTCATCATAAATTAATGATAAGGTAAATTTATAATGTCAAGTACAACTACCCAACATCTTGAGCATTCGAATTGATGACCGTTAAGTATGTAATATTATCAATAATTCAATAGATTAAATAGATACCGATATCGTAAATATTTTTTAATTTTTTTTCAATTAATGGGAAAATAATATAATCATAAAAGATATGAAAATTCATTACTCAGAAAATTTCATGAGCAACTAACTAAATTCTCATAATTAAAATAAATTAAACAGCATTTATTATTTTCTCATCATTAATTTTAATTCAAAAAAAAAAAATTTTTTTTATTTTACTATAAAAGTTTTAGTTAAAAAAAAATTAGACCCACCGAAATTTTTAATGAATTAACAATTTATCATGAGCTATATTTAAACAGGTGTTATCGCATTAATAAAAGTCAATATCAATTTTTATTTCAGTATGATGAGTATTATTATCGCGATGAATTTGATAAGAGAGAGTGAAAAAAAAAATAAATAAAAAAAAAAAACTCAAGGATTGCGATATAACATGTGACAATCAGGCAAAAATGATAACCTGGGATTTCCAGTTCAATCTGTTTCATCAAATGCGTCACAATACAAAATAATTAACAGAAATAAAATTAATTCTTATCGAAAATAACAAAAGAATGTAATTATGATTAATAATAATCAATATTTTTAAATGAAAAAAATATTAGTATTATGAATATTGACACTTAATTTTTTCTTCTCAATCGTCTTGATGTCTTCTGACCTGAGGGTGGCACATTTATCACACTTGCTTCATATACTGTACATATATATTATTATTACATACCAATACAGATACGATCTCTATGAACCATGTACCTTCTGGCTGAAAGATAACGTTTGCATACGACGAGTCGACTTGGAACCATGCAGAAATAATCCTGATAAGACTTATCATACACATATAAATACTCATTGAAATAGTTACTTCGTCTTCAGTACAATTAAATATCTCTTGGTAGTAATATCAAGAAATAAATACAACAACTCAATAAAACTTTAATTTAAAAAAAATTTTTCATTTACTTTCATTATTATTTATTTGTTTATTGATAAATAAATAAAAATTTGTGCAGTTATATACCAAAAACTAAACGCAATCCGACGTATTTTTTTATTCCAATTGTTATAAAGAAGGCACGAGAATTTCCGCCCATCGCCAAGTAAGTTCATTGGCTTCGAATTTTTTTTTTTTTTTTCAAACTTTACACACGAACTGTACCTATACTTATAAACATATTAAATAAACCAATAGGATAGATTATTAAATATTTAATTGATAAAATTGAAAAGTGATGGTATTTTTTTTTTTTTGAAATAAATGTGTTGGAAATTGTTTTATTAATTTATTTAATTGTTTACAGGGTTGTATCTGCGATAGACTGGTTGGCCAGTCTGTTGGTGGGTATTTGAGCACAAGCAGCAACTGGAAGTTGGCCCTGAACGCAGAGCCCCCGTGGCTTTGCTAGCACCCCTAACGCCAATTTTTGTCTTAATTCGCCTCCCCACGACTCTATCAATTCTTATTGACAGCTGCCTCGTAAGTAATTAATTTAATTAATAATAATTAATATTATTAAATGAATGTACTTTATGTGTTTATTGATAAATTGTTTATTTTATTTAGATTGCTGACTAGCGCCTGTAGAGTAAAAGAATAACAAAATTCATATTACGTTAAATTAATAATCAGAGTCAATTATTATTCATTGATCAATCATGAAGGTCGCAAATTTAGACGAACGTATTCACGTGTTGGACAATTCATCGAATGTAATGACAGTAATTAATGAAATTGCTGAGAGTGGCTTGCAAGAAGAAGCATTTTATGTTCTTGATGTCGGTGATATTGTGAAAAAACATCAAATTTGGAAGGAATTATTGCCGCGTGTTGAGCCATTTTATGCAGTTAAATGCAATGATAGTCTTACTGTTCTTGAAGTACTTGCTTCATTGGGAACTGGATTTGATTGTGCTTCAAAGGTAGATTATAGATGAAAACTATCATTTATTAAAAAAAAAATTTTTCTATTTATTGTTGTATATTATTTAAATTTTTATTTGTATTAATTTCAGGGTGAAATTAGCAAAGTGTTGAGTATTGGCGTTGATCCATCGAGAATTATTTTCGCTAATCCTGCTAAACCTGCTTCGCATATTCGTCATGCAGCCGCAGTTGGTGTTGATATTACAACGGTGGATAATGAAAGTGAGCTTCATAAATTAAAGAAAATTCATCCGAACGCAAAGGTAAATAGATGAATAACTTTAATTTAATTATTTTAAAAATTCTTACGTTTTTAAATTCTATTTGAATCGATAAAGATTTTTAATTTCATTAATTTTATTATTGGTTAAAAATCATTTAAATTCATAAAAATAATTATAATTTAACTCTAATTAAATTATTTTGAAAATTCTTAATATTTTAAATTCAATTTAAAACAATAAAAATTTTTAATTCATTAATTTTATTATTTGTTAAAATTCCTTTAAATTCATAAAAATAATTATAATTATCTCCAATTAATTAATATTTCAAATTCAATTTCAAACAATAAGAATTTTTAATTAATTCATTTTATTATTGATTAAAATTCATTTAAATTCATAAAAATAATTATAATTTAATTCCAATTTAATTATTTTGAAAATTCTTACTATTTCAAGTTCAATTTAAAACAAAAAAAAATTTTAATTCATTAACTTTATTATTGATTAAAATTCCTTTAATAAATTATTTAAAAAATTCTCAATATTTTAAATTCAATTTAAAACAATAAAAATTTTTAATTCATTAATTTTATTATTGATTAAAAATCCTTCAAATTCATAAAAATAATTATATTTCAACTCCAATCAAATTATTTAAAAAATTCTTACTATTGTAAACTCAATTTAAAACGATAAAAATTTTAAATTAATTAATCAAACTTAAATAGATAAATATTTAAAAAAAAAAAAAAAATTCTTTTGTATATTTAAATAATGCTGAAAATTTGTGTTTAAAAATAATTTTAGGTAGTAATACGTATTCGTTGTGATGCTGAAGTCTCACAATGTCCATTGGGAATGAAATTCGGCTGTGATCCAAATTACGAAGCTCCAAATCTTCTTCGTTTATCACGTATGTTGGATCTCGATGTTATTGGTATCAGTTTCCATGTTGGTTCTGGCTGCCAAGATCCGCCAGTGTTTTATCGTGCAATTCGTCATGTTCGAACTCTCTTCGACCTATCCAAGGATCTTGGATTCAAACCGTATCTCGTGGACATTGGTGGTGGATATCCAGGTGACACCGGAACGAGCATCGCAAAAATTGCAGAAGTTATCAATTCAGCAATCGACGAATTTTTCAATAGTAAATTTATATTTTCAATATCATATAAAATTCAATACACATTTATTATTTATATTATTCATTTTATAATTTATTTCTCATGGTTATTTTACAGCTGATGATGTACAGATTATTGCTGAACCCGGTCGTTTCTTTGTTGCATCAGCTTTTACATTAGCTACCGCCATTCACAGCAAACGTTCAGTTCGTAATGACAAAATCTCACCAAATTCAGTTACAAATAATATGTATTACATCAATGACGGTGTGTATGGCTCATTCAATTGCATTCTTTATGATCATCAACATGTTGTTCCAACTCCATTGAAGGTAAAAAAAAAAAAAAAACAAAAAATTAGAAATAAATTTTTATTTACAAAAATTTAATTTAATAATTTTTTTTTCTACAGAATGGATGTGGTAAATTAATTCCCTCAAGTATTTGGGGTCCAACTTGCGATGGATTAGATCAAGTTGTTGAAAATGTCCTGTTGCACGATATGGATCTTGGCGATTGGATAATATTTAAAAATATGGGCGCATATACATTACCAGTTGCGTCGCCATTCAATGGATTTCCCATTCCAAAAGTTCACGTTGTTGTTGATGAAAATATTTGGCTATTGCTGAAAGATCTCTTGCCACTTACTGATGATCATTTTGTTATTGGTAATACTCCAGCTAATTTACAACTTGGTCTTGATATTGGCGGGAGTAAAGTTGATGATTGGACAAGTCCACCGATGGGTTTGTCAACATCCGGTATTATTGGTGAACCAACACAATCGTCGCCGTATATTTACGAGTATGCCGAGGTCGAACCGATTAATTAAAAAAAAAAAATTAATAATACTGAAGAAAAGAAATAAATAAATAATATAATTAGCACACGCCGCACAATCGTTCCATTCCAAAACTATGACGCGGATAAGGAAAATAAAAGATATTGCTTTTAACTTTGCCCCTCAGAAGTCTTTTATTTAAATAATCGCGTTGAATAATAATATATTTTCATTCGAAGAAAATTTTATTAAATTACCACTTGATTTGTTTTTGTTTTTGCTTGCGGTAATAAATTATTAAGTGATATATACACAGTTGTCGCGGATTTATTGGTGATTTTTAGGTTAAAATTCAACGCGAAAAAAAATTTTATAGATGCGAAAATTAATTGGTCATCCGCCGAATTTTTATTTTGTTTTATTAATTATAATATTGTTACTTTGATGACTACTGGCTACGTGAAAGGTCGATGCGCATTGTCCCAATATTTTATCTAATTATCAATTAATATTTTTTTTTTTCTTTCAAATATGAATTTAATGTTTTTTTTTTTTTTAATACGATGAAAAAATTTAATGACAAATGAGAGAATTAAATTATATGTTCGCATATTAAATTACGCAGTGCGTCAATCAATTTACGCCATCACATCAGTTGGATATTCAGATTTATTCTTTTATTTTTTACTATTATAACAATCAACTACGCATAACCTGTTTCATCTCACAGTTCGTAATTATTGTTGTGCATGGATGAAAAATAATTACAATTCTTCTGTCGTTCTCGCTAATATTTAACGATACATTGAATATTTTGAATTGAGAAAACTTTAGAAAGTGTTAGCGATATATTCAATAGTAGAACAATTATATTAAAAAAATTTTCAAAAAATTTACAAATTAAAATATTTATCACAACTATACAAATTTAATAATCATGATTGACCGTACAATCTTTTGTACCTTTGTACATGCAAAAGAAGGAAGAAACAAGACAAAATCGCATAATATCATTTTTGATTATAGCTATATAATGCAGAAAATAATCGAAAATTTTGTTGATGAAACGAAACAAAAAAATAAATAAATAATTAATCAAATAGAATTAGTAAATATAATATTATGCATAATGATGTTTTAACATTAGATTACAACGATTTTCTGTGGATGAGAGAAAGAAACAGATAAAATGATCGCGATAGAAAAAAAAGAAAAAATAGTAAAACTCTACAGGAGAGCTAGAAAGTTTTGAGGCATTGAGGCAGCTGTCACAGGAAAATACAAACGAATAATTAGTTTCAATTTTTTTTTTCCTAATTCTTATTTTTTTTTTCTATTTTTTTTTTCTTCTTTTTTTTCAATAATAATTATTATAATTGTATTATAAACGTCGGCTATTATTATAGTAAATATTGTTGTTGATTAAGTAATTATTCACACATGTAATTAATGGACATTAGAACAATAAAAAAAAATTACTCCTCAATGTATAAACAAAAAATTTATTAGTGTGTTATTTATTTATCTTATTATTAACCATTTTATTACAATAATAATTTTCTATTCTTAAATTTAAAAGTGAAAATATTTAAGTTGTGATTTAAATTTTGATATAATTATTTTTTTCAATTCAACAATAAAAATGCTGAATGAAAAAATTGAAAAAAAAATATTAAATTAATGCAAATGTTGTATATGTTAATAAATTTAATAGAATAACAATTAATATACAATACTGATAATTATTAAAGCGTTAAACAATAATTATAATTTTAAAAAAATATCCAACAACTTTTACAAATTATATAAAAATAATTGTTATGAAATTAATTCACAGCAAATTTTTATTTTGTATCAATATTAAATTTATTCGACTTTACAAATGTTTATATTTATACATTATTCACAGAACAATTTAAATTTAAATATTAACAATTCAATTCAATTTTAATCACTGGATTATTTTTAATACAGTGAAATTTAAATTATAAATAAATTTGTTTCTTCAAAAACAAATTTACTTTCTGCATTAAATCCAAATCAATTTTTTACTCTTGATTATTTGTTGACAGTAAACAAATTAACTGTCGAATTGTTCATTCAGATAATTATTTCTCTCACCAAACAATTACACTCCAATGTAATTACATATTTATTCATAAATTCCCATCGTGTGTTTATAATAATTATTATCAAGCTTTCTTGTCAATTAAATAAAAGAAAAATTTGTTTTATAAAACAATCTATATAAAAAAATATTTGCCAGGCTGTCTAAAAATTAATTAACACAATAAATCTTTATCCTCATTATTAAACAAAGCAGAACAAGAGTAAAAAAGAAGCTATAATTTGTCATTAAATTTTTAAATATATTTTTTAAAAAAAATTCTTACAGAAATTATAACTGATAAATTATGTTTTTTAATATTTTTATTATCATCATCATCATACGTTATACCATTGTATACATCGCGCATTATTAAACTAGGAAGAGAAATTATTAAAGGTGTGTAAAGCGTGACATACAAAATTTATAACTTTCGTTGATTCGAATTGGTCCAATATTTTCTCTCGAATTTTATTCCTGCTGGGAATTTAATTAATTCTACTCAAACTAGTCAAAACGTCGAATGAACTAA
>JAQQBS010000001.1:24724890-24742725 GCA_030347275.1 Microctonus aethiopoides | reverse complement strand
AAAAAAAAAAAAAAAAAAAAAAAAAAAATGAATTGATTGAGTTGATCTAAATGGAATGTTTTGGAGCGATTAAATTGGATATTAATAAAAATAAATGCTGATCGACTTAATTCTTTCATTATAACATATACCCACATATACACACATGGGTTTGGAGATAGATATGCTTACATATGTATACACATTCAGAACCGAGTCACGGTTCAAGTGAAATTGGTGCTGTCCGCGATGTCACATTGCGAAAGCACCCGCAGGGTTTCTCGTAGGAGCACACATACAATCACAAATGCGGGCATTTGATTGGTCATACACAATAATGCATATGTGTACTATGTATATTGTGTATGTATTTATTTGTGGCTCGTCTCGAAGATTAATATAGGTCAAGGTTCATTTGTGTACCAACTGAATAGAATACTGAATTTATTTATGCTCATCAATTTGTTTAAAGTCCAAATTAATTTTTTTTTTTTTCACTTGGGTATTTTAGATTCATCTCGATGAATTATATTTTTTATTTATATTAAATATTTACTTTTGCAATTTTTTAATATATAATACATTTAATATTTAATGATAATTTGGAGTGAGTTTTATTTTATTTTATTTTATTTTATTTTATTTATTTTTTTTTTTTCGGTTATTCGTTAGTTAATTTTCAAACTGGTGTATTAATATTGTATATATAATTTATCTGACAATAATATATAGCGCAATTTTATTTAAATATTTCTCAAAATTAATTCGTGAGAATAGATAAATATTTCGTGCATTTTTTTATATTAATATTTCGAGAATAATTATTACAATATATTTTGTGGATTTTTGATTAATATTAAATTGCAGATTAAATTATTGGTATTGATATTTTAACAATTATTACAATACACTTTGTGGATTTATGATTAATATTAAATTGCAGATATGAATATTTAATATTAATATTAATAATGCACACGTGTTTGTGAATTTTTACTAATTAATTTTGAGAAATATTTAAATATATTTATGTTATTGTTGATGGATTTGTTGTATTAGTAATATATAATATTTATCCACCTATTTGAAAATGAAGTAACAGATGATGAAAGAAAAATAAAAAAAATAGAACAAAAATAAAATAAAACTTACTCTAAATTCATCAAAATAAATCACATTTTTTATTAATATAAAATTTAAATCTGCAATTTAATATTAATCATAAATCCACAAAATGTATAGTAATAATTATTGAAATATCATTATCAACAATATAATCTACAATTAATATTAATCATAAATCCAAAAAATGCAAAGTAATAATTATTGAAATATTAATTTAAATAATGCACGAAATATTTGTATATTTTTACGAATTAATTTTGAAAAATATTTAAATCCATTTGTGCTATCTTATTGTTGATGGATTTGTTGGATTAGTGATATATAATACCTATCCACCTGTCTGAAAATGAAGTAACAGATGATGAAACAAAAATAAATAAAATATAGAACGAAAATAAAATAAAATATTAGTCTACATGTGTCTTTTTGATGCGGGTCAAGGACATCAGTCATTCCGATAAAAATGACGTGAATTGAGCTCGAGTAAATGTACTTGGTGGTGGTAGTGGTGGTGTTGCTCATTAACGATACGATCGTCGTAGGTGTCAAGGTGATGACTTAACTGATGAATTAACTCACACAAGACTGCTTCCGCTTTATTTCATCTTCTCCAACGCACATAATCGATTTTCATTATCAATAAAAATAAATAATAAATTATAATTATAATTCATTACTATATAAAATCATAATAATATTTATTTATATTATTTTTATACACTCTTGATATTTTATTTTTAACAGACACTTTGACACATTGATAAATTGAGAACAAATATAAATTTTTATTTTTATTTTTTTTTTATTTTTTATTTATTTATTTTTTTTTTTTTTTTGCATGTGTAATAATAATGTCGTTGTAGTTAATACTCTGTTAATTACGTAATGTTAATTTTTTTTTTCTTTTATCATTTGTAATACCACCCGCACAAGTGACAAGAACACTATTTTGCCATAATGAATTTCGTAATAAAAAGAAGAAAAAAAAAATATGTATTAAGCATATAAGGCGCTCGTTGACTAGACAGAAAAAATAGCATAATCAAAATATGCCGCAATAAACTTTAAGTAACTAACCTACCGCAAAATAAAGGCCACACGTTGTATGAAGAAAGATGATTTAAATAATTTTTGTTGTCTTATTTATACATTTAATTTAATTTAATAGAAAAAAAATTAAACGATTATTAATTTAAGAAATTTATAAAAAATCTTTTGAGATTATATTTTTCTGTGGGAATTTATTTTAATTTTATTTATTATCTGCAATTAGGACGATATGACTTTGATAATTATATAGCGTGAGAAAGGGCAAGTTATATGTAAAGTTTTACATTTATTTATATTCGAAATTTTAATGAGTAAAATAAAAAATAAAATTTGTTATAGCGCTAATTTAAATACTAATTGCTTTAAGAGCTAATGAATGAAATTTTTATTACATGTACTGATGTGTGAGTTTATTTATTTACAACAATATATGTGAAATTTTTATTTGTAATTATATTTAGTGAAATAATTTTATTTATTTTTTATTGATTTTATATTTTTAATAGAAAGAAATATTAAATAAAAAATAATAATTTTATTATTTATAGTGTAATGGAATTTTTGTATTTTTTTTCACTTATGTAACAAAAGTAGACGATGATTTTTACTATTTTATCTGTTATAAATATTTTACGATTATATTATTATATGATATAAGATTTTTTTTTTTTCTTTAAATATATATTTATATTCTTTTATTTTATTTATCGTTTGCTCTCACCAATTTTCAATTCTAATGGAGAGCGTGAAGTAGAAGCATTAAAGAGTGCACAATGAACAGAGAGAGAGAGAGAAAGAGAGAAAAAAAAAGGCAATGTTGTATAAATAATTTTGATATTAAAAGAAAATTAAAGTAGATAATTTTGTTTTAAATTGATCATAAAAAAAAAATCGTACGTTAAAATATTTTCGCTTTATTTATTTATATTATTATAATACATCTTTTAAAATATATTCATTGATAGAAGATACACATGTATTAATTTTTGTAATACAAAAATATCTTTCCTGATTGCGCATGGAATTTATTTGAAGTAAAAAATTTTACATAAATTAAATAAAAATAAATATAAATGAAGATTCATTCGAGAAAGGTTTTCTGCAATATTACTCCATGTTGCAGTCATAAGAAAGCTGTTATCCTTGCGAAATTTCCATATTAAATACAAATATTTCACTGATTATATGTATACAACGAAGTAAACTTGATAAATACACTGCAAAACTTCAATTTATAAATTGCAACAAAAAAAATTACACTATATTTTTAATTTAATATTGTAATTTAATTTTTCAAACGTAAATAATAACATACACTATAAAAAAAATAATTAACTGCATCAAATGAGTATATCAAATTGAACTAAATATTTATTTAAAACAATTACATATTAATTGAAAAATATTTATTAAAAATTTTTTTTTCTTCAGATTTTAATTTAATATTGTAATTTAATTTTTCAAACGTGAATAATAACATATACACTATAAAAAAAAAAAATTAATTGCATCAATTGAGTATATCAAATTGAACTAAATATTTATTTAAAACAATTACATATTAATTGTAAAATATTTATTAAAAAATTTTTTTTCTTCAGATTTTAATTTAAAAATGTAATTTAATTTTTCAAACGTAAATAACAACATATACACTATAAAAAAAAAAAATTAATTGCATCAATTGAGTACATCAAATTGAACTAAATATTTATTTAAAACAATTACATATTAATTGTAAAATATTTATTAAAAAATTTGTTCTTCAGATTATAATAAAAATACAAAGTTTCTTTTATTTCTCCAACAAGAAAATCGTAATAATTTTATTTATCAAAACACGTCATCAAACGCGGTAGATCAAAGACTCAATCTAAGCGACTCAAAATTTTTTAGTGGTTCTATCAGCTGTTAGAGAACTTTTTATCAAAGCAATAAAGCCATAAATCACATATATTTATTCTACGAATTAAATTAAATGACAAAATCTTTTTTTTTTTTTATTATTTTTTTTATTCGCTCACTTCCGCGCCCTCTTTTTTTTTTCCCCCCATTTTTCACAATGACGTCATTCGAATAAAATAAAAAACCATGTGTATACACATATAATACACACATATCCATGTTTTACAATAAATATAACTATAACTGTAATCCATAATATTGATGTAATTAATGCAGAACTTGCGAGAAAGAATTTGTTAAGAGATGTGAGGAGTTTTTCATCGTAAGAAATGTGTATAAATAAGAGGTGAAACCAGTTTTTTTTTTCCAGTCGTCTCTCATCTATCCTCCTATACCCATTTAACGATCAGAAGGCATGGGAATATAATTTTTTTTTTTTTATAAATTTTATTTATCTTCTTTTTCTTTATTTTTTTTTATCTGTCGCAGAAGCGGCACCTGGTTTATATTCAACAATTCGTGGAACTGAAGATAGACTCAAGATTCTCGATGAATGAATCGCTTGCGGTTAATTTTGTTAACAAATAAATTTAAGCATTAATAAAAAAAAAAAAATTAATATTAATCCATGTCAACTGACCCATTTTTATAAAATTTTATTTTTATTCTGAATGAATTTATTTAATTTTTTTCTTTGAATAATTGTAGAGTATTTATTAACGTGTATTATTTTATTTTATATTGAATAATTGTCGTGGGGCAAATCTATATGTACACAGGTATATTATAATAAATGTCTGTTAGAATTATTGAGCGCGCCCACGTATTACACTCTGCTTTCGTTTCAGTTTCAATGTATATCCGTTCACTTTTCAGCAATAATGTACACGACTTGTGAGAACAATTCGCATACTCTCACTCGTTGCCACGTGAACTGACTCAGTATATATATAGTCGAACCTATACACGAACCCCAACATATATGTGCTACTGTAGAAAAAAAAAAAATAAATGACAAGAATAAAAAAAAACGACGTAAATTAAATTAAACTCGACGAGTAAAAACCATTGTGCGATTCATGTTTTCCAAGTTGTGCGTTATGTTAATAACTCAGTTATAAAGAATACAAATATATGACCATGTATACCTACATATATATAAAGACTAAGTTGTCAATTCTCAGTCCTTAGATTAAATTTTTTTTGTTCAGTTGAATATGGAAAAAAATCGACGTTCACGCAACGTATTTCCGGCACATTGTGTCAACATTTTATTCTACAGACAATTCCTTTATTTGTATTTTTATTTTTTATTCACGCACTCATCATGAAGATGTGTTCGAAGATGTTGAATATAAAACAAGTATAAAAACAAGAATTATTAAAACAATTTGTTTAATATTAAAAATATTTTTGATTTGAAAATTTTTTTTTATTTATTATTTTCATTTTTACCAATATGTTATTTAGTATTATAAATATTTAAGTCAGTTTAGCAGCACTACTGGAGATATTTTATCTGTTGCTACACAGTGTGAATAATGCAAGTTATAGTTTATTACAACAACAAATATTTATTTATTTATTTATTTATTTGAAATGTGAAAGATTCGAAATGTTTTGAGAATGAAATAGTTCTCTCTAAAAAGGTTTGTTATTATTTTTTTTTTTATTTCCTTTCACGATTGGAACCTTGCCGTGACTATTAATAATGACAGAAAATAAATAAATGAAAATAATGATCTCTATCGTTGGTCGACTCTCAGTCTTTCTCTCTATCGGTTCATTCGGCATTCTTCATTGCTGAATCGTAGCCATATGGAGATGACACAGTACTTGGGACTGAGAAGAAAGATATAGAGAAACTGAAAGAAGAAAGAAGACGATAGTGAGGTCAATGTTCGAATGACCGTGCTACGTGTTCCGGACTTTTGGACTTCTCGACTGCCAAATTTGCCTCGTTTTTTTTATCAATTTTTTTTTATATATATATTTCTTTTTTTTTTTTTTGTAAGTTGCTGTGTGTGGGATTTTTCTCATCTCCCCAATGGTAGAATGTGTTTTTACCTGCTCACCAGAATCAATCGTCCGGTTAATAGATTAAATTATAAATGAAAGTAACTATATGAGAAAATATTATTTTTATTCGAAAGAAAAATTGTTTTTTTTTTTTTAAATGAATGATCTATTGATTCTCCAGGGTGTTCTAAATTTCAATTTATATATTTTGCCTAGCTCTTAGGGCGATATTATATCTCCCAATATATTTTTCTACGAAGTAAAAAATCAACACAAATATTAAATATATATTCAATTGATAATTGAAAGTTTATTAATTTGTTTTATCGATTGTGTCTAAAAGAAAATATAATTTATCGTTTGATTTTATTTTTGTCTTCATTTAAATTAAAGAAATTGTGAAAGATTTCAGATCAATAACTCTACATTATTTAATAAAATAAAAAAATATATATATATATACATATATAAATATATTTTTTATATGAAGCGAGTTTTTTTCGTGAATATAATCAACTGGTTTATTTTTATTTTATATTCTTTGTTTAAGAATTAATTAATTACAAGACGACGTAAATAGTAACCTTGCTCCTTCTGGATAGTCACCAGCTGAAAATCAGGTTTTGTGTAAAACGCCCCAGGGGAGAAAGAGAAAAATTCGCGAGAGTGGATGAACGTGTCGTGGCTGAAAAATATATAAACCTACCGCATATCACTGGCTTTTTTTGATCGTATCGTACATGTACAGGCGCTAAAGATGCACAATTATAATCTTAATATTTATTGCTTACATAAAATAAACTGCCAGAAATTCTCATTTGTTAATATGAATGGATATATATTTTATTTTCATTTTATTTTCATTTATAAATAAAATAATACGACATTTTACGGTAAATAAATTTTGTCCCTCGAAATATATATTTATAAATAGAATATTAATATTTATACTTATTTTTATAAATTTTTGTTGGTCATTTCATGGTCCATTACGTATCGATCTATTTCTAAATATGACGTGTTTATAAAAATTTTTATTGGTCTACAAATTTAGAGGCAAATTTTATTTCAAATATGCATAATAATACATTTTATATTTAAATTGTCAAATTTTATTAGTGTGATGTAATTATTTGACAGTTGTATGTCGAAATATCATAAGTAGAATCAATAATAAAAATATAAATATCATAAATATTAATTGGGAAAACTTGTTTATCATGAAATAAAATATAATGAAAAATTTTTATTTTTTTTTTTTTTTTCGTAGTTAAAACTGCATTTAACAATAACAAGAATATATATTGTTCATACGTAGAAGTTTGTGCACATAAAAAAAAAAAAAATTATAATGTATTATTTATGAAATATTACTTGTAAATTAAATAAATAAATTAAGAGGAAATAAAAAAAAAACACGTGATTGTTCAATTATAATTCTTACACGTGAGATGACACATATATCATCAATAATTATTAGTTATTGATGAATAAATATAAATTATTGAATATTTAATAATTTTTTTTTTTTTTTTTTTTTTTTTCAAATTATTTTTTTGAATGAATGACGGTAAAAATTATTAATTGTGATTTTAAATTAATTGTATACACTTGTAAAGCAATGCACTATAGTTCAATTAATAATTAATCTATAAAAATGTACTGTGAAATAGAGAAAAAAAAAATTTTATTCTTGGGCGGTACATAGTCGGACCTTCACTACTTAACTCAAGCCAGACAAAACTAACCTTGAGTCTCGTCGAGCGAATTTTTCTTAAGAGAAAGATCGATATCCGGTTGCAACGACCGGATTTAAGTCACGCTAGAGTGTTCCACGATTAAATTTACTTCAAGAAACCGAACAGGAATTAAATTGCATTGACAATAATAAAAAATATGAAATTAAAAAGAAAATTACTTTTAATATTTTTTTCTGCTCGATTGCGATGATTTAAAAAATTTTTTAAATATCAAATAACGAGTGTACTTTCATTTAAATAAAATCACAAAGCTACGAATTATTAAAAGTGAGAAAGAAAAATAATTTAGATTAATTCTCACGTAATTGCGTTAAAATTTTTATGAAATTCTTTTCACACGCGATGACTCTCTCTATTTCTCACAGGTACATTTATTTATATTTTTATACACACGTGTTATGTGTATATATATGTATATGAACATTAAAATTTTGGATACTAATCGTTCAACAGAGATTTCTTCAAAGTGAGAGTATAAATAAAGATAAAAAAAAAAAAGGATCTATAAAAATAGATAGCAAAATGAGTAGAGTAAAGTGAATAGTTTTTGTTTCTGGGAACAAGATTTTAATGACTGTCTTTGATGGTGTGTCATTTTGAATTGTGTCAAAAAAATATAAATGTCTAATTTTATTTTATTGTTATCGTAAAAAAAAAAAAAAGGGAAATAATTTTAATTTATTTTTATTGAAAAAAATAATTATAAATTAATGTAAACTTACTACACATAGCTCAAAGTAATGTTTTATTTTGATTATAATTCTACGTGAAATAAATATAATTAATACAATTTTTTTTTTATTTTCTTGGTAAAACAGTTAAAAAAAAATTTACGACAAAATAAAATTGAAATACTTATATATCAGATAACAAAAAAAATTAACCAACACAAGCACGATAAGAATAAATATAATATTTAATATTCTTTAGCTATCTTGAGTCAATTTGAATAATATCATTTACAATATGCATAAATGTATTTATAATAACTAAAATTCATTGCTTTTAGTATATAATTTCAAGAATATATTTTCATATTCATTATCAACACGATGAGTTTATTTTTTGTGAGCTTTTAAATAAAAAATGCAAATTATTTAACTGTCTAGAAAAAAAAAAAATACTTTTCAAATTTTCAGTAATATTCACCACATTGTCTTACAAATATCCAAAACAATGCATTTCCCCAGTTGATTATAAAGCCAGAAAATAAATAAAATAAAAAAAAAATTCATCTGAAGAAAATAATTAATCACGAGATATTAATAATAATTTTCATTATTGTTAGAGATATTTATGATTAAATAGGAAGGTCATCGATTTCATTATTCAGCCTTTACAATTACACATCCCTTCACTTCTAACAATCATTCATAAACGAAAAATTCAACAGTACAATAAACAAAAAATAAATAAATAAAAAATAAAAATGAAGAAAAATTTGTCAAAAATATCAAACGATTATTTTAATAAATTGATGAATCTTTCAATAAAAATTATAGTTATATCTAAAAATATTTTTAATCAATATACGTGTATGAGTGTAATAAACAAAGAAATGATTCACATATGTCAAAAAAAACATTAGCGTTATAATTCGATGTAATGAATATGATGAGTGTAAAAGACTTTCCTTCCGGGAGCGGTGCACGAATAAAGTCGACGCGCTCTTGTGTGTCGTACAATCGCGTCGCAACGGTTTTGTGCTTCCAAGTATGTGTGAATATATATGTACAAAGACATGTACATACCTACTTGAAGGTTATTCAAACGATAATTATAATGTTACGTTGATGTTGTCGTTTTTATTATTAATTTTCAATTAATTTCAAAATCAAACATAAGTATTTATTATTCATTATCGTTCAATGCATTTATCTTAATCAATGATAAATTATGCAATGGCGCATTTATATTGCTCATGGTAAAATTATAAATGTTTGATAATTAGTCTTTGTGATGATTAAAATTTTTTTGTACTGTGAAATTAATAAGAAAAATTAATAAGAAAAAATAAAAGATTTGGATACATAATTAAATATAAATATAAAATAATTTATATCGTCTGTGAATATTAGAAAATACGAGGGGATAATTATGTTCTCATGACCTAAATGAGGGGAAAAAATATTCAATGGCGCGAGATTATATAGCGTGATTGCTAATGAATTGATGATGAATGAATTAGAGATTTTATGTCAAAAGTTTGCTATTATTATTTTTGCGAGTAAAAGTTTACATGAGAGATATATCACGCACGATATGTATTACAATAGTCGTTGGGATTATTATTCTAGTTTATCAAGGACATAATAATTAAGTATTGAATGAAATAAAAAAATTATTATGGGTGTTTTAAATAAAATTGAATGAATTAAAAAAAAAAAAAAAATTTTTTCTTTTTTTTTTCAGCGATGATACGCGGCCAATCATCAGGAATATTTCAACGCAAAATGATTCGTGTCCTCGTCCTACTGTGCACGGCCGTCATAACTGTCACACGATGTCACGAAGTGAGTGAAAAAATTAAAAATA
Organism: Microctonus aethiopoides; assembly: GCA_030347275.1. Classification (NCBI taxonomy): domain Eukaryota; kingdom Metazoa; phylum Arthropoda; class Insecta; order Hymenoptera; family Braconidae; genus Microctonus; species Microctonus aethiopoides. Next base: position 24,732,352 of record JAQQBS010000001.1, on the reverse strand, counting down.
ATAACCAAATTATTATATTGAAATAAACAGAACAACGAAAAGAAATAAGAAATGAAAAATTTTGTGTTAATGATTTTACATTTTGTTTAGTTCTTTCTTGGAATTAATTTTATTTATTATGAGTGTTTGATTCACTTGAAATGAGGCACTTGAAGTGATTAAGAAGAGAAAAAAAAAATAAAATAGTAGCATGAGGGAAAAAAGAGAAATGAGATTGAGAAAAAAAAAATAAAAATGTCTGAGAAAAAAAAAATATTGCAAATGGAATTTATTAATTCTCAATTTAAATTCAAGATGTAGAGATATTTTTCTAAAATTCATGAATATTTACAATATATCATTGTCTACATATCATCATTAAGTTGACACCACACATTAATTCGAAATAACAAGTGTAAAAATAATAATTCATATAAAATAATAAGTTTAATATTTTTCATAAAAAAATTTTTTTTTTCTCCACTAAAATTTTTGCGTAATTTTTTAAATAAAAATTCTCAACGATATCTGATCGTCACACAGTCAACAGTATCATTATCTAAATACGCCACAATTAATCAAGAAGCAAGAAAGAAATAAAAAAATAAAATATAAATTGAATATAACGAAACGCATACGCATTTGGTTTGACTTGCATTTCGTAAATTCCATCCAAGTTATTTATTTATCTCATTAGGGTCACATTGCTAGTTATAAACACACATATTTAAACATACACACATATATACCAAGCAAATGCTAAGAAAAACTACGTCAAGGACGCTCCGATTCTGGCAATTTTAACAGCTAAAATACATTCAGATTGGCTAATATGCAACGCTGCGTACAATTGCAAAGTTTAATGCAATCTATAAGGGATATGGATTGGGTATTATACGACTCATTGTTTCATTTGTCGTTCTCAATACATAGTATACAAACCATCAATAGTGTATTATCCACAGAGCATTAAATGGCAAATTACTCTTGGCATTTGTACAACAAAAATTTAAACTCTTTTCTTATTCATTAATTTTCTTTCTTTTTTATCAATTAATTTAAATGACACATTAAGAAAACTCTCTTCCCCCCCTCCTCTCCCCTCTCCTAATCATAATAATGAAATAAATAAATTCATAGTGATGTTGATGTTGATGTGATAAAAAATAAAATCAAAAAAAAATTAATTAATGAAAAATAATAAATCAAAAATTCAATAATAAATTGGAGTGTTATAAGCTGATTAATTATTATTGGCCGAATTAATATCCGGACACAATGGAATAGCGATGTTTATGTTGATTTAAATGTGACGCGCGGAAGAAAATGAAACGAGGAAATAAATAAAAAATAAATAGACAATATAAATAAAATAAATAAAATAATCGACAGAACGAGGCTAGTCGGACTTGGACCTATAGAACTGCCGACACCTTGACTGGACATGTTATTTACGTCCGAATCCTTTCACTCTCAATTCAGATGGAGGTCGACTCATCCTTTTGTAGAAAGAAGCACTCAACAATATTTCCAAACAACCGACAAAGGCAAAAAAAAATATAATAAAGAAAAGAAAGTTATGTGAAAGACAAAATAAAAAAGAAAGAAAAATATACACTAACTATTATTTCCTTAAAGAGATAAAAAAAATTGAATAAATAAATAAATAAATTCTCGTCATTTAATATAACATTTACAAATTATTTGTCTACAATTTTTATTGACTAATATTTTGGGATTATCGTCTTGTTTACAAAATACAAAATACATAAATATGTAAATATATTTACATGTGTATAAAAAAAGTACAAAGAGAAAAAAATAAATAAATAAAATAAGTAAAATAATAAATACTTGATAAAATCTTTTATTTAAAATTAAAAATCAAATTCAATCGAGAAATTAATTAATTAATTAATTAATTCATTTATTTATGTATTTATTTATCTATCTATTTATCTATTTATTTATTAATTTATTTATTTATTTATTTATTTATTTATAAATTAAATCAAACTCAAACGTCTAACAGTTAATTCGTCAAGCAAAAGAGGATGGATCATTTGCGAGACACATCATCCTTTCACTCTCTGTAAAATTATTCCTCGTGCGATGGCGCGTGTACCTATCAAATACACACATACATATACATATATACATATATACACAGATACATAATAAACCCGCACCTTCATTCGACCTTTTCTTCGCTCGCATTGCCGGTGCGATCTTTCCATTGATGATGAGACTTTTTCTTCTGTTCATTTTTATTTCCTTTTATTTATTTTTTTTTTCTATTTCATCAACATATTAGATACAAAAATAAATAAATATATGTATATACATATACATATATGTATATATATATATATATATATTTATATATTTAATACTTGATATAAAGGTGATATGTAAAAAAAAAAATCACGTCTATTTATCTCGGATCAATTTAAGGTGAAAGCGTTTAATCTTTCATTGTTGTCAACTGCAAAATAAATATCTATGGATATTCAATTTATATTTCTAAATTTATTTATGTAATAGTTTATGTTGAAATACTTCAATTGTAAATATATATATATATATATACATACAGATAAATATTTTATTTAATTTAATTTATTCATTTTTTGCTTTATCATTAAAAAATTTTTTATGAACTTTTCAGATTCACAAACACATGACGGCGGAGGAGATACAGTCAGTGTTTCACACATTCACACACAAAGATGGTAAGAATATTTAATTTATTTACAAAAAAATTTAAAAAAAAAAAAAATAAAAAAAATTAATTTTATATAATAAATAAATAATTTGTAATATTTGCTCTCATTTAATAATATATATATATTTTGTATATATTATATTTAAATATTATTACATTTATTTAATGACAATATTTCGCGATGATAATACAATGTTAATGTAATTTTCGTGTTTTAAATAAATATAAATTTAATGTTAACTATTTTTCAAGTTTTCATTATACACTCACGCCTATATATATATATGCGTACGTGTTTTAAGCCACACGGGTCCATATATTTGACGTCAATCTTCATGCAAATTACAATGACTGACTCATAAAAAAAAAAATAAATAAATAAAATAAAAACTCTTTTATTTCTCGTCCAGTTTATCCCGTTATTGATTAGAGTATGAGACTTGGAAAAAGTCCGTTGAGAAACGAGGCAGATTATGATTTTATAGACAAGTAAAAAAGTGTATGATGATCAGACTTCTTGGGAACAGAGGTCGGGTGTGGTCCAACGATGAATTAATCACTTCATCCATTTGGTTCCCATATTTGTTTATTTTTTTTTATCTTCATATTTATTTTTTTTTTTTTATTTCGTTCGGTAATGCCCCGAGTTGAATTTGTGACACTGGGAATTTATCACGATGAATCACGTGCGGTTATGAATTATTTATTAGTTAAATACATACATATATGTAATGTAAAATATATATGTATGTATATTTTTATAATATATGTAAAGGAAAATGATTGAAGAAATATTGGAGCGTGAATTTTGCATCTGGATTTTTATATTTATATAAATAAATATAATTGAAATTAAAATATACATTATTTATAAATTAAAAACTGGTATAAAATGGATTTTTCGTGTTAATGGTTAAATTAAATCTCAGGATTATAATTCAATATTTTAATTTATTTAAACTCGGAAATTGAATTAATTAAATAAAGAAAATGATGAGGTAAAAAAAGTATTTTTTTATTTTATTTTAATAAAAAGAAAAATAATTTAATTTCATTAATGATATTCTTTTTTTTTTTTTATTGAAAACTTTTTCTCTTTCTCTGAATCTCTGTATGATGTTTACAGTGCCCACATACGAGGTAGTGCCTGTGTTTCATTCAATACGAAAAAGGAGCCCGGAAATCAAGCCCGAAGTCCACTTGAAGGCTTTTGGAAAGAATTTTAATTTGTCCCTGAAACCAACTGCGGGACTTTTGCCTAAAGACAATCATATCTCCATGTGGACAGTTTCTAGGAATTACTCCAGTCCCAATGGACTCTATTACGAAGAGGTGCCAGAGGTAATTGATTCGTTAGAAATAAAACAAAAAAATAAATAAATAAAAACAAAAATAAATAAAATTTCTTCAAGACAAAATTGAATTTTTCAATTATTTCATTCATGAAAATAAATAAATATATTCAACAGGGAAGCAGTGACATCGGTGATATTTATCAAGACCCAATAAATATGGCGTCTATATTATTGCACCGAGATGAAAATGGAAAAGTCCTTATGGTAAGAATTATTAAAAAAAAAATAAATTAAAAAATAATTTACTTTAAAAATTTCTTCTTTTAATTTATTTATTTATTCTCTTTCATCATTTAAAACGGATTAACTATTATATTATTATGCACTCTTTATACATTTCGTAAACGTTTAAAGATCCCTGCTACAAAGACTTTTTTTATTAGACTCAAGAGAGGGCGGAGCAATGCAATTTTTTTTTCAACAATTATAGCAATGAAACCGCAATTCATCGTAACACTAAAGTATAGTTGCTCGACGGAAAAACAATTAGAGGGTGGCAAACACAATTGTGCGGCCATATTTCTATAGCGGATGATGTGTTGCGAGAGAACACGACCAAGAATTCTCTGTAGAAATAAGCACACACATACATATACATAAACAAACATTGTATGATTTTTCTTCTTCATTATTATTTTTCTCTACTTTTGTCATGCATCGTTCACTGTCCTAGTTTCAATTTCTACTACCCTATTTTTGCAATATCCGTCAAAGTAACAATACAAATAATTTATTAATCCAATGCCCCAATGGAAATAAAATTTAAAAAAATAAACTCTAATTCAAAATTATAAAAATAAAAATTAATAGTTTACTTTTATTTCATTTCTTTCCATTTATTTTCTCAGTTATATTTTCTAAACAATTATCCAATTGCATATAATTATTTAAAACACTTCTGAATATATAGCCTCGACATTATAACCTCGTCTCAAGCACAATTGAGACAAGGTGAAAGAAAAAATAGAAAAAATAAAAGTACAATTAAAATATAACGTAAAAAATTCACCTCAAATATGGCATTAAATATTTCTCATCATTTATTTGTTTATTTACACATGGATAAATGAATATAAACAAATCTAACGTGTGTATCATTGATGATAAATTAACCAGTGCTATGTTCTAACTCATTACAGTATCCATTTCACAGTCACGCATCGCTCATCATCTCAATTACAAATGTTAATATTTTCTCTTCTCATTTTATTCATAACAAACATATAATTAGTTTTATTATTAGCACTATTATCATCATTATCATTATTATTATGGTGTGCTTGAGACCACAGACATGAATATGTAACATCAAACAAGAACTAGTAAAGTAAAGATCAAATTTTATTTAAATTTACTTGAATAATTTGCTAAATATTTTAAAATATTTTTTTAGTATTAAATATATTCATATATACTTATTACTTATGTATATAATTTTTTTTTTTATTGTTATTCGTATGTATATATGTGTTGTCAATATTAGGAATGAAGACATCCATGTTGAATCAGTGACTCAATAGATATAATAATTATCCAAGTGACCGATTACATAAAAACTTTAATGTAAAAATGTTGTTACAAATGACCCAACATATCCTGACCTTTCGCTTTCACTCTGTGTCTCCTATTTGAAATATCCCATTGAAGTATAGGGTGTAGTGTCTCGTCAATTGTTGACACAACAATGAACATAAAAATTTGTATTTATATTCAATGAATATTCATATGAAAAAATATTTTTTTAATATTTTTTTTTTTTCAATGTATCAATAATTTTTTTAATTGTATTTTATTTTGTTTGTTTTTTTGTTTATTTAGGAAGGTAATATTGGTAGTGAATTAGTAATTCGACCACTGCCACAACGAATAATAGATGAGGTAATGTCTAATAAAAATGAATTTAATAAAATTCATTCACTGCCAAATGTTACAAGGAGCAAAAGAAGTTTAAGTCAGACACATCATCATGTTGTGTTTAAACGTATGAACACAGCTACAGATGATGAATACGGTGACTTTGGTGAGTTGTTTATGATTGAAAATTTAACATTTATAAATTGTAACATGTACATGATGGAAAAATAAATAAATTGATTTGCAAGAATCGATTATTATGTAATAGTGAATGTACTTTCAGCATTTATGGAACCAGATCATCTATCCAAGAAATTCAGGACGAAAAGGTCAAGTGATTTAAGAAGGTCAAAACGCGAAGCGCCTTACGTAATTTATCCGGAAATATTGTGTATCGTTGATTACGATGGTTATAGGTAAGTTAAATAATTAATCACTCCAATTTAATAAATAAATAAAAATAAAAATAAAAATAAAAATAAAAATTAATATAAAATAATTTATCATTTTTATATTTAAATTATTCTTATGCTATATACACAAGAGAAAGGCAAATAAAAAAAAGATTGTATGTTTAAATGATTTTTTTGTTTCTTTTCTTTTATAAAAAATAAATAATTTTTATTAATTGATTAATGTTAAATAATAAATTTTTTATTTATTTTTTTTTTTTTTAGATTGCATGGTGGAGATAATGTGCAAATAAAAAGATACTTTGTGTCGTTTTGGAATGGCGTCGACATGAGATATAAATTATTAAAAGGACCGAAGATTCGTATCAGCATCGCTGGAATAATTATTTCACGTGTAAGTTAAAAATTATTTACTGGGAAATTAAACAAATAATTTTTATAATTTAAATTTTTCTATTAATATTGTATCTATTATTCTTAGTTGTATATAATAATTATAATTTTTTCTGAGGCGTTATGGAGCGATTTGATTGAAAGTATGAGAATTGAATTGAAATTTTATTTTAATTTATTATTTTTCTCAGGGAAGAGATGCGACACCTTACTTGGAACGAAATCGCGTGGGACGCGATGCCATCGACTCCGCAGCTGCACTGACCGACATGGGCAAATATCTTTTCCGGGAGAGGCGACTTCCGGTTTACGACATTGCCGTTGCCGTGACGAAGTAAGATTTAACTGTACTTTTTTATTTAATTTAATAATTTACCGTGAATTTATTTTATTTATAATCTCTTTCTATTTTAATCTTTTTTTTTTTCTTTTCTTTATTCTGTGTTGCGTTTAAAGACCACTGATATGTATATAGAATAGCGAAAAATCTCGTGTGGAAAATTAATTACATCACTGTGTATTTTTATCGTAATAATTATTTTTCTATTTCATCGCGAACGAAATTTAAATTTCATTTTTATTAATTTATTGTTCTCGAAAGGAACATAAGAAAAAAAATATAAATAATCCTTGTGAATTATTTATCAGTCCGTTCATTTTTCCCCATCATTACTTTTATTTATTTCTCTTATGAATCATAAAATTAAAAAAAAAATTAAAAAAAAAAAATAATTTTTTTTTTT
>JAQQBS010000001.1:24690867-24712943 GCA_030347275.1 Microctonus aethiopoides | reverse complement strand
ATGCCCAAGTTTCAGCGAAATCGGAGATGCAAAGTTCATTGGTAGGATGAGTTGGCATGGAATGCCCCATATTTAATACAAAATATTTATTATTTATTACTATTTAATGCTGAGAAATAGATAATTATTTATTTATTGTTGATACAGTATGACTCGAGTGTCTGCACAAGACTCGAGTGCTACATGCCAGAAGGTGGTGGATTTTGTAAGGCCGTGACAGCAGCAGCTGAAGGATCCAGTTGTGGTGAAGAAATGGTAAAAATAAAAATTTGTTAATTTATTAAATATAATATTTCTTTATTTTATTTTTTTTTTTTCTAATATTTATTTATAAAGGTATTTTAATTTTTTTTTTCAGCATTGTATACGTGGTCAGTGTATTCCCGATAAAACCAACGAATTTACTTCAGGACTGTCAGATGTTAAACCAGAATTACCAAAAACTGGAAATGATCGTCATAAAATAAAATTCGAACCATGGACTTGGAAATATTAAAATGTTTTCTAAAGTAAAAATAAAATCAATTATCATTGAAAGAATTCGATCGTTAAATTTTTATGTGTTCAAAATTTATTATCATAGTTGATAAATTACTCATCAATAATAACATTTTATTATTTATTTATCAATATTTTTTATTAATAGCGACGTTCATTGAATGTAAAATATTAATAATTCAAAAGTGTATCTGAGAAATTATAATGAATTATTTATAACCTTCATTGGCAATTGTACAGATATTTATAATGGGAAATTGTTAATTGTTTTTTAATAAATGTGAATTAATATTATAAATAAAAATTAAGAAGAAAAATATATATTTAAAGATTGATTGAAAATTATATAATACAATGTTGCATTGTCATTAATAATTTATTCGAACACATTATTTGTGGAATTGAAAATTTATCGTGAAACAATTTGTCATGAATTTCCAAGACAATCCAGAAATAAAATTGTAAAATACATTCATTGCAAAATGGATTGTCGTGCTGTGGTATTCTTCTTCTTTTCCATTTTATTCATTTCAATAAAATTTAGTTATCAGGTAAGTGTATAAAATTTATCATAAACATTCCATGAAAAATAATTTTATTTATTCACGACTATAACTGGGTATATCTCAATTAGCTTCACGAATTCATGACTGATGATGAAATTCATTCGATTTTTCAAACAACTCGAGATACTGGTAAATAAATAATTCGTTATTAAAAACCTTTTTATATTTTTTTTTTTTTTTTTTGATAATACAATAAATAAAATATCAATTTGAATTTGTGTTAAATTAATTCTAGTACCGCCGTACGAAGTTGTGCCAGTATTGCATTCGATGAATAATAAAAATGTGATAAATCCTGAGGTATATTTAAAAGCATTCAATGATAATATGTCGCTATATTTGTGGCCAGCTGAAGGCTTGTTATTTGGAAAACATACACCTGTTTATACTGTCGAGTCAGATCAATCATCGCCACAAGGTCTTCGTTATACAAAATACAGTGAATATGGAGTGAGTTTAATTAAATAATAAAAAACATTGAATTAATAAAATGAAAAAAAAAAATATATATCATTGCATTATCTCTACTTTAGCTTTATTATGTTTATCAAGACAAAGGCAATAACGCAGCCATTATTATCCGTCATGGAAAAAATGACAGTTATAAATTTGTAAGTAAATAAAATTCTTGTGTTTATCTATTAAATAATTAATTAATTAATTAATTAATTTTTATTTTGATATTATGATAAACTATTAATACATTTTCATGATTTGTTTTTTTTTTTTAAATTAAGGATGGAACAATTGGAAAAAATTTAATTATTCGTTCACTTCCTGAAAGAATTATTGAAGAAATTATCAATAAAAATTCGTCATTTTATAATTCAAATTTATTAACGAATTCAACAAAAACTACTGGAATTTATACGTTAACAGAGTATCATATTATATTTAAAACTGATCCGCCAGATTATAAATTCAGACATACTAACAATATAACAGTAATCCGTTAGTAACAAGATAATATTTTTATTAATATTAAATTCAAATATTTTTATAATTATTCTTTATTAACAGAAAATTCTCTCGCAAATAATAACAAAGAGTTAAACGAAGATAAACAAAAGAAAACAATTATTGACACGGACACTGTATACCCGGAGATTCTCGTGATTTTGGATTACGATACTTTCAAGTAAATAAATTATTAACTATTGTTATAGACAAAACGAAAAAGAAATGAAAATTGGCTTGAGTTTAAAATTAGAAAACAATTTAAATAATTAATAAATAACGATTAATATTCTAGATATTTTCGATCAGATATTTCAGAAATTCTTGTGTACTTAGCAGCATTTTGGAATGGAGTGGATTTAAGATACAGATCATTGAATGATCCAAAAATTCGTCTCAATCTCGCGATTATAATAATAGCATTGGTAAATTAATTTGATTTATTTACTAAATCGTAAATGCAAATCCTTATTTTTATATTTATATTCAATATGCTTGCTGTTTAATGTAGATAATAATATACACCAGGTACAAAAATAATTACGGTATTATTTATTTAATGATAATACGTTATCATAATTAAAAAAAAAATTTTTTTTTAATTATAATTTAATTTTTATTTTTTTATTTCAATACCTATGTCATTGTATAGTTCTTTTTTTGTGCCTGGATATCCTTCCATTATAGCATCAAGTATATCAGTGCACAATCTCTTGCGTTTTGCACAATCTCTTGAATATTTATCCAGCAATTTATCAGCATTTATTTTATTTTGACTTAAATCTTGGCCTTTATTTAATTCTGTTAAATCTTGTAATTTTTTTTCAAGCGCTTCTGTTCTTACTTTACATTCATCGCGTAATCTAGTGACTTCCTTGAGTGATGGTGTAGATTTTAATTTTTCCAATACCTCTTCACGACATTTAACTTCTTTTTCAAGATGCTGCAGACGATTTGTTAATTCTTGAGCGTGTGATTCAAGCTCACGATCAATTCGCATCAGTTCATAAGCATCCTTTTTATTATCTTGCTTGAAACAATAAATTTTTTGCTTGCCATATGTCTGTAATAAAAATAAATTAATCATTTGTTTATTATAAACAATATAAAATATATAAATAATTTAGTTTGTAATTTTTTACTTTTTCAAAAATCTTTTCTTTCTTCACTAAATAATCCAGTGCCTTTTGAACTGCTGATTTTCCAATTTCTTTTGGTAAATTACCAATTACATCATTGACATTGTACGGTCGAACATGATTCTTTAAAAAATCATAAACAATTTCGTTTGCCATTTCCAATGTATTTTCTGTTTTAACGACAAAATAAAAACAAAAATAAAATCAAACAAAAAATAATAAAAATACTTACTACTCTATTTAATAATAATTTTTTTCCACAGGACAAAGAAGCCACACCATATTTAAATAAATATCGAGTTAATGACAATGCAATCAGCACTGAAGCTATGAAAGCTATGGGCCAATATCTCTATACAGAAGATAGATTCGATAGAAATTCTTATGATATTGTCATTGCAATAACAAGGTAAAAAATAAAAAAATAAATAAAATAAAGAAAATTCAAATAAAATGAATTTTAATTCATTTTCAAATACAGATTGGAGATTTGCGAGTGGCCAATTGTAAGAAATAAAAATACAAATTGTGTTGCACTTCGAGGTAAATGTATTAAAAAATAAAAAAATTTTCATTCAGAATTATTTATGAATAAAATAATTTTTCATATCATTTTTTCTGATGATTCAATTTAAGGAATAAGTAAATTCGGTTCTGCATGCGCATGGAGTGACACAGATAAAGCTGTTGAAGCAATAGCACTTGTGCATGATGAGGGTTTTAATGGAATCGCCACTGCTGCTCATGAACTAGGACACATGTTGGTATCCATTGAAAAATAAATTCTCATAATAAAAAATTCGTAATAAATAATAAATTTATAATTGAAATTCTTCACAATTAATATTAGATTGGGAGTACCCCATGATGGATCACCATCAGCAAGTTATGTCGGTGGTCCAGGTGCATTAAAATGCAATTGGGGAGATGGATATTTAATGAGCAGCAATAGATTCAGTGAAAATGCATTCAAATGGTCCAATTGCAGTGCTGAATGTTTCAAATTTTTTTTGCAGTAAGACAAAAAAATTCAATAAAATAAAGAAAAATCTACCTAAGCAAAATGCTGATAATTAATACAATTAAATATGTTTTTTTTTATATTAAAAAAAAAAAAAGACAGCCAAGTGCTAAATGTCTTTACAATAAACCAAAGCCTGGTACAACATTGCCAAAAATATTGCCAGGAAGATTATTATCACTTGACGAACAATGCATTGAAGCTGGTGCTCTGGATGCTTGTTATGTATGAATAATTTAATTAATAATTGTAAATTAATTACAGAGAATAATGTTTAATGTTGATAATTTTCAGCATGATTATCAAGCATGTGTATTGCTTTATTGTACGAAGAAAGATAGATTAAATGAATGTTTTGCTACTGCTCCAGCAGCAGAAGGATCAACATGTGGGGATGGAAAGGTGAGAAGAGTTATTTTTCTCTTTGATTTACCTAATTATATATTTAATATCCATTGTAGGTCATTATCAATAACCAACTACTGTTTATTTTTTTTTATTAGATATGTATTAAAGGAGAGTGTGTTAAAGATCTTCAGTTGTGAAATATACGAGTTGTTTTTAATTTATACAATAAATTAATGTACAATTTAAAAATATGTATGCGAAGAGTAATTCAAATAATTATCCCTGATTAATTGTTAATAAATAATAAAATGGTAATGTTATATAAATATAAATCATGCACGGATGAATGAATTAAATTACGCTTACGTCAATAACCTCGAAAACTCGGTCTGTCGACAATTTGTTGATGATGAATTTGGAATGCACGAAATATTTTGAATATTTCAGAATTTTAGGTTATACATTGTGTAAATGACAAAAGCAGTGTGTCTATACTGTTTATGGTTGCAATAACAATTTAATGTTTTATTTAATTATGTTTAGTATTTGTTCTTAGACAAAATAAATGACATAACATATAAAATATTTCTTTCTCCACAAGGTAAACTCCCGCCACAGGTAATAAATAATTATTTAAAACAATTTGTGAAATAAAATTTACTGCGCAAATATCGTGCGCGCAGGAAGTTTATCAGTCGGCAAAGTAGATTTTGGCGTACACGAATTTGATGAGAATAAATAGCAATTATATTAATTAGATGAGGTATCAATGATTGTGTGAGAATAAAGTTGAATAATTTTTTAATAACAATACATTATTTAATTATAAGAAGTTTCTTTTATTTGGATAATTTTATTGCATTTAAATTCCAGCTTTAATGAACGTGCTAATGCGCATGTGCAGTGACACTACTTATAGTCGGTATGTAAGATATTATTTAAAACAATTGTAGATAAAAATTACGTGGCATTGATTTTTACATGTACATTTCGAAATTCAATGGTATTAAGTCTTGCGGAATACTCACGAACTTGATACTACTTGTCTCTAAGATATATATACATGATTTAGGAAGTGTTCCTAACCCCACTTTTGACATTATATATTTAAAACAAAATTTTGTGGAATAAAATATCTTCAGCAGTGTCACGTAAGCAAAGACGTGTCAAATTTCAACTTTATAACTTTGTTTGAAGTAAAAACAACTTGAAAAAACAATAATCAAGGTAATTTCATGAATTTACATTACACATAAATTAAATAATCATAAACTGAATTGAAACTTTATATTCAGCAACTCAAAAATACTCTTCATTAATAAATTACATTTCAACTAAAGAGTTCAAATAAACATATTCAATTTTTATTTTACAGATGATTACTGACGTGCAATTGGCAATTTTTTCAAACATCCTTGGAGTAACATTATTTTTCTTGGTTTTCTTATTCCACTACATCAATGCAAATTATTCCAAGTGATATGAACATTATTCAACCATGAAATTACAATGTGAACATAACCTCATCACTATTATCAATACCACTGATGTTTTTTTAAGTACAATAATATAATCATGATTAATTCTAATTGTTTCAACTTATAAATATCATTGACTTCTCTCAATAAATTATTATTCAAATGTATTATTCAAATTTGATTTAATTTACATATTGTTCTCATTTTTATTATCTTCTTTTCATTTATTTCAATAAATTTAGATAATGATTGAGCGCGGTTGAGAAGGATACGAAAAATGAGATTGTAGATTGATACAATATTTTTATGGGCCTATAAAGATATGTTTCATGATTTCGAAATATCATCACACGTGTTCAAATACGTTTTCTATTGTGTTTCCATATATTACACAATTGTGCTTATGTGCGTATATGAACGAAAAACATCGAAACGTTCATTCGCTCATCTTCATCGGTCATATCAAGTTTGACCGGCAACGACACGATATTGTTCGTAATTTCTGCGCGTGTAATTTGTGGTAATGTTTTAAATGAAAATTCGTGACACACGTTTTTGTAAAATTAAAATGAAAAACAGCTGCATATTTATGCACAATTGATATTGATATATCATATCATAAGGTCATGTGTATTGACAATTTATTTTTTGAATACAGTTGACCGTAAACAATCATTAATAAAAACAACTTTGAATATTTTATTGTAATAAATTAGTCTGACGATTAAAATAATGAAATAATTTTATTGTAAATATTTATTACGGTAATTAATTATTTTTAAAATGTCACATCTTGTGAACGTTATGTATTTCAATAATTTTATCTCTTTCCTGTATTTTATTTTACGTGAAATTAAATTATAATAATGCTAAATATGATAATATGTCTGAAAAAAAATCCAATTTTTATTTTAAAAATTAGCAATTGGTAATTGTTCTTTAATATGTATTTAATAATTGTGATACTCTTCATGTTTGGATATATAACACATGGAATTACTTTGGATGGCGCATTAAATCTTGCCGGATGTCTTGTGCAATGTCAGAATGTAAGAAAAATAACCATCAATAATTGTTGTTAATTTTTTTTTCAGACCCAAATTAAAATATCAGAATATATTATTTTTTTCTGCTTGTTAGAGTCTACAATTTTAATTATTTATACACCTATAATTTTTTAGGGCCATGTTAAATATATCTGGCGCCATATGTACATATTTTTTTCTGTCTTATCACTCACCTCGAAAACCATTCGACGATTGTGTGCTGATAATTAGTTGACACAGTTGGTTTCAGTTTAATATTCTCGTTTAATATAAAATGCGCATATATGACCAATAGGTATACTGAAATATATACAATAAACTGTCTGGATTCAAAATTTTATACATTAATATTTTTCATTCTCAGCCTTGGAAAATATTTTATTTGTATCAAAATAAAAAATTCATTTACATACACATTCATCGCTAACCAAAAATATATATTCAAATAATAAATATGAAATTTACTACGTGAGAATGTAAATAAAACTAGGTAGATGTAAAAAAAAAAAAAAAGAATTTAAAATACATTTTGGAATTTGTTATTTTGAGGTTATATAGAATAAATAATGTTGAAAAATGGTAATCGCATCGTTTTATCTAGTCGCAATATTCTTGTAGTATTTTTTTATGGGTAAAAAATTGCAGGAAAATGTCGAATGCATGAGGGAATGACAAGATTTGCACATCCAATCCGATATTTACTTGTAATCTTGAATAGATATACAAAGTTTTAAAATCTGCTACCAGAATAACTTTACGAGTGTTTTCAATGTCAAATATATTTTGAAAACATTCACGTTATTTTCCATATTGAATACTGTATTATCATATTCCATATTAAAAATACAATAATTTACTGAATTATTTCACAACAATATTATGCAATAATACAGACAAAAAATTATATTATCCCAAATTTTTTATTTATTTATTATTTTATTTTGTATTATACTTTTATACATTGCAAAATTAATTCAGGAGTCGTGTTGGGACATCTGTAATCAAAATACTTCACTTACAAAAGGTGAGTTTAATATCTTTTTCTTTTATTTTTTATTTTTGTTTCAAACAAACAAAAAAATATTTTTTTTTTCAATAGGTCTCACGAGACTTTTAAATACTTCAAACTTTAATGCTACATTGCACTGCCGAGATGTAGATCTTTTAACAATTGCGCATAATCCAGGAATATTTGTTATCGAACAGAGCATATTTAATGGCAGTTGGAATAATGCTACAGTGGTAAAAATAAAATTATTATTAAATAGCTAATAATTAAATTCACTTAATTATTTTATATTACATTAATTAATTCAGCACAATGGAACCATGTCTGTATTTACAAATTTACTTCCGAATACACGTTACCGATATCGTGTGCATCGAGTTAATATCCATGGAATATCTCGATCTGAAATAACTGATTGGTTCACAACAATAAAAAGTAAATTAAAAAATAAACAAAAATTACATAAAATTATTACATGTGTTATATTTTTTATTATACAATTTTTAGTGGCATATCAACCACAACCAATAGCTGAAATGGCAGTCAAAAATATTGAACCTGAAGACACAAATTTGACTCGTTTGAAAGCAGAAATTATTTTCAAACCATCAGAAGGTATAAAATTAATTTTATTTTATAGAAATTAAATTAATTCAATTTTAATTCGAAATAAATTACAGATCGTTGCTGTTTCTATGATATTCTTTTTTGGGCTGATAAAAATAGCCTCACTAACGGTCATGTAAATGCTGTAAGTATATTCTAAAATTGTAAAATAAATAAAAATTTATTTTAATAAATTATTTTTTCTAAAAATATATATTTTTTATTTTATTCCAGAGTAATTCCTTTCGATTTAATCTTCGTGGTCTTGAGTACAATAACAATAACACTGTGATAATATCCGCGATACATAAAGGAATGTTGCATAATAAAAATAATGTATCATTAAGTTTTAGTACACCAACTTGTTTGGATGTTCGTAAAAATTTATCACAATGTGGTAAGACTTTTTATTTGATTCATTTCACCATTAATTGAATAACAAATTAATTAATTTAATAATAGATATAATAATTAATTTATTTTATTTATTATTTAGCACCAAATAAAGTTGATGGACTGCAAGTAATTTATATGCATCAATTTGATAGTCCTGGCGAGTTAGCAATCACGTGGAATAAACCCAGTTTTTTCCCAGACAATTATACAATTCAAATTTTTAGACTCAATGAAATGAAGAAGCTTAAATCAATCACAGTTGCTGGTGTATGTTAAATAAATTTTTTATATAAAATTAAATTACTTTAATTATTGATATTAAAGTCAAATGAAATTTTTCAGAATTTAACTGAAGCCTTCTATCCAATTGCAGACAACGCGTATGATCGATATTGGATTGGTATTATTGCAGAATCACCTGGTGGTTCCAGCCCACTTGTTTCAATCATCAGAACATTTGATGATCCACGAAATACACCGTCAAGTGGTGAAATAAATAATTAATTTGATGAAGATTAATACAAAAAAAATAATATTTTATATTTTCCTATTTTATTTTTAGTTTCTCATGAGAAAACAATGATTATTATATCTTCATTAACTATTGGAATTATTGCAGTTATTTTTGCTTGTATTTATTTCAAATGTAAAAAAAAATTAGACCGTGAAGCAGAAGTAAAATATCGTGAGGTAATTTTATTATATTCATTAAATAATTAGCATTTTTTTTTTTTTTACATTTGATAATAATTAATGTTGATATTTTTCATTTAGAATCTTAAAGACAGAGTTAATTTCTGCTCATCATATGAAAAATCATTAAAGTCCACGTCAGAGTCAAGTAAAAAATCCGAAACTGATTTATTAATTCAAAAAGATGACTATGAAATATCACCAATCGATTTAAATATCAAACATGTCTTAGGAAGTGGAATAACTGGAGTTGTTCGACTGGGTTTGCTTCGTGTGAATGATAACAAATCAATAAATGTCGCAGTAAAAATGCTAAAAGGTAATATAATATATTTAATTTATATTTAATCATTAATATAATAATTAATCTTGTGCTTTTTTTTTTATTTATTTTTATTTGCTCTATCAATTAAATTCCAAATACAATTTTTAAATAAATAAAAAATAAAGATTGTCCAAGCGTTGATGAGTTGAGGTGTCTTCAGCAAGAAATAACAATTATGAAATCGGCTGGTACTCATCAAAATATTGTTTCCATGATTGGTTGCTGTACTTTCAATACAAAACCAATGCTTGTCGTTGAATATTGTAGTAAAGGTGATCTCCAAAATTATCTTCGAACCGTATGTAATTTATAAAATTCAAAAATGATATAATCTACTACTAGTAATATATTAAAATTTATTATTTTTCTTTCTTCATGTAACGTTTAGATATGGAAAAATATTTTAACTAGTGCTGATAGTGAAGCACGATGGAAATTATTTGACGAAGCAACGTATAATAATTTATATAATAAAACTAATCGACCTTTTCTAACACATTGTAAGTATAATTTATATCCATATATTTTTAATACGTGTTTGAAACATGAATAAATTTTATAACAAGAATATTTTTCTACAGGGAATCGAGAAGCAGTATCAAATAAACTTTATGATATTGAGCAAGGTAAAATTAAATTTAATTATAAGAGAAAAATAATTCAACTTATTAAATGGATATTAATTTATTTTATTAGATACGCTGAAGAAGGCCAATGGAATTACAGCCGAAGATCTATTGAGTTTTGCGCGACAAATCGCCAATGGAATGGTAAATTTAATCTCAATGAATTATTCAAAGCAACAAAAAATAAAAAAATAAAATAAACAATTGTGATGATAATTTAACTGGAATTTTTTTGTTTGTTTGTATTATATAAATGTCAGGAATATTTGTCATTGAATCGAATAGTCCATCGTGATTTAGCGGCGAGAAATGTTTTAGTTTGCGACGATCATATTGTTAAAATTTCGGATTTTGGACTTAGTCGCGATGTTTATCGTGAAAATGTATACAAAAAACGAGGCAATGAAAAATTACCATTGAAATGGATGGCAATTGAAGCACTTACTCATCAAATATACACTACTCAAAGCGACGTGTTAGTAACTATAATATAAATAATAAGATAAATATAAAACACATAAAAAAATAAATTGAAATAAAATTAAAAAAACAATTTAAAATATCGTGATAATAAATTAATTAATTAATTTATATTAAACAGATGGTCATTTGGAATATTATTATGGGAAATTGTGACATTAGGAAGTAATCCATATCCAAATATTCCAACTAATGCGATTCTTCAATATTTAAAGTCTGGTAAACGAATGGAAAAACCGTCCAATTGCGGTGAAGAATTGTAAGTTGAATAATTTAAAAAAAAAAATATATACTTATTAATAATACAAATTTTATGTATACTTGAATTAATTTCTGACTTATATTCATTTGAATTTGCATTTTAGATTTAATATAATGATGTCGTGTTGGCGTTCATCACCACGAAGTAGACCGACATTTACTGAATTAAAAAATTCTCTTGATAAATTACTGTTAACTGTATCCGATCATGAATATGTTAATTTTTGTGACATTGTCAATGAGCTGAGAGAAGAAAATCAAGACTGATTCGAATATCTACCTAAATTCATTTATTATTAATTCACTGGTTTGATTAAATAAGAAAAAAAAAAGAAAAAGAAAAAAGAACAGAAATAATTCCCTTTATAAATATAAAACTATTATAGATTTATTTTTATAAATGTATTTTTTATTATATATGATCTTTCACTTCTCAGTATCCTGTGCAAAATCGTTTATTATTTTATACATACATAAGAAGTCCGTGATATAATTATTTAATATAGCATGTATATATACATAATTTTATATTGAATATTAATGAATTTAAAAGGATAGATAATATATTATAACATAAAAAATAACAATAAGACTTCTCATGACGCGTTAATTAATAATTGTTGTAATATTACAAATGGTACAATTATTATTATCATCATTTTGTCAACAATATTAATTCACATATATATTTGATAAATTTTTCATCATTTTTTTTTTGTTGTTTGAATATTTAAATTGATCATTTTGTTGTTTAATAAAATATTTTTCAGCATCGATAAGTCGCGTTATTTTAGTTATTTTGAGAAGTATAATTAATTAAA
The DNA here is from genome assembly GCA_030347275.1 of Microctonus aethiopoides. Classification (NCBI taxonomy): domain Eukaryota; kingdom Metazoa; phylum Arthropoda; class Insecta; order Hymenoptera; family Braconidae; genus Microctonus; species Microctonus aethiopoides. Next base: position 24,700,673 of record JAQQBS010000001.1, on the reverse strand, counting down.
ATTATTAATTTAAGGAAAAAAAAAATTTATATAGTTTGGTATTTACTTGGAAGTAAAAAGTAAATGCATATTGCGTTAGTTTTCTTTGACTGATAATACCATTAACTATAGGCACATTAATCACTGCCTGACAATTATCAGGAACATTGACCGATACTTTTTTTTTTTTTTTGCTGGAAGAAATAAAAACATGTAACTGCTGACTCATCGGTGCACGCTTTTCACAATATGCAATGACAAATGTCCTTTTGTCAACTCAATTTGTAGTTATATAATGATATATTTAATTATCATTGTCAATGTTTTACATTAGATGTTTATGTGTATATCGATATTTTTCTTTCAATTTTTTTTTTTTTTTTTCGTGGGAATGAATAGAAAAATTTTAATTTCTTGTTAAAAGTTAACATGTAGGAAAAATTCTTAGTGTTTACTCTGTACATATATATTTTTAATGTATATTTTCTGATTATATTATTATTCCGAATTGATTTTATAATTAAAAATTAATTTTGGAACACTGAAAATTTTAATAGTTTTGTTCTTTTTTGTATTTTTTGGCAATAGGCCTCTTATCCAATATGAATTAATTCAATATATATCTACATTTTGTCAAACATTTTCACCATACGACCTCACTTACGTATAATAATTAGATATCAGAGATTATTTACATTAGTTATATTAATATATAAGCATTATTTCTTCATTTATTTATTTATTTTTTTTTTTTTCGATTTATTTTTCAAGCAATTTATATATAAATGACTTTATATTTGTCACTGTCGTCTGTGTTCATCCAGAATTATTCCATTTTCAGTAAGCAATAATATTAAAAAAAAAAATCATAGAATGCATTTATTTATTTATTTCTTTTAATAATTATAAAAAAAAAATTTGTCTTTAATTATGAATTTAAAAATATCAATTCCGGAATTTTTTTTTATTTCGAGTAAGTACATTATTGATATAACTGAATGTAACTTTCACGTAGTATAAAAAATGTTTTGCTACACACATTGATTGAAAAAAAAAAAAAGATCTAACTAATCATTTTTATTAATTGTATGATTTGTTTGAATAATTGAGCAACGAAGCAAAACAAAAAATGGATTTTTTTTAAAATGATTTATAATGAAATCACAGACATACCCGTTGTCTTCAATTGCTAGAGGAGGTATAGATGTGTTACAGGCTTTGAAAATTGTCTCTTTACTCAATTATTGTTATTTATTTACTTAAAAAATTTTTTTTCTTCATTTTTTTCTGTTTGAAATTTTATCCGTATCATATGTGATCATTTCTATTACTCAGTCTGTCTTCCCTGTTGACTGGTGGCGGAGCATTAGGTATTGTGGCACTTGGTCCAGCAGTTAAATATCCAGCAGATACTGGCATTCCTGCTAAAAAAAATCATTTAAATATATAACTTAATCATCAATATCAAATAAATTTAATCAAAATTATGTAATTCTAATAATATTTCCGTAGTTTTTTATTTATACCTGTGAGATAACCCATAGTCGGTGCATTTGAAATGAATAAATCATGTTTCTGATCTTTATATTCAGCCCAAACAGATGATTTTTCCAAAATTGAATTGACTTTTTCTCCCAAGAGAATACTTCTAGTCATTGCTTTCAAAGCCTTCACTATTTGTGCTTTTGTTGTTGCCGGATTTTCTATTAAATCCAATCGACCCTCGAGTATATTAAGAAGATATGGAACCATTTCTGCTTCAAGAGCCTGAAAGATACAGATACAAATAATAAATTAAATACATAATCAATAATTCTTTTTTACTTTCCATCAACACTAAAAACTAAATCAAATAATTTATTCACCTGTTTTATCAAACGATCTTCATTGGTGGCAAATAAACGATTTAATGTTTCACAAGCTACTGCAATCATATCTCGTCTTGATTGCATAGCAAATTTAAGTGGACTTATACAATCTGTCTGACATATTGAATTTATACAGATCTAAAACACGAACAAAAATTATTTATTATTTTTGTATCGATATTAAAATAGATTTTACTTTTTTTAAATTTTGCTTCTTACTTCGCTGGTGGCTAATTGATGTAGAATGAGAATGGCTGCTTTGTAAACTGGTGGTTGGCTATTTCGTACCGACATTTGTCGACACAAACGTGGAATATGTCCAAGAGATGGTACTTGATCAGCTAAAGTTGGTTGAGCTTGCAATAAACAAACTAACGCCTGAGTAGTTAATTCTAACATATCTTGATCGGTATTATCACGTGACATTAATGATAATGTCGTATCCATAAGATCACTCAAAAATTCTTTTGGTTTTCTCAAAGCCCACGTTGGACTTGCAATAAATAATCGTAAATAAACGCCACCCACAACTGGTTCATTTGTCGCTGGATCAAAATTATTTTGTATCTCTGGTAATTTTAATGTTACATTTGGATTACGTCTTTGTGCGGAATAATAATCGTCTTTTAATTCGCCAATTATTCTTGCTACACGATTTTTTGCCTCATCATCCCAAACAAGTTCTGGATTTTCATGTTTTGTTTCAAACATGTGTACACATTGCTTTGGCGCATCGCGAATTGCTTCGCCAAATAATCGTGGAAGAAATTTTGATAAATCCAATTTAACTTTTGGTCCAGCTAATTTATCCGATGACATTTTTGCCAATAATTCCGCGGCAGTTTCACGTATTTGAATGTTTGGTGAATTACAAAATAAATCGAGAATATAAATCACAGCACCTGTAACAAGTAACAGTCTAAGTAAAATAATAAAATGATTAAATAAATTATTTAATGTTTTAAATTTAAAGAACAAAAAATTTTTTTTTAAATAAGTTGAAAATATATTATTTTTTTTTACCTTTAGCAAGTGCGTCCTTTACAATTTTCGTTGTACTCATCAATGCATAAAGTGTTTCTAATGTCAATAATTGACATTCTTTTAATGAGTACAATATTAATAATAAATGTACAACGACTTCATTCGCCGCAATATCATTGACGCATTCATTATTTTTCGTAACATTATTAATCACCTCTAATGCACCTTTTTGTATTGGCTTGAAATTGTTACAACTCAACAAATTAAATAATAAATTAAAATGTCCGATACATTGTATTTCAATTCCAGGATTATTTTTAATAACATTTTTCAATGCCTCCAATGACATAACAATTGTCCGTAATTTTTCCTGATCTTTTTTCGATAATGCCATACTATTTAAAGACCCAAGATAATCCGATGATTTTGATAGAAAATCTAATAAATCAATTGTAAAACCTTTTGGATTTTCAATTGGAAATGTCGGTTGCTCATTATAAACTTTAACAAATATTTCACCAATAATTAATTCATCATTGTGCGCACTGTATTTAAAATCACTAAAATCATGTTCTAAAGTTCCATTTCCACTTAATTTTTCTTGTCTTTTCCCTTCTAAATATTCATTTAATTCCGCTCGTGTACCATTATTCCATATAAGATACGGATTTGAACAATTTGAATTCAATGTTTTTAAAATATCTTCAGGCTGATCTTTGGCAAGTTGTCGCGATAAATAAGGCGTAAGAAGACTCTCCAATGCCGCAACAGTAACTGGATTAATTGGTGTTTCATCTTCGCCTTTCATATAACCACCAAGTTTTGCGCAAGCTTTAACAGCTAATTTTGCTAAATTATTCGCCACTTCTTGACGATTTTCATCTTGATTACGCTCCACACCGCCCTCATCCAACGTATAATCATAACTAAACATAAACAAAAGTAAATGCCACAGTGCACCTGATTGTAATAATTGCATTTGTAAAATACTATCGGTTGCAAGCGATGAAATACATTCAGTTGCAACTGAGCATAATTTTGTTAAATGTTTAAAGTGTAATATACGACAGAGATCTTTAATAAGCTGTGGTAATTCAACAATTTTATCACGACAACCACGAAATCGTCCAGCAACAGCAAAACAACGCGTTATATGTGTACAAACTTGTACAGCAACATCATGAGATTTACTTGAATTATTTAATACCGAAACGCATCGTGTATAAGCCTCTAATAAAACATCTAAACCTCCTTCACGTCTTAATTCCTCAGCATTTAGTGCTGAACAATGAACAGTATGATAAGCAAGTTCACTTGCTGCTGATAATAATGGCGCTGATTTTGAAAATAATCTTTCATCTTCTGTTTCAAGTTTAATTGTTTTTATTAATTGCGGATATCCGGCATATTTATATGGTTGAAGTTCACCAGTATATCGATCAAATAATATACTTTGTGTGCGTAAAATAAGAACAATATTATCGGGATTTGGACCGTCCATTGTCCAACAACTTCTGCTGCATAAAAATTCATAAGCTTGATTAACCGCTTCAAATTTATCGCGTCCCTCTGGATTTTTATCCGGATGATATTTTTGTGCCAATTTATAATATGATTTTCTAACATCACCTTCATTATGTTGTTTACCACTTTGTAATCCCAATACTTTATATGCCTCGTCCACTGTCATAATTGGTGGTTTTTTTTCCACTTCTTTTTTCCACGCATCCAAAACGTCTTTTAATAAATGGACTGGATCGGGTATTGGCCAATTTGGAAATTTAATTGTATCACATAAATGTCGAAGATAAAATATTTGGCAAAATAATTCTTTTTCCAATTGCGGATAACGCACTGCTGGTATTGCAATATATTGATATCTTGCCATTGTATGACTTCGTAAACGCGGTGAAAAATCAGCAATATGTGCGGCAACTTTTTCTATTAACATTCGTCGCATTTCTGCATTCCATATTGCTTCAGGTGTATCATAATCACCCAAAAATATTTGGGCAAATTTTTCAGCCCCATGATTTTCAAGATAACTCACCATAGCGTCAGGCAATAATTGTCCGAGTATACTTCGTTGCATAATATCAGACGGTGTATTATCATCACCACGAAACGCCTGTTTTGTGTGTGTTAATTGTAAAAATCTTGCAATTGGTAATACATTAGAACCAGTGTACATAAGTATAAAATAAAATATTCCAGTTAAATATATTTTTGATACATCTGGATTATCTTTCATTATTTCACACAATAATGTTGAAACTCGTTCAACTAATACCGGATCAAATGTAAGAAGTAATTGTACAACGTGTGGTAAACATTGAAGATCAGATAAAAGCCTTTTGACTCGTGGCAATGGACGAATAACTGCATTATCAGCATCGCGACTTGGAAAATATTCGCACATTTGTATTAATATATTTAATATAAGCGTTGCTAATTCACTTTCATTAACAACGGGCTGTCCTTTGGCAACAAATGTCCATTTTAATTGTGGTACTTGTGACATCATTCGCCAACCATCTAAACCTTGTGCCCATACTTTTGTTTTGTGATTAATTTTATTTGATAAATATAATTTTTTTAATTCCGTTAAACTGACAGGTCCAACACGACGATCACCCTCATTGTAATACCATTCTTTTTCCATAGTTCTTTCTTGTTCAGGCCCCGCTTCAATAACATTCGTTTGAGTTGGTACAACAGCGCGTGAAGTATGTAAATGCGCTAATGTTAATAAATCAACCAGTACACGTACGCCATTTTGATCCATAATATCTTTTACATTTTTTCGATGAAATATTAATTTATGGATAAACATTACTAAACGGTCACGTTCTGTTCTATCTGTACAACGTTCCAACATTCCAATAATATATTTTGTATCGGAAAATGGCCCAATGTCCTCGTAATAACGACCGTATACAATAGTCATGGCTTGCAAGCAAAGGCACTTCATTTCGACTTTAGTTGTTAAAAGAAATCGATGATAAAGATCATTAAAAAATTCATATCTGCGAATCGAATAAAATTAATAATAAAATTATTTATTTATCTAATGGCATTTTATGATTATGATACTTACGATTTTCTTATTGGATTATCGGGACAGTCTTTTTCGAGTAATAATCTCAAATAATAATCTCCAATTTTAACTTCATCCGATAAACATAAATATTGAACCTCAAATTCACGATGATTCCATGCAATTAATGTTCCACCAGATAAATCTTTATCAGCAGTAAATGCACGAATTTCATTCTCAAGCGCTGTACGAAGTTCCTCACGTGTTTTATGATTCCATATTAAATTTGGCATTGCATGATCTTGATTAAATTTATAATAAAATAATTTCCAATTTGCCTCGGATTTAATTCGTTCACGTCTTTTACGCAATACAATTGGTCGTTCTTTTATTTTTTCACGTCTCTCAATCCCAACACGTGCACCCCAATGCTGCAATGCATTTTCAACATGCCGCTCAATTAATCTCATTTGACGTTCCATTGCAATCCATTGTGGTCCTTTTTTATTTTTCGATGCATGATCAATTGCTATTTTTAAATTATCACGATTATTTAAACGTTCCTTTTCTAAAAATGAATCCGGCACTTTTTCCATCGAATCAAGATAAACCAATAATCCACCGGGCTGTAAAAAAAAAAGCAAAAAAAAAAAACAAAAAATAATATAAAATTAAAAAATACGAATAATATTTTTTTAAATTTAGGTATTAAATAACAATTCAATTGACAAACCAAAATTCGCTTCAATAATCCCATGGCAGTTGGATGTCCAGTAACCCAAAGACCAACTAAATGTCTGCATAATTGTCTGTGAGTTAACAAACGGCCATCGCTACCAATGGTAAATAAACTGTTCAACAAGTGTCTTGGCAAAGCGCCTTCAGCCAATGCAAGCTCTTGCATTTTCGCCGCGACTTCTGGTGCACCCTCTTCAATTATCGCACGCATAATTAATCCAGCCCCTTTAACAATTGCCAATGATGGATGTTGAAATAATTTAAATAATGATCGGCCGCGTGACGCGACCATTTCAAGTAAATTATCAAAATGTTTTCCATCAGTTGTTTCACTGTAAGGTACACACAATGCAAACGTTAATAAATCCAACATCGCTGATACTACCAGAGCGCCTGTACCATGATTCTAAAATAAAAAAGAAAAAATGATCAATATTTCATACGTAATGAAATTAATTTATTTAAATTATTTTTCTGTTTGTATTTAATTTGATATAAAATTCTTACAACGTGACTGATCCACATGTCGAGTAAACTCTCTAAAAATTTATTACTACTCAACAAGCTACTTTTATTCAATTGTTCTTGACGTAAATCACAATCGTCATGCATTGCTTGCATTAATGCACAAATACAATCAATTGCCGCTTGTGTAACACCACAATCTTGTCGTTTCAATGCCTGTACAACTTTATTTCCAATTGCTTCACGAAAACCCGTTAATGTTGTAAATGCCATAAAGCCAACTTTGCTCGCAACAAGTCGACGCAACGCTTGAAATTGTCCTTCAACTTCAATATTTGTCTCTAAATCACGTGCAACAAGTGAACTCAATGCACCAATTATAATTTTATCCTTATTTTCAGTGAATAATCCCTGCAAGTAGTCATTCATCAGCCGGTGTGTTTGTAGTTGCATTGTAGTTACAGTCCATTCAAGCGGTTTGCAATCCTGTACAGAAATTATAAATATCGCTTTTGTATCGATTTTCCATTTAATTTTTTGCATAAAACAATTTGATTTTGTCTTTAATATTTTTTTTTTCACGTTTACTTCAAAGATTGCATTCATTTAATTTGATTATAATTATTTTATCATTGTAATAATAATACGATAAAATAAATTTGTGTACTGTGAATTTCAAATCCGCTTTCATGAACTGTTTACAATTGTTTTGTTTAATTGGTATAAATTATAAATGAAATATTTTGTAAAATTGATACATATTTTTCATGTGCTTACATCTTGTGTGACGGAATAATGTAGACCACTGTACGGTACATTGGCATTAAAACGTTCAAGTATTTCACCGAATGTACGACCACCAGGTGTTATTTGAAGAAATTTAATATGAGTTGTTTCAACTTCTTCATCAACAGCTAAATTTAATGGACCAAGTCGTTTTCCACGTGCAATTGGATTCATTTTAACATGAACATCTCTATTACCTGATGCTCTAACACCATCCAATAATGATGCCAATAATGAATCACGATCAGTTGCCATATAACTTCGCATTTGTCCATTTAAATATTGTATTGTAAATAATTGTGGATTTGCATTGTCACGTACAAGTACAAATATATCAGATAATGGCCTGAGAGTACATATATTATAAGTTTGTGGATCTCTCTCAAGAATACAAGTGTCTGATAAACATAATGTTCTTCTTTGCGGATCGGAATGTCTGGACGAAATTTTATGTACAGTAAATTCAGATACACTTGTAATATGTTCATCATTACTGTATCTACCCAATCGCTGCATTATAAATTCATCAAGTGGTATTTTTTCTTTTAACACCGTGATATTTAATCCCAAATTCGTTTGTGCTGAATCAACAATTTTACGTTTAATTTCATCAATATGCTGCGACGCAAATAAATGTAAACGACCAAATCCACCGCTAACTATTACAAAACCATCGGGATAATCTTTCATTGTTCCCAATCCCTCCATATCTTTGTAACAATAACTAGCTAATACCATATTCGTTGCTGGATCTAATTGATCCAAACTATGTGGAGTTACTTCTAATACTACAGGCAATCTTGTGTCTGACCAGTGATGTTTATAAGCCGGGTACCTCTGCAATAAAGTAGACAAAAATATATTTATATTTAAATAAAACATTCAAACAATACAAAAAAAATAATTCAAAGTTTTCCATACGAAATTAAACTTATTTTACATCTTTATATTTTCATTTAATAAATTTCAATGTTATTAGGTATTATTTATTATCATTTCAAGATAATACATATCATGAAAATTAAATAAATATGACTCACTAATATCTCTTTGGGCTTTTCAGCAAATTGATTTCGATATTTCAATGCTTCAGTTAATAAATGTGATCTGTGTTCTGAGCTAAATTTCATTGTATCAATTTTCCTTTCTTTCTTCATTGTTATACTAAATTCATATGATCCAAGTTGATTTCTATTTGTCGGTTGTACACTGATAAAATCACCATATTCCCATTTATTAGTCACTTCTAAATTGCTTGGATTGTATGTTGTTATGCCCATGGATCCAATTGAGAAAATACGTTTGTATCTGTAGAAATATTACAGTGATAATAATAAAAAAAATCATTGAATTTTATTAATTTATCAATTCATTAAAAAAAAAAAAAAAAAAAAAACAAAAACGAAATTGCAAGTGTATTAATTATTTTAATTATATCCCAATAATAACAATGACAATTAATATTATTATTATATACAAATAATGAAGATAATTATAATTGAAAATATCAATTTAACTTACTTTCCCTTCCACGAGTGTTTCGTGACCAAGAAACAAGCCACATCCTGATTATCCTTAATCGGCATCATTGTTTATCTCATGACCCTGTTACTCTGAATTGTATAATTGCCCCAAACTTCTCGTGAAATACTGATAATAATAATTTTCATCTGTCAATTTTCGACGAAATAAGAATAAAAAAAATACACCATCTCATGATAATTAAAAAAATTTATGCGATAACTCAATATAACCTAAAAACTAAAATGAATCATCGTTATACATTAAATTATGATACTGATAATATATTTCTTATTCACATAGATAATAAATATTTCTAGTCTATTATCACTGAAATTTGCCGTGTAAATATATGTGGCGGCACAATCTGCCCTATCTTCGCTGCTTTCTACTGTAATACCGACACAGCACAACAACTACTAATTCCA
>JAQQBS010000001.1:24656524-24690767 GCA_030347275.1 Microctonus aethiopoides | reverse complement strand
TAACGAATCAAATAAATACCTGTTTAATCCAATCCACCGCATCTCAAATAAATATATATAATAGTCTAAATACCTATATATATCCAACTCCCCCTCAATATAATGGGTGCCGCCATGATTAATTTTTGGGGGTGTCATCGGTCAGCTGTTTTGCAGATGTCAGCAGTTTCCAACTAATATGTATATACTTATGTATGTAAAATATTGTTTTATATAATTTTTTTATCTTGCATTCCAAGATGATAATTTATAATTTTAGATTATTCGATTAAGGAACAATGGAATAATTATTAATTATATGAGCAGCGAGATGTGTATTAATCATTTCCAATACATATTTCTCAATGCAATTATTTATAAATAAATATTCTCTGTTGTTTATTTATTTAAAGATTAAATTCATGTGCATTTATTTGTTAAAATGATATAAAATACGTCATATATTTTTATATTTCAATTTAAAATAAATATTTGAAAAAAGGCGCCAAGTTTACATCATTATAGAAAAAAAAAATACAAAAAACAATTGATAAAATTTATTTAATGTTTCTAAATATTTATTAATTATAAATCTCCACATTCTATTTAATTAATTTTGAAGTATATTATTTACTTGCAAAATATGTACTCTCAAATATAAATAAAAATATATATTTTATTTACGGAATGCCAACATAAAATTTATATTACAAATGGCCGATTCTCTTTCTATGTATACATATATGTATATTATTACTACGTAAAGCAGCGACCTCTCTAGTGTTCTCGAAGAAACTTCCAACAGTATCGTAAAAATACCGACACATTTCCTCCTACAATGCATGTTGTATATCATAAATAAAAACTTCGACAATATTCGGCATTATTCGTGTTTCTCCCACTTGCATCCACCATCATTGAGCTACCCATTACCGCCGCCGCGCTACATAGTGAAGTTTGCCACTTCTACACTCTACTGTTTGGTACGCTGTGTGTAGCAAAATGGCCGTTCAACCACAATGAGTTTATGACGTTCGCAGTCGTGTTGTGTTTTGAGGCGTTTTAGTGAAATAATAATTATTTATTATTGTGATAATTGTGACAGTGTTACCCGTAATTTAATTATTACAATCATCTAAAAATTTGATTAACAATTTTCACAAACAGGTGAGTGAAACAAATTATTCATTTTTTCCCATTTTTTTTTTTTTTTTTTTTTTTTTTTTTTTTTTTTTTTTCATCTCAATTCAATTTTACAATCAAATATTTCAATAATATAACATAATCTTCACAACTACCAAAAAATCACCAATATCATAAACATTTTAAAAAAAATTTTCACAATATAAAATACACAAATATTTGTATTTAATATTTATTCACATTTATATTTATATTTATTTTTTTACTTTGTTTATAAGATGTATGTAAAACAAAAAAATATGTGTACATACATTATATATATATACCTATATATGTATATATTGTCCTCATTTATCATTAAGGAAAGTTGTATAGTTTGTTTTTAAATTGACGACTGTTTATCAAAAGTGTGCGGTGACTGCCGCAATAGCACAGGGTTATTTTTATCTCGTCGCTGTGTGCCTTTGCGAATCCTTATATATATATTATTTTTTTCTTCTCATTTCTGCAGACCGATGAGTTAGTTTATATATATATATACATATATATACATAGGTAGGCGTTAATCGAATGACACACGTTGAGACAATGTCCTCGTGTGCAGAATGGTAGATTACAAAAAATTTATATTCTCATTTTATTTAGAGCGAAAATAAACAATAGACGAAATATAATCTTTGCTGCTTCTGATATTCATATACATATGTATAATATATACATATGTATAATATATAGATATATATATTTATGTATATAGTTTTTAATTAAATTAAATAATTCTTTGGAATTTTTTATCTGAATTGGGAGAATTATTGTGAGGTCTTTTGAATTTTTTTATATTTGATTGGATAATTTTTAATTTTTTTATTTTGACTTTATTGATGGTTGTTAAAGTTTTTTTTATAAATGTATATGTATATTTATATTAATTTTTAAGACTTGAATAAGAGAAATCTATTCTTTTTCTTTATGCAATTTTTAATGTACATGTTTTAAAATATTTTACATATCTATTTAATTTCAAGATAAATATAACAATTTTTTAAATGTTTAATGCTATAAATTTTGTTTATTAATGAGGACAAGAGAATGTTTTTTATACATATCACATAAATATTGTGCAATGTGATGTATAATTCAAAGTGTATAAAAACTCTTTATATTTATTTCCTTGCTTTTTTTTTTTTTATTCATCAAATCATTATATATCTTTGCTATGTGTGACAATAATGATAATTAATTGTGCAATATATCTTGACAATTAGACAATTGTTATCTATGATTTGTCAACTGTGAACTTGAAACTTCACAATTGTGTCGATAAATAACAAACAAATGAAACATTAATCGTATTATTTTCTTGTCTCTGTTGAATAAATATTTTTTATTTTTCATTAATGAAAAAAATATATATTTATTTAAATAAATGAATATATATAGAGCCACCATGAACTCGTGTACGCATGTCGAAGCCTCTAAACCATAAGTTACGTTGTCGTCGCGTGCTCCGCGTGGCATGAGCGGCATTCCACAAGACTTGAGGATCGACTTTTGCACTTGAACCGCTTCTTCTTCTTCTTCTTCTTCATCTTCCTTTCATTTATCTCATCTCTCTTCGCTTCAGTATTTCAGCTCAATACTTTAACCACACACATCTTATACCTAAGAGATATTCACTTGAAAACGAATGTTCATCAAGAATTAACGCCAATTAGGATTAAATTCAAGTAAAGCAGATAAATAATATCATGTGAGAGTGACAAGTGATGTTAAATTTCTTTTAGCTCCATGTTTTATTTTTTTTTTTCTATCATTTTTTCCCTGGATTGACGACATTCCATAGTGGAAAGATGATTCAATATAGTTATTGAATTATTTTTACCAAATTTTCTATTCAAATATTTTAAATAAAAATAATAAAAAAGTTGAATATTATTAGAGTTTAATTTTTCATTTAAATATATCAGGTTTGAATTATTTACGTGTGAAATGTTGGTAATTAGCAATTTAGTATAATTATATGACTAACGGATACGGGCATTGGAGTTGGCATTCAACGTTGGCTTTTAATTGTCTTAGCGGAGTGTAAAGAGTTGTATTTTACATGAGTATATAAAACTTTAGGTGTAAAAAGGGAGGTAAAGTAAAGGAAGCGACAGGAAATGTTTACGACAAAGCATGACAACGTTGGTGAGATATATCCGGTGGGTGTTGAAGAAAATGAAAGAAAAAAAAAATTAAATAAATATATATACTTGAAAGAAAATAATAATATAATTTTATTTCTTCATGAATTTGTTTACATAATTAATTTCAGCTTCATCATCATCATCATCTTTATGACAATTGTGGCACGATAAGGGGGGCCTTGTAATACCTAAAATATTGAAGAAATAAATTAAAAGACGTGTGGAGGCCGCGTGTATCTTCAATCACTAACAAAATTACTTTTTAATGGAACACGATATTTATCTCAAAGTAATAAAAAAATTAATAAATTAAAATTTTAATATTATTAATTGTATTTATACATGTGAATATGCATGTACAATTTAGTATTTGTGAGTTATTTAATTTTTATGAATAATAATTTGGTTATTTTTATTTTTTTTTAGGCGAACAATGCAGCTAGAGGATGGCCTGTGAGTCAAGGAACTAGGTAAAATATAATGTTAATTGTCATTGGATAATATATAACCAGTTCTGTTGTTGCTAAATATGGAGAAAAATAGTTTTGGTAATTTTGATTTTATAAATATTAAGAAAATAAATTTTTTAAATCGATAGCAATAATTTGTGTGATTAGTGAATTTATTTTTAATAATTTATGTTTTGAAATTAATAGTTAATGTTTATTTAATTGATCTACTATTCGAGGTTGAATAAATAATTTTGTGTGTCAATTAAATGTTTAATGGAATATTAAAATTTAAATGTTTATTTCGAATAATAGATATTAATATTTATGTGTCGATAATTGCAGTGAATATTAAATTATTATTGCAATTAATTTTCCAATAATTTTTAGATTATATTCAGAAAAATATGCATAGTTTTTTTATTGATTAAAAAAAAGAAATCTAAATTATTTTACATGTATTAAAAAAATTATACAGAATTTTTAGAAAAGCTCATTTAATTTTTATCAGAATATAAATACATTTCCTGTTTAAATTATGTAAATGATGTAATAATATTCTCGCAATTTTCCACTTCAATATACTTTTAATTCAAATTTTTATTATATTTTTTCTTCTCATAAATTCCAATTTAAAAATATCAATATTATTTCTTGACATGAAACTTTATAGAAAACTTTTTGCAAGTTAAAAATAAACAAAATTTTATTCGTATTATTTAACAAATTGCCTGCATAAATCACCGTAATTTCTACTAATAAAACAAAATTTAATTTCATATATAACATAATAAAATAGTAAAAAATATTAAAATTCACTAGAACTTTAATCGATAAATAACCAAATGAAGATATTTAATTTAATTCATAGCATGAAAGAAGTAGCACTGGCTCATTAATCTTAACGATGATGATAATGATAATACCGATAATAATAATAATATCAATAATGACAGTTAATAAGTCTATACACGGCTCTATATAATTTAAAAATGAGTTCACTGCATTTATATTCCCTTCTCTCGTTTCTCAATTATTATTTTCAATTATCCACAAACAGACATGACTTTCTCAGATTAAAATAAATAAAATACAGTCATCAATACCATTAATGGATTGGATTGTTGACTGTTTACATTTCTTGGAAATTATAGTTATCACATAAAATAAAATAAAAAAAATTGGCAAATCAGCGGAAAAATAAAATATAAAAAAAAAAAAGAAATAATATCTTGAGAACGTGAAAATGACAGGCTTGTTGCTAACACATGAGTTACGGTTCGTTGCAGCGCATTTAGCAAGCACAACGTGTCTCTTTACTACCGCCTCCACTATGTATATATATACATATTATATTATGCGGCTAAAGCCGTGCACCAGAACGATGGTGAGACCGTCATGGCCGCGTGTGTGCAAGCCTTTAATATACAGAAAATTATTTGTTACACATACTGATTATGACATGTATTTTTTTTTTTTTTTATATTGTCATTTTTCTTAAACGTCTGTGACGGTAAATTACATTAAATTATTTTATTTTTATATTTTCCACGTGGTTAATTTTTGTATTGTATCAATCATCATGTCATTTTATTATGAATAGGTATATGTATTCTTCATGAGATATCTTTTTTATTTTTTTTTTCTTTTTCTTCCTCTCTCACAGATTGATTAGTATTATTTATTTTAATATGCATTCACTGATCGTTAAAGTCCTCTAATGACGTGTTATATTTTTTTTTACAGTAACGAGTAATTTTCTATGCATCAATACCTTTCGGATATATATCATAGAATTAACGGTAATAACAATAGCATGGTTTTTTTTTTTATAATTAATTAACTAGGCAGGATTTCCGGGCGTGATAATTTTATTCTGTATGTATAAAAAAAAATCCGCTATATTTTTATTCTGGAGTAGGGAAAGAAGAATTAAAATATATTGGCAAATATAATTTTCCACAGTTATTTTAATGATATTTAGAATTTTTGTATTTGACGACTTTAAATAATTTTTATTTATTTTTTACTTTTTTTTTTTTAATTAATTAATTAATTTAATTATTATTTATTAAATCTTATTCAAATGCTACTTTTTTCTTTATATATATGGGAAAATATAATAATATTCCACAGTTATTTTAATGATATTTAGAATTTTTGTATTTGACGACTTTAAATAATTTTTATTTATTTTTTACTTTTTTTTTTAATTAATTAATTAATTTAATTATTATTTATTAAATCTTATTCAAATTCTACTTTCTTTTATATATATATATATATATATATATTGACAAATATAATAATTTTCCACGGTTATTTTAACGATATATTTAGAATTTTTGTATTTGACTATAAATAATTTTATTTATTTTTTACTTTATTTATTTATTTATTTATTTATTTAATACAATTCAAATGCTACTTTTTTTTTTGTATATACTTTCATTTCTTTGGCGTTTGAAAATTGCAAGAAGAAAAAGTTTAGTACAGTATTCATTTAGAAAGGAAATAGAAAATAGAATGAACTGATTAATTCTTTCAAAGTGGTCCATCTTGAAAGTGCATGCGAGTTACTGGTGCAACATTCATGATAAAATATGTAGGTGCTTTTCTGTCCGTAACACGCTTCTGCTATCGCCAGATGGAATACACTTGAATTTTCAGAGTACAGTAACGTGTACTGTTAAGAATAAATATTTCATTGGTGAATATTTTCTTGCGAATATTTTTTTTTTCTTTTTATTTTCTTTCTATGACGCGTAGAAATTCTTCCGAATAGAATTATGACATAACAATTTCTTACATCCCACTGAGCTTGAAAATTATGCGGGCTCGCGTCCCATGAATGACTATGTCATACAAAAAAAAAAAAAAAGAGAAAATAAAACGGATATAAAAATAATTTTTCTCTTCTTTAAATTCACATTCCTCAAAATTTTGTAACATTGGGCGTGGTGGTCAATAGAATTGGTTATAAATTTTACAAATATTCCCACGTTTAATACTACACAATAATACAATTAAATACCAAGAAAATTCAATGATTAAATTTGTAATTATAAATTTGTGTCTCATAAGTAAATTATTTATTTTTTATTTTTCTCTGTAGTTTAGTTAGCTGTATAAAAATATTCACTGCACATTAACTATGATATATATTACGTTAAAAATTTATTAGTCCCATACAGAGTATGATTCATATATAATAATTACCGTGCAATTGCGTCATAAGTTCGTAATGGTTTTAGCGCGTGGAGAGATCGTCCAATAACAATATTCACCGCATTTTAATAACTCTCCAGAGCTATATAAAAATTCTTTAGTGCACAAGAGTAGCATTATTCACTTGACTCATATCACTTCATATAAATTATATTCATTATATATTGATAATTAAATAAAAATATTTACTGCAAATGGAATTATAAAATATTAATCAATATAGGAAAAAAAAATTTATTAAAAAAAAAATGTGCGTGAACAGTGCAGAAATATTAATTTATACTTTGAAATATATTATTATATATATACATTATGTATATGTATATGTTTACATATTAAGTGTATATGCATCTGATGTTAGCAATGGAGATCGTGATAGCCTTGAATGAAATGAATGATGTCACTTTACATCGCGTTTTTTTTAATATTATTTTTTATTTAAAGTGAAACTTAATAATAAATATAAATCTGTATATGTATGTATAAATAATTTATCCGAATAGTATGAATGAAAGTTTTCACGTAAGAATTTAAGTTGTAGAACTCTAGTTTATTTTATTTATTTATTTATTTATTTATTTATTTATTTTTTTTAATAAATTCTGGAAAATTATTAACTTCGAATAAAATAAATTTATACGATACACAAAATTATATTTATAATTTACATCGAGGTGTCATTCAATTTCAATTCGTTTTGAATTTGTAACAATTCGTTTTCATGTAGTAATAAATAAATAATTTATTACTTGATAATTTATTTCAGACGACGAACGATAGAATTGAAAATACAGATATTCATTTTATTTCTTTGCGATTTATGTTCTCATTTGTTTTTTATCGATAATAAATTCTCTTGTGGTTGAGTCATAAATAATTTGTATTTGTATGGAGGGAGAATAAAATAAAATTAAAATAAACGAAAAGAAATAAACGTATGATAAAAGTAAAAGAGGAAGACAAAAACGATGCAAATTTTATAAGTGCTACTGGACTTTATTTATTATTTGTTGGGACAACTCGCTGAATAAATTAAATTGTGGTTTTGTTTTTTTTTATTCAATGTCAAGGTCACAGTAATAAACATTCCGCTTACAAAATATGTCTACACATTAAAAAAAAAAAAAATAGAATTGAATGAAAATTATATTGACGTAAATTATAAATTTAATTTATTAATTTATTTATTATTTTATTTGTAATTTAATTGCTGAAATTACCGATAAATCGATTTGTTTATACGATAGATAATGTCAGTGAATAAATAATTAATACACTCCAGCTGTAAATCATATCAAGATCATTGTAAATACGTGACGAAAGCATTTTAATAATAATTTACACTTGTGAACTAATCTCAAAGATCAAATTTCTGTAAAATCATTTAAAATAACGAGACGTTAAATAAAATTAATCGAGTAATAAAAAAATATTTCTTCACAAAATATTTATTACATAATAATTTTATTTAAAATATTACACATCTGTAACTGATCCTGAATATATATTCACTATATTTTTATTTGATATTTATTCCATTTAATTTTTTTTATATTCATTCGCACATTAACAAATGCTTGGTAAATAATTCTCTTGGTATTATATAAAATCCATACACTTGAATTAGCACAACTACAGTTTATATACTCATAACTTCGCGTTGAATTATTACTTTACCCACTTACCATTCGCATAATGTCATGTCCAATATAAATACGCAAGTAGAAAAATAAAACAAACAAAAAAAAAAAATAAAAAAAAAAAAAGGAACATTATTTACCACCTACTCAATTGACAAGTATATAATATTCTCTGTCGTAATATACTATTATAAACATATTTTTATCCATCACAAATAGTTAATCGTTGAATATACAATACAATTATAAAATAAAATAAATTATACAATCATTAAATTAAATATTATATTTTAATTTGATTTTATTTTTATTAACAGGTTAACATTGTTGCCTATTCAATCGGCAGCTGCAGCAATGCCGACTTATCACAATGCGGGTGGTGGTTACCCAAATGTATCAGCACAATCGCGACAGGGTAAAGTTGATGGTAATCAAAATCATCATACAATACCATCAAATGTAACTGCTGCTCATTCATTAATACAAAATGCACTACAGTCAATGCAATCAATACAATCAATTCACACCATTCCATCAATTCCATCCAATATGACTGTATCAAATATGTTGCCGCATACAGTATCACCAATAATGACAACGCATTCGTCAATATCATCGCAAAATATATCAACGCACATGAGTCCAGTGCCCTCGCCTGTTATTCTTACGCCGAGTGCGGTTTCTAATCCAACCACCAATACTGCACTGTCTGCAAATACAAGACACGAAGTGAAACTCAATGCCATGCCGTGAGTAATTAAATTAAATTAAATTAATTAATTAATTTATTGAAGAAAAATATTTACTATGGTTTTAATTTATTTTGTTATTTATTTATTTTTGGATTTTTCAGTTGGTTTCATGGAAAAATTTCTCGTGAAACTGCTGAGAGATTATTACGACCGAGGGAGGATGGACTATTTCTAGTCAGAGAGTCAACTAATTTCCCCGGTGATTATACACTTTGTGTTTGTTATCAAGGACGCGTACAACATTATCGTGTTAAATATAAAAATAATCAATTGACAATTGATGATGAAGTATTTTTTGAAAATCTTGCGTTACTTGTTGAACATTATGAATTAGACGCGGATGGTTTGTGTACGCAATTGACAAAATCATTACCAAAACAGGGTAAACAAGATTTTTGCGTTGATCCAAAAGCTTTTGTTGAAGCTGGATGGGTTATACAAACGCATGAGCTTGAATTACGTGAGTGTATTGGTAAAGGGGAATTTGGTGATGTATTACTTGGTGTTTATCGTGGCGAAAGAGTGGCAGTTAAAATGTTGAAAGATAATAGTGAAGCCGCACAAAGATTTTTGGCTGAAGCCAGTTTAATGACCTCACTTATTCATGATAATTTGGTTAAACTTCTTGGACTTGTATTTAATAATCAACATATGTACCTGGTCACTGAATATATGAGTAAAGGATCACTTGTCGATTATTTAAGATCACGTGGACGATTGCACGTTACCAAAAAGGATCAAATTAATTTTGCATTGTGAGTAATATAATAATATAATTTTATTTAAATTTATTTATTGGAATTTTTTCGTTTTTTTTTTTTGTTTAATCACTTTGGGAAATGTTTATTGAACTAGTTTTGTTATATTATATTTAGCGATACGTGCGCTGGGATGGCATATCTGGAATCACGACACGTTGTTCATCGTGATTTAGCAGCGAGAAATGTTCTTGTTGCAGAAGATAATTCAGCAAAAGTGTCGGACTTTGGTTTGGCACGTGATGAAAATTTTTCGCTTGATGGTGGAAAATTGCCAATCAAGTGGACTGCACCAGAGGCTTTAAAACAGAATGTGAGCATTTATATTTATATGAAAAATACATGAGATTTTTTTATATTAATAAATGATAAATAATTACCAAATAATGTTGTAGATATTTTTAATAATTATTTTATTTTCAGAAATTTTCAAATAAATCTGATATGTGGAGTTTCGGAATTTTATTGTGGGAAATTTATTCATTTGGACGTGTTCCATATCCGCGAATAGTATGTATTATTTTATTAATGAAAATTATTTTAATTTTACTGGAATGATAAATTTTTTTTCATTTTTTTTTTGGTTTCAACTTGTAATTTTTTTTTTTGTAGCCGTTGGCGGATGTTGTAAAATGCGTTGAGAAAGGATACAAAATGGAACCACCGGATGGATGTCCCTCTGAGGTTTACGACATCATGAAACAAGTATGAATACAATAAACATATATTTATGAATGAAAAAAAAAAAAAAAAAAAATTATGCAAGGTGCACGTTGTAATAAATTGTTTATTCTTATTTTCTGTTGTGTTATGGAGCAGGCATGGGATTTACAACCGGAGAACAGGCCGTCGTTCTACGATATAAAGGTCAAGCTCGGTTTTCTGAAGGCTGAGTACACCAAATATCCAAACTAAGCAAAATTAAAAAACAAAAAAAAAACTGTTACTTGGTTCGTATTTTAAACTAATGATAGAAGAAAAAAACTTATACACTAAAAAAAAAAATGAGTGAACAAATGAAAAAAAAAATTGAATTTTTCAAATTTTAATTCAATTTCATTATATATTTTATTTTAAATTCATTTAAAAAATAAAAATTGATGGCTCTAAATACTCTCAGTCGTGATAAAACACAAAATTGACTGTAAATTATGAAAGATAAAAATTGAAAAGAAAAACAATCAAACGCACGTGGCAAATTTCGTATTTATTAATTAATGTAGTTGAATAATTGGAGAGATTATAATTATTTTTTTTTTTTGTCAATGACAATATTTACGTCACAAACGTTACCTATGTCGATTGTGCCTTCATTCAAGTAGATATTCTTGATAAAGAAAATCAACTTGCACCTCTTATGAGAGAAAAAAAAAAAGAAAAGAAAAATTCATGCTCATTAAATACAAAAATGGCAATAATTTTGTGCGTGTCAATTGAGGCCTCGGAGAAAGCATAAGAAAAAATAAAAAACAAGTAAATTGCCGTGATTAAATAATTATCTTTGCCTACGTTTTCATCTTCAATTGAATGATACAAATATTTAAATATATTCATACATATATACGTATATATATCGTCCTTCGTTCAATAAATAAAATGAAATGAAAATTCTGAGAAATATTATAATGAAAAACGCAATATAAATATCTTGGCAAACTTAAAAAAAAAAAAAAAAAATTTCTTCTTATTTTTTCAATATTATTTCAATTTATTTTTACTTTGTTCATTTACAATTTTTATTTGAGTCTTGATCATCCCAGTAAATTGTCAATCAATACAAAACAGGATGTGTGTGTGTTTTTTTATTTTTTATTTTACAATTATTGTCACAATTACTGAATGATCTATTAAAATTCCACAAGTTTTTACGTACCTTTTTACATTTAAATATTGAACAGTCGTGAGGGTAACGAAAAGAAAAGAAAAATGCATTAAACTATTAAGTTTTTTTTTATCAAAGATTTATCGTAAATAGATATTAAGAGATAACTAAATTATTTGAATAGAACAAGGAGTGAGAGAATAACAAGAATAAGAAAAAAAAAAAAAGAAAGAAAGAAAATAATTCAATTAAACGTTATTTAAAATTCTTTCATCTCCTAGATTTATTAAGTAATATTTTAAATGTATAAATGTTATATGTAAATAATTCTGTAAATATTCATTATTTTTAAAAGCTAAATCAAGCAATGACTGTTCTTGATGCAGAAAAAAAAACAGAATAACGATAAAAAAAAAAAGATGATACGATAAATTATTTAGCGATTTAAATTATGTATTCCAAACATTAATTTGGTGTACATATATTTTAATCATTAGTTGATAAATGAATGAATGTAAAATATTTGGTATAATATTCCTTTTTTTTATTTTTTGTTCCTGATAATATTTATCACACGTGGTTCAAAATGTCTGATATAATTTACTAACGAAAAAAGAAAATCAGACGCGAAAAAAAAATGGCCTTTGCTTTGATTTTTTGTTTCCTTCGATTATTTAATAATACAATCACAACGTATTTACAAGTGCAGCTGTATACTTTAAGATATTTAATGGCCAAAACCGGAAGTAATGAGAAATTTAATTGAAAGAAAAAAAAATATATACAGTGTGTCCCAAAAGTATACATATAGAAAATTTTTTTTATTATTGATTTTACCAAAAAAAGTCATTCTTTATAAAAAGTTCTGTATGGCTTTAAAACTAAAATACTACCGTCAAATATCAAATTTTTTAAACCGGACACGCGGGATATTGAAAAATGTGAATTTAGCTCAAGAGTAAAGTACCTTTATTTTTAAAATAATCGAAAATTTTTATAAAGAAAAGTTGATTAGAATTGAAAACTACGTTCAAATATCGAATTATATTTATTTACGATGAAATTTTCCACATAAATCAAACTTGAAAAAATTATAAAAAATAACAAAACCTGATTTTTTATCGTAAATAAATATAATTCGATATTTGAACGTAGTTTTCAATTCTAATCAATTTTTTTTAATAACAATTTTCGATTATATAAAAAATAAAACTTTTTATAAAGAATGACTTTTTTCCGTAAAATCAATAATAAAAAAATTTTTTTATATGTATACAATTTTTTGGGACACTCTGTATAAATACATTATATATATAAATAATTCGTAGAAGTTAATAAAAATGAATACATATATATAATGTATATTCGGAAATTTTGGTATTCCACGCAAAGTAACATGTGACTCTGTGTTGCAATCGTGGTTTTAAACCATTTATAATTAAATTTAGATATGGTAAGCACATAGTCTATTTATACTTTGATATCACGTATAATTATATATATATACATACATATATAAATGTTATAATATATATATATATATATAGATGTAGATGATAATCTGAAATACATTGGCCCAAAATTGTAGACATGCAAATTACTTTTGCATCACGGAGTCTAAGGGGCAATGGTGAAAATTAATTTGCCAATTCTAAAATAGAAAGTACACGTGAATCATTAAATATCGTGTGTATGTGTGTGTGTGGGTGTGAATTTTGAAACAAATTAAATGACGTATAAATTATGAATATACAAGAGTTATAAAAAATTTCTGTTAATTTAATAATAATTTTTGTACAATTATATAGAGAACAAAAAAAGATAAATATTTTATTTGATTAATGTTCATTGTTCTTTTTTTTTGTGTTTCGTTTTAATTGATAGTGAAACAGGCCAATTTAAAACATCCACGTATTTTATTTTTGTAGATAAATTTTTTGGTTTTGTATTTGGTTATTAAAAATTAAAAATTTAATCACTGAATTTTCATGCTGCCAAGGAGTGTTTAAATATTGTGTCCACTTCTTCGATTGTAATCAATCCAATGTAGACTTTAAGAAATTTAATATATATTAAAAATCAAATCACACAAAATATATGATGCAAAATGAAAGGAATTATTGATGTTTTGTTAATTTTTTATCACATGAACCTAAAATTTATGAATGATTTGTTGAGTGATATTTTTTTTGTGTCTAAATAAATTAAAGTTAATAATTTAGAAACATAAGTTACGAAATATAAATGGGAAATCTATGGTGTGAAATAATTGTGAACATTTAGTGAAATTCATTTGACCTAAAAAGAAAAATATTTTCACTTTTGTTGACAGAATTTTGAATAATTTCCTTATTATTATTTTCTATTATTAATTCATCGTCGATTGATTTATGGAAACGTACAAACTTTTATTATTTGTTCTTTCTCCTTTGATAAATTCTTTCTTACGCTTCAAGTTTTTCAACTCAAATTCACTCGCCTTTCACTGTCGCATTTATCTCCATTTCATCTTCCACTCTTTAACTCTTGAAAGAGACCAAAACTTTCCACTACACTTCAAATCGTACATTGGATTACTTGCATAGATTGCGATGGTTTGATGTTGAAAAATCATGATAAAAGAACTGGGGAAACAGGCAAATTTTTCTCTGACATTTTCATAGCATAATGACAAATGAATAGAAAATTGTCTGTTCATTTGATGTTGATTGAGAATTTTTCATTAGACTTTTTATCAATAGAATATTTTATTTGTTGGCTGACTCTTGAAAGTTATTCCGGTCATTATTCATTGTCATTTTCATTAAAATATTATACTTTATTATTTGTCGTGTCTTTGTTAATTACACGTTTTACTTGTGAGTTGTAAAGACAAAAACTCCATCAAAATTAAAAGTAATTGTTGAATTAAACTTTTTTATTTTCATAGCAGTGCTCAATTCTTTTTACAACAACTGTATCCATTAAATCAATTGTTTAGACTTTACTAAATCTTGGATAATCTTGTCATGTACTTTTACTTTGATTGTTCTCATTCCTTCCCAAGTTTTCTTTCATTGTATGTTGACCATTTTCATTATTGACATTTACTGCATTGGAATACAAAATTTTATTTAAACAACATGAAAAACTATTGCTACTACTGCAGTTAGTCTAACTATAAATAATGTTACTGTACTATTAGCACTATTTTAAGGTAGCAATTTGCCAATTATTGATCCAAATGATGCAACATGATTACCAATGATGGAAAGTGCACTTGAAATAAAATCATCATCAGTTTCATGGTTGTTGTTGATGCTACTCAGCACATCAGGTTGCCTTGATGTTGTTGGAAAAGGGTTTAGAGTGCTTGACAACGATTGCCCATGATGCATTTGCTTCTTCTCATCGGAATTTATATTACCATTATTCTTCATTATTTTTTCAATATTTTTTTCATCTATGCAAAAATAGTTTTGTTACATATTTATTTAAAATTTTTTTTTTTAAATAAAATTATGGGGATTAATTAATTTTGATGGAATTTATCTGGACTTTTCAGTGAAATATATTTAAATTTTAATTAATTTTAAGATATTTTAAATATTATATTTAATGTTAACAATTATGAAATTAGATGATTAATTATTTAAAATATAATTTATATTCTTACTCTCATTATAATCTGGCGTTTTGTATGCAATTTCATTTGACTGTGAAATTAACTCGTTTTTATTCAATTTAATTCCATCGATTTTTTCAATATTATTTAAAGAGTCATCAACGATAAAATCCATGAAATAATCCTCAAGAATTTCATTGGACTTCAATGAATCTACAAATTTTTTATCAGGAGAAATACTATTGGTAGAATATTTTCTTGTTAAATTCTCCACTTTATTCATGCTTTGAGATTCCAAAGTATTTTTTCCATGCAATTCAAACAATGATGCAGAATATTTAGTATCAATCATGTCAAAATTTTTAAAATCCTTGGGTTTACCAACTAATTTCGAGTCATGCAAAAAAATAATTTTGCTCTTATAACTATCATCAATATTTTTATTTACAATATTTCTACTAAAATCATTTTTATTTTTTTTCAATTCAATATTTTTATTATTATCAACACATGAATTATCAGTATCTTTTTCAGGTCTTTCCATAATCATATCCGAAGATATTATCGTATTCATTATATCATCAGTCAACATATTTTCTCTAACAAAATCCACTGTTTTTTTCTTCTCATTATTATTGACACGATTTTTTTTCTTCTTCATCAATCGAAGTTTTTTTTTATCTTGATTAACACTATCATCATCCGATGATTTACTACTACAATCACAAGAGCAAATACAATCATCATAATCATCATCATCATCAATATTATTTGCATTCTTTGTATTTGAATTTTTCTTTTTCTTTTCACAATCTGTATTTTTATTATCATTCTGTTGTTTATTTTGAGTAAAAATTGACTGTGGCTGTGTTAGAGTTTGCTCAGCCGTACAACTGTACGTGGTTTCTGGACTACCAACATGTGGTTTGAGGTTTAGTCTTCTAGTATTACGAACTTGAATTTGGAAAGGATCTGGTGACTCATAGCAATGTGGTTGTGGAATGGTTTCTCGTTCAAAAGGACGAAAATACGGTAGTGTACCTGGATATGAATACCATGGTCCACCACGACTAACTGTTGGATCATCATGTCGAACATAAAACCTTGGCACATTCTCACATCTTCTTCGTGCCATTTCCGCTTCAACTTGACGTATTTTACTCTCAATATTACGTAAACGACCTTCAGCAATTGCTCGTTGTGAACTATACGGTGCAAAATTTAAATTAACTCTTTCATCACATTCTTTTTGTCGTAATGTTGCTAAAATTGTACGTAAATCTTGATCACATTTTAATGACAATGCCATAACATCTAAACATTTAGTTCCCTCTGCGCCAATACTTTGATTCTCCATTAAATTACAATTAATTAATTTTTCAACATGACTCTTTAATAAATTTACTTTCAATTGAATTGTCGTAAGAATTGGAATAACATTTACTGGTGAATTAGCTGTCATATGTAAATTTATTAAAGCATTTATTTGTTGTGCATGTCTTGATTCAGCTAATAATTGATCTTGAGTTAATGCATGAATACTTTTTCTTGCACGCTCTATTGTTTCCTCCATTGAATTTGTTATATTAGAACCTGCGATTTTACGTAATACTAATCTAGTAGCTGCACAAGAAATAATTCCGGGAATAGCAAGAAGCTGAGAAGCTAATGCTTGAAGATTTATTGCGGAAGGACAATTTTGTTTTAAACATATTGCTTCGTCAAATGTTGGCATGCATAAATGTTCATCTGAACAATCAGAGAAGCAATTTGATGGTTTGCATGTTTCAGTACATCGTCGTGAATTACAATTACAATTTGAAACTTCTTTTATATTTGTTATTGGTGTTGTGAAAGGATTGAATATTGGCATTGGAATTGGATAGGGAAAACAAGATGGTGTAGGATAACATGATGATGAGAGTGAATGTGGTGATGGTGATGATAATGCTGATGCACCACCACATGGTACTCTTACACCAGGACAATTTGATAACTGATCCATTGTTTGTTGCTGTGGTTGGATTTGTTGTGTGGGTGGTGGATTATTTGGTAAGATAAATATTGGACCAGTTGGTGTTATACATGCACTGCGAATTTGTTCGAGAACTCCTGGTGGTAATGATCCATAATTTGATTGGGACATTGTTGCAGGTTGTGGATTGCATGGTTGTTGATATTGTGCTTGGAAGTTATTTGACATATGTTGTGCACTTGGATATAATAAATTAGGCTGACATGATTGTTGAGGGGGCGCACAACAATTTCCTAATGGAATTTAATTTTATTAAAATTTTAAATTATATTATTAATTTAATTATAATTTTATTAATTATTAATTTTTAATAGTTATTATATACATGCATGTTTAATTAAATATAAAAATATTTAAATATGAATATGAATATAAATATAAATATATAAAAAAAATATATAAATAATTAAATAATTAATTATTGATAATATTAATGTAATTAATACAAAATAAATGTAAATAAATAAATAAATGAATAATATTATTTATATGCATTTTAGATTATTATTGATTAAATATTATTATACATTGTGCATTCATTAATGGAATTTAATTTTATTAAATTTTTAAATAATATAATTAATATAATTATAATTTTATTAATTAATTAATTTTTAATAAATTAATATAATTAATATAATTATAAATAAATTAAATAATATTATTAATATGCATTTTAAATCATTATTGATTAAATATTATTATACCTTGTGTATTTATTAATGGAATTTAATTTTATTAAATTTTTAAATTATATAATTAATATAATTATAATTTTATTAATTAATTAATTTTTAATATTTATTATATATATCCATATATAATGAAATATATAAATATTCACATATAAATATAAATATAAAAAATATATATATAAATATTTAAACAATTAATTTTTAATAAATTAATATAATTAATATAATTATAAATAAATTAAATAATATTATTAATATGCATTTTAAATCATTATTGACTAAATATTATTATACCTTGTGTATTCATTAATGGAATTTAATTTTAATAAATTTCTAAATTATATAATTAATATAATTATAATTTTATTAATTAATTAATTTTTAATATTTGTTACATAAATATATAAATAAAAATATGAATATAAATATAGAAAAAAAAGTAAATATATATAAATAATTAAATAACAAATTATTAATATGTTAATATAATTAATAAAATTAAATATAATTAATATAATTATAAATAAATTAAATAATATTATTATTATGTATTTTAAATTATTATTAATTAAATATTATTATACCTTGTGCATTCATTCCATATGAAGTAAATTGTGGCTGTATTGATTGATTACATGATTGTTGAAATTGTAATTTTGGCTGTTGTAATTGTGATTGAGGCTGATTTTGTTGTTGAAAAAAATTATTTTGACTTGGTTCAGTTACAACATTACGATAATTAGGTTGGCCTAATTGTGGTATTGAATTTTCATGGCACTGAGGCCAGCCTGCAATAAATATATTCATCAAATACTCAGGTACGATATTATTAATAATAAATTTACTATACATAAACAGGTTAAATTGCAATATTCTATGTAAATACATTTGTCACTTCGATTCATTGCTTTTAGTTTATTGTATTAATCATATATATTTCATGGTAATTCTTCCAATAAAGATTAAATCTAAAGATTAATTTACTTGAAAATTTTGTATTAAACGATGTATTAATTAATACATCAATAAATTCAAATTATTTTTTTTTCTTTTTGTTGCTTGTAATTTTGTGTGTTGAATTAAAAATTAAATTAGACTAATTGAACGTAGGCTTTTGTGATGTTCATATATTTTTATTTATTCACACAACGATTATATTGTACATTCAAGCGTTTATATAAATGTGGAGTATGTATACAGACATTTATACATTTATATATGTACATTACATCATTCTCCACTGAGGAGTGCAGGAACAAACTTGTTTGTGACGTCAATGAATGGTGAGCATTCATATAATCAGATAAATAGTGGGGGATCCGGTATCATTAGAGTGAATTCCAGTTGGGAGATGTTGGTGAACAGTGAAATGATCGAGTATGTAATACACATTTATACAATATACTTCTGTTAGTGTATATAAATTTCAAGAAAATTCAATTTAATTATTTATCGTCAAGTGTTCATTAATTTAATTATTTTTTTGTGTGTAGTGAAAAATAAAATGAATGAAAATCAAGTAGAAGATACTATTAATTTTATTACTAATGATCTCATTCCAGAAATTGTTTACAATCGATGTTTTTGTGAGCGTGGATCACGTGAATTTATAGAATTTGATTCAATCGTTGTAGAGCCTTTAAAAATAATTGAAGTGAAAAATTATTCGGAAATATATCGAGGAAAATTGATAATTAAATTTTCAGGCGAGGCGAAATTATTTCATGTTATTATAAAATTATTACAGAAAAATTTAATAGATAATGAAGAAGCTTTTGGTTGTTTTCTCAATGAAGAGATGTTTTATAATAAAATTATTTCAGAGTATAAATTATTTGATAATTATCCAAAGTGTTATGTTGCTGATATGGGAAAATATGGAAGACCAGTTATTGTTCTGGAAGATCTAGAAGCTATTGGATATTTATATTATTCTCAAGGTTTATTAGATGATGATCATTTAAAGTTGTGTTTAATTGAAATAGCAAAATTTCATGCATTTGGTGTTAAATTAAAGAAAAATAAATTTGATAAATTTCGTGAATTTTATGCTAAAATTATTGAAATTAATTCTGAATTAATTAACACTCCTTTAATATTAAACAAGTATGTTTATATATTTTATGATGAAATTAATTATTAATATTTATAATATTAATGTTTTATTATTTATTTTAATTTTTAGGAAACTGGAAATTGCATTTGGGAATATTGAAAAAAATATAAATGAAATGACATTATGCCATGGTGAATTTAATAACAATCACTTGGCATTTTTATATGACAAATGTAAACCTATTGCAGTGAAAATATTCGGTTGGAATAAAATAAAACACACATCGCCAATAATTGACCTCAAATGTATTTTGAATAATAATTTGATGACAAAAACGAGTGAATGTGAAAATAAAATTGAATCAATTAAAAATATTGAATGCATAGAAAAGTATATTAATTTTTATTATACTGCATACATAAATGAATTGAATAAATAGCTATATAATAAAATAATCATAAATTTTTATCATCGCTCCATTGTAATAATTAACAACTGTTCAAGTAATCAATTTTAATAAATAATTATATCGAAAATATTAATATTTCATTGCTTGATTGAAAAACATTATTAAATTTCTACCAATCAAATATTTATATATCTAAAATAATTATTACATTAAATGAAATAATTATAAATATTCACAATTCCAATCATGTAATTGAATGTTATTAATTAATGAGAAAATAATTGAATTTTGTACAGCAAAAATTCAAGAAAGTTTATAAAATTTCTTTAATAAAATTTTAATTATACATTCAAATGGAGAAATTTTAAAAGATATTTATTGAAATATTAATTAATACATCTTTATTCTAAGTGACAATAGAAAATAAAAGAAAAATAATAAAGAAACTCGATAAGAATCCAAACAATCTTTACTTTTAATTAAATAAGAAAATATAAAAACATAGAAAATAATTAAATGTTGAAAAGTTTTAATAATAAATATTGAAATAATTTTCAAACTCATTAATTTTATAATTTTATTGTCTAAAAATCGAATTAAATTTATTGTTCACATACAAATTATATAAATATATATAGACATAGAATATAAATATTATTGTATGAGAATTGTGACGATGTGTCTATCGTGTGAATAATTATGGTGAAAATCGTGTTTGAAAATTGGTAAACTAATTTACATGGAAGATATAGAAGCCAGTTCGCATATACAATCCTCTTTCTAATACCATATACTATACGAACAGAGTGAAAAGCGATGATGGGGTGAATAAAGTGGTCTCGTAGATTGACCTCAACCCCCAAATACTGCGCTGTCATTACAGTATGACTAAAGGAACTTTCCACACAATCGTGTTATATGTAAATTTAATAATCACTGACCACATTCACGTCCACGTCATTGTTATTTCCTCACAATCGTTGAATTTCCTCACTGAAATATTATGCAGAGATTATTTTCAATCCAATTAATTTTATAAAACAAATATAAATTAATAAATAATTGATTTGTGAAATTGAATTTAAAATGAAAAAATTTTTTTATCGATTCGGAGAATAATTAATAATATTTTTCATTGATGTAAAATTTAAAAATTGTATTTTATAATTTATATACAATGGTGTTTGAATTGTGGTGATAAATAATTTTTATATAATATAATTTTGAATTAATTGGTGAATAATTTATTATACCTCATTGGCAAATCGAATGCGATCACGTTTTCCTCTAGATCCCATTGGTTCTGAATTGGATGGTCGAAGTGATATTACTTCAGGTGGTGGCTCGTAAGTTGTGCTAAGCCACATCATTGCGCTGATAATAAACGCGAGAATGATCAGAGATACGAAGAAATTTTTACCAAAGCATCCGGCAGTCATTGCTACCTCGACGACTTTTGTTGATGGTGGAGATGAGCAAATGACATTTGTGGTAGATGAATTTTTTATTGGACGTTGAGGTAATGATTGTGGTGGCGGTGGAGGATTAAATGATGGACACGAAGAAGAAGAAGAATTTAATGTTGATAATGGTGATATGAATTTAGGAATTTCTCTTTGAATAATTTTGCAGTTAGTTGAAATTATTGGATATTTCCAACCCATGGAAAATTTTGAACATTTATTAATTTATTAGACGAAAAAGGTTAATCAAAAATTCAAAACATTTTATTAGTCAAACTGTAATGACTCACTTCATGTCGTATAGTCAAAACTTTTTATTATTAATTATATTACATTGATAATAATTAATAAAATGAAATGAAGGATTTGTTGGAAAATTGTAATTGAGAAAATTTTTAAATTAAATTAAATATTAAATTTACAATAGGAATTATGTTGATGGTAGAAACATTGTGCGATGAATTTATTAAATAAATAAATAATAAACTAATAAATATTGCAAATCATAATTAATAATAAGTAATAATAAGTAATAAAGTTTGATAAATATTGAGATTTATTCATACACTTTGTTGAAATAAAATGAAAATTAAATTATGAAAAGTACAAATTTATATAAATTATATTTTATATTAAATATTGATACAATAATATTATATTTATGGCTTTTTTTATTGGACAAAAAAGGTTAAGCAAAATTCAAAACATTTTATTAGTCAAACTATAATAACTGACTTCATATCGTAAAGTCAAAACTTTTAATTATTAATTTCAAATATTAATTTTATTTATTAAAAAAAAATAATTTTAAATATTAAAAATATTTAATATCACATTGATAATAATTTTTAATTTATTAATTTAATTAATAAATTAAATATTTAATTTAATTAATAATTAATTTAATTAATAAAATTGCACAAAGAATTTATTGCAAAATTGTTATCGAGAAAATTTTAAAATTAAATTAAATATCAAATTTACAATAGGAATTATGTAAATGTTAAAAATATTGTTTGATGAATTAATTAAATAAATAAATAATAAACTAATAAATATTGCAAATCATAATTAATAATAAATAATAAAGTTTATTAAATATTGAGCTTAATTCAATCACTTTGTTGAAATAAAATAAAAATTAAATTCAAATTATTAAAAGTACAAATTTATATAAATTAATTCTTTACATAAATTATATTTTATATTAAATATTAAAACAAGTTCACGAAGCAGAAGTGGTATAATAAAATATTCATGACTTTGTAAAATTATTTTTGCATCGTGTCTGTCTTTTAATTTAATCAATCGTTGAATATTCTCAACAATATTACAATATAACAAACCGCATAGGTGAAAAGGTTTTATTTAAAATACAATACTGTCAAAATTGCAATATAACTGGTGAGCCAAAAACTCTATAGAACCATCATGAAAATCGATTTGTGTCGTGAACTTTTCTCACTAAAGTACTAAAGTTACTGTTAATTCAATATACAGTTATTTCCTATACCACAGAACGATTAGATACACCCATGAACACGAGCTTCAATATGTGTGAATAGTAACATGTGCTTGAATTCGATTAAAATTTATTTCTCTTTCAATTTTTTCATTTTATTCATGCACAATTATACAAATATGATTCAATAAAAATTAAATAATACTTCGAAAATGAATGAATAAATATTCTATCATAGTTTAAAATAATTATATAATAATTTAACAAATAAAATAATATTTATAAATTATTTTTCATCATTATTCAGGGATAGAAAATTTATTCTTTATTTTAATTTATAAAAAATTTTTTTTAAATTTATTTAATTGAATAATTAAATTAATTGATAAATAAATTAATTTGATTAGTAAATTAATAAAAATAATAAAAATAAAAAGATAACAAAATTATCAAAGATAGAAAATTTATTCTTTTTTTTAATTTAAAAATTTTTATTTTTTAATTTAATTAATTTAATTAATTTTTTTAATTAATTTGATTAATTCAATTTATTAAATGATTGAATTAATTGATAAATTAATTAATTTGATTAATAAATTAATAAAAATAATAAAAATCCAAAAATAAAAAAATTATCAAGGATAGAAAATTTATCCTTTATTTTAATTTATAAAAAATATTTTTTTTAGTTTAATTAATTTAATTAATTTTTTTGATTTATTCAATTAATTTAATTAATTAAATAATTCAATTAATTGATAAATCAATTAATTTGATTAATAAATTAATAAAAATAATAAAAATCAAAAGATAAAAAAATTATCAAGGATAGAAAGTTTATCCTTTGTTTTAATTTATAAAAAATATTTTTTTTAGTATAATTAATTTAATTAATTTCTTTGATTTATTCAATTAATTTAATTAATTAAATAATTCAATTATTTGATAAATCAATTAATTTGATTAATAAATTAATAAAAATAATAAAAATAAAAAAATAAACAAATTATCAAGGATAGAAAATTTATTCTTTATTTTAATTTCAGAAAATTTTTTTTTTAAATTTAATTAATTTAATTAATTTTAAAAATTTTCTTGATTAATCCAATACATTAAATAATTAAATTAATTGATAAATCAATCAATTTGATCAATAAATTAATAAAATTAATAAAAATAAAAAGATAAACAAATTATCAAAGATATAAAATTTAACCTTTATTTTAATTAAAAAAAAAAAATTTTTTTTTTAATTTAACTAATTTAATTCATTTTTTAAATTAATTTTACCAACTAATTCAATTATTCAAATAATCGAATTAATTGATAAACTAATTAATTTTGATAATTAAATTAATAAAAATACTAAAAATAAAAAAATAAAAAAATTATCAAGGCTAAAAAAATTAATCAATGATCAAAAATAAATTTTAACAATCAACAAAATTTCGTACAAGAGATTAAACTGGTAATATTTTTTTTTTTCTCATATACATAAAGTTATATAAAATATTATGGCATAAAGTTGAGATTTTTTAAAATGAACGTTCATTTATTTATCTATTTTTATTTTTTATTCTGCAATTTTTAAAAGCAACGGAATTATCCGTAACTCTCATTTCTCTATGGAATTTGATCTGCAAACCACAAAGATGAGCGTCACGTAGGTATACATATAGTAAATATACATACATATGTGCTTTCACCTCTTTATTTCCCTTCTCTCCCATCATCTATAACACACGTACAGTTGGAGTATTTAATTTCATACTCACTCGCATTCTCCAAACTTCCAATGCATCATACAGTCTATATATTTATTCTCATTCATTCCAACATTTTCTTTTATTTTTCAGTGTACAACACTTTCATGGCGACTATATATTTCATAGTATCTCTATGTGTAGGTATTTATTTGCATGTGTGGGGATGGAAAATATTGCGATGGTGAGCGCGGAAATGTGTGGTCTGCATATGAATTGTATTTTTACTACATCAATTTTTTTTTTTCTTTCATTTTTTAATTTTTTTAAAAAAGAAATTCTCATGCAACGATCAGTGAAATTTGAATTACAATACACACGTTTTTTTTTATTATTTACTTACTTTATGTTATGTCCTCAATAAATAGTAACTACATAAAAAAAAAATTCATAAAAGCTATTTCAATAAATAAATAAAATAAACAAAAAAAAAATATAAACTTGCAGTAATTCATATTTATTTTTCATCATAATATTTATGCAGTGTTATTTATAAATAAAAAAATTTTGAATCAATTTTCCACTTTATTATTCATATTTATACATACTAAATATATAAATAAATAAATAAATTTACATAAATATGTATATACTTTATATTTTATTGTGATTTTTACTTTGTGAATGGATCGGAATTTAGCCAAAATTTATTGCAGAAAAAAAAATATATCGCATTTCTTATTTTTTTTTTCTTTATCATTTTTTCTCTCGCTCGTTTTATATTTTATTCGTGCAATATGTAAACGTATGGGTAAACTCGACAACTGCCAGCAACCGCGACACTTTATGCTCCACGCTTCGCTTGACTTTCATTATGACCTATGTGCGCGTGTACTGGCTTCGCATATGTAGTATTTGATCCTTGCATATCAAAAATATATCCACGATGGTGAATATCTTATACTTTATATATGAATACGCTCTACTTACCCTAATCTACGAATACATACACTATGAACTCGGAAAATTTCCCATCTAATGCTTCTCAATGGTTGTAAATAAATTTAATACATATTAAAAATTATAAATTGAATTATAAAAAATTTTTTTTTATTTTAATTTTGGAATGTATTCAAATATTTTTATTTTGTGTATATTTGTAAATTAGATAATTAATTAAAATATTAAAATATATGTGTATGTGTGTGGGTGTTTATTATATGGATATTTATTTATTTATTATTTATGTATAGTAAGGGGATATATTTATTTATATATTTATTTGTTGAAATTAGAATTGAAATTGAAATTGAATAATAAAAAAAATTTTTTATCATTTAGTTTATAATTTTTAATTTGTGTAAAAATTATTTATGACTAGTTGAAATCATTAGGTAGATTAGAAGGATGAAATTTCAATATATACGGACAATTAAATATCAATAAACAAATAAAAATTGTAAATTGAATAATAAAAAAAATTTTTTGTCATTTAATTTATAATTTTTAATGTTTGTAAAAATTATTTATAACCATTTAAAATCATTAGGTGGATTGAAAGAATGAAATTTCAACAAATACAAAAAATTAAGCATCAATAAACAAATAAAAATTATAAATTGAATAATAAAAAAAATTTTTGTCATTTAATTTACAATTTTTAATGTTTGTAAAAATTATTTATGGCAACATGAAATCATTAGGCAGATCAAAATAATGAAATTTCAATATATACGAACGATTAAATATCAATAAACAAATAAAAATTAAAAATTGAATAATAAATAAAATTTTTGTCATTTAATTTATAATTTTTAATATTTGTAAAAATTATTTATGACAACTTGAAATCATTAGGCAGATCAAAAGAATGAAATTTCAATATATACGAACAATAAAATATCAATAAACAAATAAAAATTAAAAATTGAATAATAAAAAAAATTTTTTGTCATTTAATTTACAATTTTTAATAATTGCAAAAATTATTCATAACCATTTGAAATCATTTATTATATAAACAACTGAAATTTCAACAAATACGACCAATCAAACATCAATAAACATAAAAAAAAAAAATGAATTAAGCGTAATATTAATTACCAAAAATAATTAATTACTAAAAAAATTATTTTGCATCACATAATAAATCAATATTCTCTCATTAACATTATTTTTTTGTTTTCCACATGAAAATAGACATGTCATATACTCCCTTACCATATACCTACATATTATAAATTACATAATGCAATACAAAATAACAAATTAAAATAATTATATCACAATAAAGAATAAAATGTAATCTAAAAATCGATAATTTGATGAATAAAATCCAGCACATGCATTGCTGCATTGGCAAACCCATCTCACTTATCATAAAATATTATTTCCCTTTATTTTCGTAACATACCACTAAAAGTATTTACTAAACCACTCACTATTCACATTCTATACATCTACAACCATTTATTAATGCACACATATACACACAAATGAAAATTAAGTTCACCAAACTAAATAAACCACAATGGAAAATTCAATTCGCCTAATGAATACATACACAGACACATAAATTCAAATACATACATACATAATATCTACTTATGTATTTATTATGCATGTACATATATATCTAGTCAATTGCTCGTCAAATATACACCAGAAACTTCTGAATTAATTAAAATATTTCAAGAATATTTGCGATGTCTATAAAAAAAATAAATATAAATTTTTTTCCAAATTTAATTAAAATGTTCATCCTCTTTTTTTTTCCATTATCTATCATTAATTATTTTACACCGTCAATGATCTGTGCTGTATAATTATTTCATGTGTGTAGATAAATTTATCCAAGTGAATGTATATCCCAATGGCCTATAAACATAATAGCAACTCGTTGTTTATTTACTGCTAATGAACTTTCGTTCAATAAAAGGCAATTGGTATAGATCAAGTGTGGCTAACCATTCTCCACGAATACATATATGTTATGAAATAATGTGGGATAATGTAGCGAATAGTAATAGATGACAATAAAAAAAAATAATAGATTTTTAGAAAAATTAAAAATAAATTATTCGTACTGAATAATAATAAATTGTAATAATGAAAATTTGAATAAATTTTATACGGAATAAATTTTCATTATTATTAATTGTCGATATACAAATCTATACATTTATTATGAAGCTCGTAAATGAGTGTACTAAAGGTATTTATTAATATTCATGTGTGTATATATATATTAAATAGGAACAAAAAGTAAATTTACATTTAAAGGATAATATTTGTATTGCTTGATTTCAAAATTAATTTGCGTTGTTTACTCTCGTGAAACAATTTTAATCAACGATATTGTGACGTTTTATTCACGTAGTTTTAATTGTTCAACATGAAAGTTTTTTGTGTATTAATATTGGATATGTATATGTATAAAAGTATTTTTATATTTTTATATAAATAAAAGAGAGTGAGCAATGAGAAATAAAAGTCGTTGCAATTTGTTGTGATGGCAATATATTTATTAATTTATTTCCACCAACCAATTTGTAAATAATTGTTGGTAAATAAAACAATACTGTGATTGTATTGAACTATGTTCATTGTGATTGGTATCTGAAATGATGCTATTACGTTAGTAGTAGTATAATACAAATAAATAAACATATAAATGCAAATTCTTTGTCTGATACTTTTGGTAATTAAATTTTAATTTAATAATAAATTTTTTAATTTTTCTTTTTATTTAATTTATTTTATTATTTATTTAAATTAATTTAAAAATTTTATTTTAATTTGTAATACATTTTTATTTGTAATATAATGAACATAAAATAATAAACAATAAATTAAAAAAATAATTATTAATAATTTAATCATAAATTTGTTGGTTTTTCTTTTTATTTAATTTAATTCAACAATTTAATTTTAATAATTTTTATTTGTAATATAATGAACATAAAATAATAAACAATAAATTAAAATATAATTATTAATAATTTAATAATAAATTTGTTAGTTTTCTTTTTATTTAATTTATTTTATTATTTATTCAATTTAATTTAAAAATTTAATTTTAATTTTTAATAATTTTTATTTGTAATATAATTAACATGAAATAATAAACAATAAATTAAAAAAATAAATATTAATAATTTAATAATAAATTTGTTAGTTTTTATTTTAATTAATTAATTCTATTATTTGTTTAATTCAATTTTAATTTGTAATATATTTTTACTTGTAATATAATGAACATAAAATAATAAACAATAAATTAAAAAAATAATTATTAATAATTAAATAATAAATTTTTTAGTTTTTCTTTTTATTTAATTTATTTTATTATTTATTTAATTTTAATTTTTAATAATTCTTATTTGTAATATAATTAACATGAAATAATAAACAACAAATTAAAAAAATAAATATTAATAATTTAATAATAAATATGTTAGTTTTTATTTTAATTAATTAATTTTATTATTTATTTAATTTAATTTAAAAATTTAATTTTAATTCCTAATAATTTTTATTTGTAATATAATAAACATAAAATAATAAACAATAAATTAAAACAATAATTATTAATAATTTAATAATAAATTTTTTAGTTTTTTTAAACTTATTTTATTTTATTATTTATTCAATTAAATTTAATAATTCTTTATAATTTTCAATAATTTTCATTTGTAATATAATAAACATAAAATAATAAACATAAAAATACTTTTTAATAATTTAATAATAAATTTAGTAATAAACATAAATTAATTTAATTAATTACACAATCACAATTAAAAAAAAAAAATTATTTATTCACAGTCTAGACAATTTTCCACAAGATAGATTTATATTACTCAATCTACCCAATTATTTATTTATTACTTCATTCAATATTTGAAAAATAAAAAAAAATTATAAATATACAAAAATAAAATTTATTTTTAATTAATTTGAAAACTAGATAAATTTAATAATTATAAATTCATTTTTTTTTTTACATAACAATAGTTAATGTACTAAATTTATCATGACATTTAAAATATTCATTTATCATCAATTTAAACGATATAAAAATAATTATTGCTCACGTTATATCGACGTTACAATTATGATTATTTAATAATCACTGATATAATAATGGAGTCACATTCACGGACATGATGCAATAGCCGCAACGATGGTATGTAATAAAGACATACCTTCGATATATTGGAACGCAGGTGGTCCAATATATATATGCACACAGACAATATATATATATATTTATATTTATATGTATACACCACTGGTGGAATTAGTCTCGTTGTACATACCAATTCACGCTGAATAACCTCGCAAGAAAGGAATCCAATATAAATATGTTTATTAATTGGAATTTATTCAATAGTCATAAAAAAAAAAATGAAATAAAAAAATAAAATGAAATGAAAAAAAAAAAAAATTCTTTTATTATTATTTTTTTTTATTTTATTTAATATTGAGATATTTCTAGAGCATGAAAATTTGCTATGGATAATAAGGATAATTTTTTATTTGTAATATAATAAACATAAAGTAATAAACAATAAATTAAAAAAATAATTATTAATAATTTAATAATAAATTTTTAAATTTTTCTTTTTTTTCAATTTTTTTTATTATTTATTTGATTTTAAATTTTAATCATTTTTATTTGTAATATAATAACATAAAATAATAAACAATAAATTAAAAAAATAATTATTAATAATTTAATAATAAATTTTTTAATTTTTCTTTTTATTTGATTAATTTTATTATTTATTTAATTTAATTTAAAAATTGAATTTCAATTTGTAATAATTTTTATTTGTAATATAATAAACATAAAATTATAAACAATAAATTAAAAAAATATTTATTAATAATGTAATAATAAATTTTTAAGTTTTTCTTTTTATTTGATTAATTTTATTATTTATTTAATTTAATTTAAAAATTCAATTTTAATCTGTAATAATTTTTATTTTTAATACAATAAACATAAAATAATAAACAATAAATTAAAAAAATAGTTATTAATAATGTAATAATAAATTTTTTATTTTTTCTTGATATTTAATTAATTTTATTATTTATTTAATTTAATTTAAAAAATTAATTTTAATTCTTATTAATTTTTATTTGTAATATAATAAACATAAAATAATAAACAATAAATTAAAAAAATAGTTATTAATAATGTAATAATAAATTTTTTAGTTTTTCTTTTTATTTAATTAATTTAATTATTTATTTAATTTAATTTAAAAATTCATTTTTAACTTGTAATAATTGTTCTGTGAAATACTATCAAACAACAAATGGCTTTGTTTATAATAATGCAATTGTTAATGGGATGATGTTACAGGAAAATAACAAAAGTATATGGATTATTTATTGTGTAATTTAGATTGTTGTAAATATAAAAGGTATAACAATGAAAGTGCGTAATAAATGTTGATTATTTGATATTGTTTATGTTATGATAATACTAATGATGAAAATATAGTGGTGAAATGGATTTGATGATGGAAGATATAAAGGGTTTTGTTGCATGAAATAAAAGAGAATTAAAAGAGAATATTTTACTCCATTAGCCCGCAGGTTATGATAATTCAATATCCGTATATTATATCATGTATAATATCCATATAATACATACATGTAGGTATACATTATTTCATTTTAACATCTATCAGAACGCAACTGAATGTGAAATATTTTCTTCATTGAAAAATGAATATTGCATAATGAGAATAATGAGAATAAAAATTTATATGTTTGCTTCATAATTATATTTAAACATTAATGTACATACGCATGTTTATATATATGTCGACATTTCTCTACTATATAGATACGCAAAAATACAACAAATTTTATTAGGTAAATATTTTTTTCAATGTTCCATTGTTTATTTTATTTAACTCATGGTAAAATGAAAATTAATTTCATATTCACGATCGTGTGAGCGTAAAATTTTCTCAAATTTCCCTCGGGCACACACATATATATATATATTAATTTCTCTCTTTCTATCTATATATATATATGTACACAAGTATAGAGATATGTATTTGTAGAAATGTTGTATTTTTACTGCAGTTGAAATTGATTGACGAAAAAAAATTTATTTCATTTTTTCAGTAATTATTTAATAGCCACCATGAGATTTTTATAATAAATATTTAATTTCAATTAGAAGTAGGATATGTATGGGGGCATTCCATACCAAATCGGCGGTGTTTTGACGTGACCCTATTGGATTTCGATAATTTTTTTTTATATATTTTAGCACGTATTAAAAGCAACTTGAATGCTAATTTTTTGTCTTTTATTCTAAAACATGATTGAGTTATTAATTTTTGAAATTTTTGGGTAAAAAATTTTCAATCGATTATAGATTTGTGATAAGTATCGATATGCAAAAAAAATTGGTGGCCATTTTTTTTCATTTTTGAATGTAGTTTCAGGAAAAAAATACAAAAAAAATTATCAATTAGTTTTATTCACGTTTGAATATTGAAATTGTGATTGTCAAAAAGTTGGAACCTTTAGATTTTTTTGAAAATTTTCCCAAAATTCTACTACAAATTACGGAATTTTTAGGTCACTATTCAGAATGTGATCGTGAATTATTTCTATTTTTTATCGAATTTTGAATTTTTTTTAATTTAAATGCTTTCCAAAATTGTCAAAAATAATTTTTGCCTATTTTCTAATTATTTTCGTTTGAAATTTTTGCTTAAGAATTTAAGATAATAATAAATTGCACTATTTTGCATGCATAGAAACTTGAAAATTTAATAATATTAATAATATTTACACTTTTTTAAAATTTATTTTTACAATTTTTTAATATTCATATTTAAACTTTTTTTATATTTATATTTATACTTTTAATTATATAAATATTTTTATATTTTTAATTATACATACATATATATAGACCTCTATACATAGCGTGAAAAATTGCAATTTAAATAAATTCACCAAAGGAAAAAGAAAAAAAAAATAATAATGGAGTGCACAACATAGATATAAATTTATATGAGAATGATCAAATGTTGTTAAAATATTCAAAGCATGCATGTGCGATTAAGACAAGTGGTTATGTATGTATGTTGTAATGAAATTGCTATACTGTGTTATTGATGGTGTACACACTATAAATACACACGGAGGAAATATAGTCAATCGATTGATGCACTGTTTGAAATTTTCTATCAAAAGAAAGAAAAAAAAGTAGAATAATTTTTTTTTTTCCGCTCCACACAATTGTTCATTCATATATACACAAACACAAACATACACGCACATGAACACAGATATATTATACATATATGTATGTATACATAGTGAAAATTGTGTGAAAAAATGAACCATGAAAATAAACCACTTCAATGGCCAATCAATTGCCGTAAAACGGCAAAGTAATCAAAATTCGTGGCTACCACAGACGTGTCCATACACGTAACTCTATTACACGCGTGGTAAACACAGTTTACAATATCTTTAACTATATATATGTATAATACAAACGAGAATTGCAACGTAGTTGGTCAAAGTAATTTCAACATTCTATCATCCGTAAAGTACAAACTTCAACTTTACATAGTCAGTTTTATCGTGTATTAATTCGAATTATTTACAAACAAAACATTATGCATTTA
This sequence comes from Microctonus aethiopoides, assembly GCA_030347275.1. Classification (NCBI taxonomy): domain Eukaryota; kingdom Metazoa; phylum Arthropoda; class Insecta; order Hymenoptera; family Braconidae; genus Microctonus; species Microctonus aethiopoides. The sequence continues at coordinate 24,656,699 of JAQQBS010000001.1, read as the reverse complement.
TTTTATTTGTAAGTTTGAGTTTAATTATTTGTTGTTCCTAATAACAATTGAGATTGGATATTTATGTAGGAAATTAATCGAAGGAATAATGGGTAATTATATATGGGGCATTCCATGCCAACTCATCCTACCAATGAACTTTGCATCTTCGATTTCGCTGAAACTTGGGCATTTT
>JAQQBS010000001.1:24626752-24641902 GCA_030347275.1 Microctonus aethiopoides | reverse complement strand
TTTTTTTTTTTTTTTTTTTCAATAGTATGAATTGATATTTTATATTCTTAGACAATAAAGCAACAAGAAATTAATATGATTCTTATTGTTTGATGAAAAAATAGCAAAAGTGAAAATCACTTAAGGAAATAAAAAATAAATAAATAGATAAATTTAATTATTATCATTTGTTTTATTTTATCATCCATTAAAATTTCACTAAGATTTATCAAACTTTTTTTAAAATATTATAAATTATTGTTTTATATTATAAAATTAATTAAGAGAAAAATAATACAATTGCCATTACTTAAAAAAAAAAAAACACTAACAAGAGCCAAAATTATTTTTGGAATAAAAAATAATTAATAAATAAATTTTATTATCATCTGTTTTATTTCATTATCCATTAAAATTGCACTAAAATTTATTAAACTTTCCTTGTAATATTATGAATTATTGTTTCAAATTATAAAATAAATTAAAAAAAAAACAACAAAAATCAAAATCATCTCTGAAATAAAAAAATAAACTTTATTATCATTAGTTTCATTCCATCATCCATTAAAATAAATCAAGAGAAAAACAATATAATTCTCATAATTTAATAAAAAAAAAATAAACAAAAGTCAAAATTATTTTTGAAATAAAAAAATAAATTTTATTTATCATCAGCTTCATTCCATCACCTATTAAAATTTCACTAAAATTCGTCAAACTTCCCTTGTAATATCATAAAATATTGTTTCAAATTATAAAATAAATCTAAAAAAAAAATAATACAATTCTCATAATTTAATAAAAAAAAACAATAAAAATCAAAATCATCTCTAAAATAAAAAAATAAATTTTATTATCATCAGTTTAATTTCATTATCCATTAAAATTACACTAAAATTCATCAAACTTGTCTCAAAATATTAAAAATTATTGTTTCAAATTATAAAACAAATCAAAAAAATATATAATTCTCATAATTTAATAAAAAAAAATCAAAATCATCTCTAAAATAAAAAAATAAATTTAATTATCATCAGTTTACTTTCATTATCCATTAAAATTGCACTAAAATTCATCAAACTTTCCTCAAAATATTAAAAATTATTGTTTCAAATTATAAAACAAATCAAAAAAATATATAATTCTCATAATTTAATAAAAAAAAACAATAAAAATCAAAATCATCTCTAAAATAAAAAAATAAATTTAATTATCATCAGTTTACTTTCATTATCCATTAAAATTGCACTAAAATTCATCAAACTTTCCTCAAAATATTAAAAATTATTGTTTCAAATTATAAAACAAATGAAAAAAAAAAATATAATTCTCATAATTTGATAAAAAAAAACCACTAAAATTAAAAATCATCCCTATAATAAAAAACTAATAAACAAATAAATTAAATAATCATTAATTCAATTCCATTATTCATTTATCTGTCTACTGCAATAACTTCAAACATCACAGGGTCAATATGTTTGTTGTTGAAATGACATTAATGTCAAGTTGAATAACATAATTTTCCATATATTCGACAGCTGACCTGACATGACAGCAAATGTCTATCAGTTCAATCCATGTGAACTTTACGTATATGAACATCAACTAGACGTGCAATATCCTTATGCATCTTGCAAATCTACATACTATATATCCATCTATATGTATATACACACACTAACCTATATTGAATATACATATAAACGTATTAACTATTGCTAACATTCTATACATTGTCAAACTGATCTTGCGAATGTATGCGTATACACATGGTGATAATAGACAAAATCGTGCAGTGTTGCACATGCACTTTCGTCATTGACCCTCCTACATAAAGTTTGTATGTGTATGTACAATGTACATGCATACTAAATATATACATAAATATATGCATGTATTTATATAATGATTAATGTGTGTGGGTCCTCCTTGTTTCCTTTCTGTGTACACTTTCATGACTGTTATAACACATTTAAACATTACAAGGAGCGTGTGGAAATTGCTTTGTACGTACTGCGTATGACTACACGTCAGAGTACTGGGGGTTGTGTATATGAAGCACTGTGATGTGTAATATGTATGAGGAAATGGAAATAAGAAGAAATAAATTAGGGATTTTTATTGATTTGTTAGAGAAAAATTTTTTTTTTTTTTTTTTTTTTTTGATTTCTTGGAATATTTTTAATAATTGTAGTTTATTAATATTGGATATTTATTTTTATTATTGATTGGTTTGATGTATTATATGAGTCATTACTGTATGAGGAAATGAAAATAAGAAGAAATAAATTACGGATTTTTATTTATTTATTAGAGAATTTTTTTTTTTTTTTTTTGATTTCTTGGAATATTTTAAATAATTGTAGTTTATTAATATTGGATATTTATTTTTATTATTGATTGGTTTGATATATTATATCAGTCATTACTGTATGAAGAAATAAAAATTATCTAGAAGGAACGAAAATAAGTAGAAATAAATTCGGTATTTTTATTGATTTATTATTAAGAAATTTTTTTTTGTTTGATTTCTTGGAATATTTAATCAGGCAATTTTAAATAATTAATATTGTATATTTATTTTAATCATTGATTTGTTTAATATATTATCTGAGTCATTGATTGAATGTAATGTACATTTGCCAATTTATTTTTACAGATTATAAATTTTTAACATTGGATTAAATTAACTAGAATAAATGTTATTAAATGTTCAATATAATTCACATTTTTTGTTTCATTTAATTTAATTTTTATTTCAACTCATTCGTAATTTTTTTCATCACCATTGAAAAATAAATTGAAAGTCAACAAATAATACATTGTATATTTATTCAAGTGAAATAATAATAATACAGATTGATTTACAGATAATCAATGGTTGATTGAGCATTATCGAATTCATACCTTTGTCATTCTATCATTTTCTTATGTACATTGTACATACATATGTATCAAATTGTCTTTTACCTTTCATTTCATTATTGGATTTTTATTTTTCTCTCATATTCACCATTTGCTCTTTCATCATATTTTTCTTCTGCTTTACAAAATACCTCTGTGATTAGACACTGGATTATAATGAACACGTTTCAAGAGGATAGATGATAGTCTTTCACACTAAGGTTTCACAAAGTCTTTGAATTGCTACCAATTTTTATTATTCGTTGTAATACTAATTTTTTTTCTCCACTTATTTATTTATTTATTTTTTTTTTCATTTATTTCCATCCTTTTATTTTCATATGTATTTTATTTTATATTAGGGTGAATTCTCTCTGAATATGTGTACATGCATGTAAATATAAGTATTATATACATCAAATGTATGAAGTTAGTGCAGGCAATATTGCACTCAACGTCTTTACGTTCACGAGCAAGATTTTCATAGAAATTTCTTGCCCTCTATTGTTGTCATATTCCATTATATTATCACACAATACGATCGTATTCCTCGAGGAATGTTGTAGAGGCAAAGAAAACATGATGGCCATCCTTTCACAATTGTAGCAAGACAGATATATATTATATACTCGCTATTACATTTTAATATATATTTTTTTTTTCTACTGAAAAAAAAAATATCGATAAAAATTTTCAATGTTTAATAAATAATTTTTTTTTTTTTTGATTTGTTTTTCTTTATTGCTTGTTTCGATTATAGTTTTTTTTATTTAATAGGCTTTGATGATTGTGATAAATATTTATATGCTAATTAAATTGCAGATGTAAAAAAATATTTATTTGTGAAATTATTTATTTATTTTTTTCATTCATTTAAAGATATATTTTATAAAATCGCTATCATATTTTATATTTTTTGTTTCATTCAATATTAAAAATTTACGACATCTTTTAATGTTTAATAAACAATTTTTCTCGTATTTCAAAAATTTTTTTTATTAAATTTATTTATTATAAGTTATGATAAATATTCATATGCAAACAAAAAATATTTCTTTGTCATTTATTTATTCCCCTATAAATATTTATTCTCATTGACATTTAAATATTTTTTTTATTCCTTAAATAAATTCAATAAAAATTTTTGATAATTAATTTTTCCCAAATTTTTTTTTTATTTTTTTATTTTCTTTATTTTTTATTTTGTATTTTATTTTTTTAATTTCTATAAATATTTACTCTCATTGACATTTAAATATTTTTTTTATTCCATAAATAAATTCAATAAAAATTTTTAATAATTAATTTTTCTCAAATTTTTTTTTTTTATTTTTTTATTTTCTTTATTTTTTATTTTTTATTTTTATTTTTCATTTTATTTTTTTATTTTCTATAAATATTTACTCTCAATTGACATTTAAATATTTTTTTTATTGCATAAAAAAATTCAATAAAAATTTTTAATAATTAATTTTTTCCCAAATTTTTTTTTTATTTTATTTATTCCTTTATTTTCTTCCATCTCATTTTTTTATCATCAAATCCATCTATAATATATAAATAATAATAACAAATATTTACACACGAATTAAAATGATACATAAAAATGTTTACCTGTAATTTATTTATTCATTTATTTATTGATACTGTATAGTTATTAAATGTGTAATTTTATCTAATAATAATTTATGTAGGATCAAGTGTACGTGGAAAGTAGAAAGACAGTGTCATTAGTTGGTCTCTCGGCACGTTACCTATATTACGTGCAAGTGCCAAGGTAAATGTTAGTGGGAGCAAGTGAGAGAGAAGAAATATTACATAATAGGGCGAAGCGTGTCACGTCGGGTGTTATACCCTTGTGGGACGCGATGCGCCACACGTTAATTGCAGATTAATCACGACACGCTCGCTCTATAAATTTATTGCATCAGTATATATATCGCGAAATATATTTTCAAATGTGATTTTCTACGATACCTTAATAGCAATTCGAGCAAACTCTAATGATGATGATGATGTTCTAAAATATTATAACCAACATTATACATATAGTATATATATATACATATGTATGTCTGTAGATATATATGCACATGGACATAAAACTTTTCATCTCTCTAACTTGATAATAACTTTTTATCTTTAAATTAATATATAAATTTAGTTTTTTGAAATTTGATGACATGGAAAAAATAATATAAATTATTTTAAAGCCGGGAGAAAAATTTATTTGGTGTTATGTTAATGATATATTTATTAATTTGCTCTCAATTAAATTATTTATTTGATAATAATATATAGTTTAAATAATTACATGGGAAAAATAATTTAAATTATTTGTTCATTTTTTTTATATGCAGAGAAAAAAATTTATTTGTTGTTATTTTAATGATATATTCGCTAAATAGCTCTCAAAATTATTTATTTGATGACAATATTTATGATAATGATGTTTAGTTTAAATAATAACATAAGAAAAAAAATATTAATTATTTATATACTGAAAAAAAAATTTATTTTTTGTTATTTTAATGATATATTCGCTAAATAGCTCTCAATATTATTTATTTGGTAATAATATCAATGATAATAATATATAGTTTAAATAATAACATAAGAAAAAAAATATAAATTATTTATACACTGAAAAAAAAATTTATTTTTTGTTATTTTAATGAAATATTATTCATTTAACAATAATTTTCAATGATAATAATATATAGTTTAAATAATAACATGAAGAAAATAATAAAAATTAATTACACGCCATAAAAAATTTTATTTGTTGTTATGTTAATGATATAAATAATAATATTTCCTCAACATTATTTATTTAATATTAACACTAATGATAACAACATATAATTCAAATAATAACATAAGAAAAGTAATATAAATTATTTATACACCGAAAAAAAAAAAATTTATCAATTATTATGATAATTATATATTAATAAATCAACTCTTAAAATTATTTATTTGATAATAATAATAAATAATTTGAATAATAACATGAATGAATTTTATATCGACACAAAAAAGAATTTAATATTAATAAAAAAATTATGAATTATTAATAATACATGAGCCATCTATTAAATAACAATAAAAATTCATTTATAAATATAATTATAAAACGTTTCTTACACTACATTAAGTAAATAAAAAAAAAAAAAAATAAATGTACATATTTATTTATATTTTTTCAGTGAATAATAAATTTCACAAATTTGGTATTCTTATTGATTCATAAAGCACTTGATTTATTTTCCACCTAAAACCCCTAATATACATTTAATTAATTATAAACAATCACAACATCCCAATAAAATACCCAGATTTATTGCAAAATTATTTCTTAATCATCACCTAAAAAAATTCCTCTGCACAGAATTTTCATCTTCTTCAACTTCTCATCTCAAAGTTAATACATGCATCAACATAAAACAAATTTATTTCTCAGAAATTCGATAATGAATATAAAGAACAAAAATTATAAACAACAACAAAAAAATTATTTAAATGATGAATTTTTATTGCGAAAATAATTTAAATAACTATTTTGAAATCTCATTTGCGTTTTACCTCTTGTTATCGCGCCTATGTTATCACGGATTCAATAATACCCCAAAGTTGCATTTATGTACACAGTTGAACATATATACATAATATGTATAAATAGGTATATGCATTAGCAGTAGGTATAGCTGGAACGATGACTTGAGCTAACAATATGAGCTTCTGTACTACTGGATAGCGCCAACTGTGAGCTAAACGTTTCTAACTCCTGTTACTAGTAACTAGTAATTAAGCGAGGCGCTGCTGTGTGAAACGAGCCAACCTCCCACTTGCTGCTTTCACTATCGTTGTGTCTTACTTCCTCGCGGTCTCGTTCGTCCTTGTCCTATCGTCGTTCTTTAGGCGTCAGAAGGAAGACACAACGTAAACCGAGCGTGTTTGCAAGAGTTTCACTAGGTCGGGAATTGCATGGGCTTATCAAGAAAATTTTCCGCCTCGTGATGATAACGACAAATTGCTCTTGAGACTAAGTCATTGAAATTCAATTTTACCATGTTGAGGTAAAAAATAAAAAATTTAAGAAAATTAAAGACAAAAATTTTGTACATTTTAGTCGTTGTATTAAATAATTTTCTTTTTGTTTTTTAGCTTTTGTTATTTACTTTGTTTTTTTTTTCTTTTTTTTTTTTTTGTGTATATGAGGGAAAGTAGAAAAATAAAAACTTTCGTAGGGGACGAGTGATATTACAGATGTCCCAAGGAGGGTGAAACAGTTGTATGATATAAATGTGAGGAGATGATATAAATTCAACGACATTTGTCGATTATGGTTTTGAAAAATAAAAAAAATAAATATACATGTGTTTTTTAGGGTGTTTCATTTTTAGGCGATATTTTTTTTTGTTTGTGATCAGTGAAAATTTGATTATTTATATAAAAAAAAAATATTCCTGTTTGAAAAATAATTCAGAGTTAATTAGAGGCTTAGTGAATTCAAAAATTCGATTTTTCATATAAATAATACGAGAAAATTTTTTTTTTTTGACTTCAACTCAATTTTTCGGTAATCAAAAATTTTTTTTGAAAAAAATGAATATACAGCTTTGGTAGGGCATTAAATTTGCTACAAAAAAGTTGTTCACCGCAAACGCTCTCCGACCAGCAGTTTTCGAGTTGTACGTAGAGCTGGAAAGGTGAAAGTTGATTATAATTGACAAAAAATTTTCTTTAAACTGGAATTTATTGATTTGACATTAATTATTATCTTACAATAAACGATATAATGCTGAATCAACAATGTAATAGCATTAAAAAAAAATTTTGATTACCGAAAAATCGAGTTGAAGTCGAAAAAAAAATTTTCTCATATTATTTATATGAAAAATCGAATTTTTGAATTCGCTAAGCCTCTAATTAACTCAGAATTATTTTTCTAGATAAAAACAACGTGATATAAAAAATATAAAATATAAAAAAATATCACAATCATTTTTATTATTCATCTTTTCTTTCTTTTTTCTTTTTTGTGTCAATATATTTTAATTAGTAAAAAATATATTACTTTTGTAAAACTATTGCATGTTATAATAAATCATGATATTTTGGTTATGTCAATAAATCATGGGAGTGTGTCCACGAATTGAAACCCCTAATCTGTGTGCCAGTAGCAATTGGCGCCCAAAAGTAACTGCCATCCCTCTAAATTGAGTTTGTGATATATGATAGTGTGTACACGTATAAACCAGTAGTGAAATAAATTTTAGTTGTTCAATATACGAATTTATATAATCCTACAAGGTATAATATTTGAAAATAAATAGCTGATATAAACTAATGTATAAATGATATAAACCATCTACCTATACATATACATAAATAAATATAACGAATTATTCATTAAAAAAATTTTTTTTTTTTTTGATAATCCACGTGAGATATAATTGATTGATATATTCCACTAGTTTCTTAATGCTTTTCAATATATAGTATAATCTAACAAAATCACCCTTACATATTATTATAGTCTCTACTATATATATACTTATGTATATAAAATCCTAGATAATATCTTCCTTTATATATGTATTATTATTCCTAACATTTTATCATAAAGCATTAATGTTCGTGTCAAATTTAACACTATTAATAAAAATTTTATCATTTCATGTTCATCTTCTATCGGATAAAAATAAAAAAAAATAAATGTCAATCACTGTGGCTTAATACTGACACGATAAATATTAATTACTTGTAATTAATTTTTTAAGTACTGCATATGATAAAAAAAATTATATTTATTATTTTAGTTTACAATTATTAAATATGAGTTGATAATTATAAAATTTAAGTTCAAGTTTATTTTTTTTTTTTTTTTGAGTGGAATCGGAGCAGTCATAAGGATTGAAATGTCTGTCATGAAATATAAATCAAAATATTCTGAAGCTTCATAAACTCTAGAATGATAGAAATATTTTTTATTATTTTACAAAAACGAAAAAAATATAAAATTGTTGGATTTTTAAATAATACTTTTCATCTCTGTTATTAACTCGATTTTCCATCGGAGAAATTGCACGTTGTATTTATAATGTTATTTATACTAAAAAAATATTTAAATCCACTTTCAAAAAAAAAATCAAAAAATCAAGAAAACAAAAAAAATTTTTTTTTATTAACAAAAAATAAAAAAAATAAATATATTTAATTAGTATAATATTCCACATAATTAATTAACATATTATAAATTATATTTATTAATATTTGTTTACTACTTGATTTAATAAATTAATTCCTCATAAATATTTTTCATTAGTTATAAATATTTTATAATAACTATTATTTATTATACATATAATATATATAAATATTACATATATATATATGATATTTATATATACATATATAAATAAAATAATAATATATATAAATAATAATAAATAAATATAAATATTATAAAAATTCTTTTATTTCAGTACATTTTTTAAAAATTTATTTTAACGATTCCCCTTAATATTATATACCCTTCTTACATACATATACATACCTATCCATATGTGTATATATATAATATTCAGTCATATTATTTTAGTATATATAAATTATTAAAAAAAAAAAAAATATTAATACTTAAATTATTATCACATATAAAATTAAATCCAATGTCTCGCCCTTTAAAAATTCAAAGCGACTATGTTATTCCCCATATTTCAAGAAATATATTTAAATATAATATATGATCCAGTTCATTGTATTTATTTTATTCATAACATAAAATTAGAAATAATAAAAAATATACAATAGTAAATTTTTGAGAGAGGTGAAATTTGACGGAGAGAATTTGAAATGATTGGGATACTCTTTTACTATATGGGACAAACTCAAAGACGGGAATAAAAGGTGTAATAGTGGTGGGGAAATGGTTGGACGATGTGCGACGATGCGCAGGGGCGCTTTAGATGAAATCGTGTTGAGGATTGGTTCGTTGAATTGCCGTCGTAGCGGTGCTGCGCTCGTCAGTAGTTCAGTTTGCTTTTGCACCGTCCTCTGAACAGTTTAGGTCTCTATCGTGATTCGTGCGTGTCACACACGTTTCTCTCCCGGAAAACCGAATGATAGAATAAGAGAAACGTTGAGAGAATACAAAAAAAAAAAAAATAAATAAATAAATAAATCGCGAGTGATTAAATTATTTTATTCTATTTAAAATTATTCAATTTTTTTAATAACGAATTTAATGAAATAATAATTTATTTCAAGTGTTTATCACTTTATAATATGACAGTTTTATTTTTGAGCTTGTGTTTTATATAATGTCAATAAGAAAATTAATATTAGTAGAGATGTGAAATTGATGAGAAGACATGAATATAATTGAATTAATAATTGTGATGTGCTTTGGTCAATTGTGTTGAAAATGATCTGTTGTTTTTATTAGGGAAGTAGTTACGGATATACACGTGATTTAAAATCGTGCTACTATTGTTACTGATATATAATCGTATATTTTATTTATATACTATAACAATTATTATAATTTGTAGAATTATAATTTATAGATTTAAAATAAAAATTTTTTTATATTAATTTTAATTTTTTTCTTTTATATAAAGTTTTTGTCGTGTTTATTTATTTATTTTTTTTCTTTACATTCTCATTAGCTCGCGAATAATTTACGCGGTGAAAATGATAAGTACATGGTGTGTGACATAATGAAAAGTTTTGTTGTCGAGTGACTTGTGGTTGTAAGATATAACAAGTATTTATATTTTCTTGCATCGGATAATTTTAATTGAGTTTCAAAACAAATTAACAACGGAAAAACAAGTATATGGAAATGTTGGTGGTGTCAGTGGATAATTTATATTGTAAAGGGCGACCTAGTGGTGAGTTTATGTAATATTTTTTTGTGCATTATATATATATTTTATATACAATAATTTAATTAATTTTATTTTTTATTTATGTTTAATTATACAGAGAAATTATTTTGACGGTATAAAACTTGTGGATTATTATTTTTCTTCCTTTCTACTGCAATTGTAGATAAAAAATTAATGTAATAAATTCATTAATACATTTTGTGGATTATAAAAAAATTTATTAATATTTAATTTTAGATATTATATTGTTTATCATTAGTAAATTATTATTTATTATTTAGACAGTCAATCGCTGGGGATTTTTTAACTTTATGAATTTTTTTGTTATCAATGTATCAAATGGTCAAGATTTTATTCATGATTTATTCCAAAAAATATCCAAATGACTGTGACAAATTATTAATTTAAAAAAAATTTATTCATCAAGTAAAAAAAAAATTTATCCAATAGTTTTTTATCGATTGTTTCGAGGATCGAAACTAAAATCTGGCATTTTATCAGCACTCGTTGTACAATAAATTGCTCTTAATGATATTGCGAAAAAAATTTTTGGACAGAGATTGCAAATGTTGGTAGTGAGAAATGATGAATAGTTTTATTGCGTGTAGATAAACGGTTACAGTAGAGTGATTGCCGTCGCATTATAGAGTCGATGTTGAGCTGGACAAACTGAAAAAAAAAAATTAAATAAGTAAATGAAAAAAAAAAAAAAAAAAAAAAAAAAAAAAAAAAAAAAAAAAAAAAAAAAAAAAAAAAAAATATTGAAAAGAATGGAAAAATAAATATAAATAAAACATTAATACTAAATAAAAGGTCAGTTGTACCATGTAGAAAGACGATTGGCTCTCTAGAATTTTCTATTTCTTTTATTCCATTTTCAACTTTTTTTTCCCTGGAATATTTTCTTTTTTATTTTCTTCTATCTCTTTCTTTTTCTATCCACTTTCCCACAATGATCTCTATCTGGGGAGGTGGGCTCATTGCCAAAGTGTACCTACCTATCTCTAGTAAAAAGTTTCCACAAACTGAACGCCAGGCTAGTTGTTCATAAAAAAAAAAAAAAAAAAAAAAAAAAAAAAAAAAAAAAAAAAAATGAAACAAATAAAAAAAAAATATATTTCATTGCAAGTTTCTTATTATTTCACATGTTCAACTCAACGCATTTATATTTTACTGAGAAGAAAAGTACCACTTGTAGTGGAATATATTTATGATTTTTATTTTTCTTTTTATATTACAGTTTCATTTTTTTTTTTTTGAAATTTTTAATCTTGTCCATATTCACAATTAATTTCCATCGTACACATATAGAAGTTGTGTATTATTAAGGTATGTGTTTATTTTATTCTTCATTTGTTGTCTTTCATGTTACGTAGGTATTCATGCAGGTATAAAATGTGCGCGAATACAAGTGGCTCGTCGAAAACAACATCGTCATATAAATTTTTACGGCTTTTGTAACGACTATATAGAAGGTTTTATATAAAAAAATAAAGCATACATGTGCAAGACACTGTGAGCAATTCTTTTCATCGCGTCATATGTATGAGAGTTATGTACTTATATTTATAGAGGAAAAAAATAACATGATTAATACACAAGAAGAAAAATTTATTATACCTGCTTTTTTATGCAAATAATTATAATTTTGTGAAGTATTTTGATAGAAAAAAAAATTTATATTAGTTTCATACTCAACGAATTTTTATTTTTTATGATTTATTACAAACTCAAAATATATATATATGTGCACTGAATTATTTTGAATTACGAAAATAATATCGTGCAATATTATGCACATATTTTTCAAAAAATTCTTCACGTGAAAGAATTTCTTATATTTTTTTTTTATCTTTATAGAATTTTTATTTTGGGAAATTTATTGAAAATATTAAATATTGGTAAAATTATAGCGGTTTATTGGTTTAAAAATAATTAAGCTGATAAGTTTGATTGAATTTTTTTCAAAATTATATTTATAAAATAATTACTCAGGTATTTTAAAAAATAATTATAATTCGCTGTTCAACGCTAAATTTTTCAAGGTTATTTAGCCAAATACACTATTTCATATAACTTCAATAAAAATTATAACGATATAATTTATATTTATATTTTTAATTAACTACCCAAAGTTTATTTATTTGAATCATAAAAATTTCCAACTTAATTTTTTTATTTCAAATAACTATAAACACAATTATAAAATCCAACTATAACTTCATACACATTAACAATTCAAATTAAAAACTTTACATTAACTACATATAATATTTAATAAAAATATAAAATAATACATCAAAGTTTTAGATTTCCATCTATAAAAATATAAAACCCTAAAAATATTATACACATCATGTTTTTTTTTCCCCTTTACAAATTCAAACGAATATTCTCTCTTGATGTACGATGTTGTTGATGAACACGTTTCGAATTAGGGGTCAGCACGAATGTAAAAAAAATAGGGAGAGCAAAAGAGATCAGATGATATCTAGTGACCATGCGTTTCAGAGTCAATTGGTGTGCGTTGGTCTGACGATGGGGAAATACAATTCACCCTAACCTAATCGATTGTTTTTCATTGACGCGTGGAAATTGGATCGTTTGATACAATTTATCGTGAGACTCACACCATTTCCTTCAACATCTCAAATTATAGCGACATTAATTACAAAAGATTTATTTCTGTCAATCATTTGTCAAATATTTTCATAAAAATGATAAATAATTTTTCTTATTATCTCAATTTTATTATTTTATTTTATCTCATCATAATCTCTATAATAAAAAAATCATCAATAAATATTTTCATCATATTGTATTGTATTTGTTTATGATTAAAATAAAAAAGGGAGGATAGAGAAAAATTTTTTTGCAGATAAACAAAAATAGTGAATGAAAAAAAAAAAATATTCAAGTTGTTATAGAAGTTTATAGTGCAAATAGTATGTCTTGTTTTATGAGGACAACTTCACTATACACTATACACAGTTGACATGAGTTAGAGTCATTACCTTTAGCTACGTGTATATTTATATACGTGTGAATATGTGTCATCATCTCACGACTTGAAGTAATGCATCTCTTGCGCATTGCTCGTCGCATCATTTTTACTCAGTGTCGTAATTCCAACGATGTTATTCCTTTTGCTGTTGCAGTTACCTATTCTTTCCTTTATTTCTCTTCTTTGTTTTCCCTTGTAACTCATGGTCATTTGTCTATTTCAACTTGAGAACAATTGAATTCACAGTGAAATTTAATTGATGAAATTGCCAATAAAACTTTCGTTTGTATCAATCACCGATTACTTGTAAATTCTTCAAAGAAATTTATTTCTATTTCTTATCTTAAAATTCCTGTTCAATAATTGAATACTAATATCGTAATTTACAATTAATTCAATTATTTCCACAGAGTTAATTAATATTACTTAAAAATAAATGATTTATTTTTATAAATTATTATTTTCATGTTTGAATAAAAATTTTAATTACGTTGTATATAATATATAAAATATTTTTTTGTCTTGTCGGTAAATAAATGCCGTAGCACTTCAAAGAAATCTCATAACATAAATATATATACTATCCTTACATATGCACATATAGAGTTATAAATATAAATACGTAAACGTAGGTATATGTATTTGTTTATTTTTTGTCTTTCTATATTTCGACTTATGAACAAAGAAAAGTTGGCTATAATACAAAACTAAAAACATCCAACCGTCATCGTTCTCTCGTTTACACATGTGCACACTGAAAAATATAAATGTGATGTTGTTTTACACATTTTGTTGTGCATCTTCTGTTTTATACTGTCGCCGGTCGTCAGTTTCTCGTAATCTCCACTGACACATCTTTACCTACGTGTTTATTATATGTACACCAGCTATAGCTTACAGTATAGCTTGTCATCTACTCTTCATGAATACCTTTAAATACACACACTCATACGTAGCACTTATATTTTAAAAAGTAGAATCACGAATTTGTCTTTGACGTATCCTCTTTACTTTTATGGATAACTGTGTACGAAAAAAACGGAAAAGGAAAAAGGAGAATAAAGTAAATGTTACTTGTATGAAAAGTGTCTAGAAAATATATATATATATATATATGCGTTTGTGGAGAAAAAAGTTAGCTAACAAATAGAGTAGATCCAGTTCATTTCTTTTGTTGAGAGACGAATTTTGACTTTTTTTTTTTTAATGTATTTTTTAGGGTGTTTCATTTTTAGGCGATATTTTTTTTTGTTTGTGATCAGTGGAAATTTGATAATTTATATTAAAAAAAAATATTCCTGTTTGAAAAATAATTCAGAGTTAATTAGAGGCTTAGTGAATTCAAAAATTCGATTTTTCATA
>JAQQBS010000001.1:24597142-24610228 GCA_030347275.1 Microctonus aethiopoides | reverse complement strand
GTGATTGGATGATGATGGCGCGGGCAATTCAATTTGAATTCAATCTTTATTTTACTGGATTGCATAAAAATGCAACAATGTGACACGTAATAATTATTAATTAGTTTGGACATCTCAAAAATTTTATAGAAATACAATTTTGAAATTTTTTTTGATTTTATATTCAAAAAGTGCTGTAAAAAAAAAATTAAAAAAAAATCACCCCAATCGGTCCATTTTTCGCAAAGTTACAGGCATTTGAAAAAAAAAAACAGCCATTTTTTTCGAAAATCGATATCTCGAAAACGGCTGGACAAAAAAAAATTCCAAAAAATCATGAAGGTTTCTCTCAATGGGTACTATAAGTTGAAAAATTATCAGAAAAATCGGAGATGCAAAGTCAGATGAGTGGCTGGTACGGCGTGGAATGCCCCATATTTTATTTGCAATTAATTTTCACTTCAAATGCTGAAAATTGACTGAAAATTTAACCACAACTTTGAATCATATAAAATCATGAAAAATGTTAAAAAAAGTAAAAGTGATTTTTTCAGAAAAAAAATTATTTCAGGTAGTAAGATTTTTCAATGACTGCTTTGAAGATATTGTTCATGCTAATATTTATGTCTTCAGAACTCTGAAATATTTTCAAAAAAAAAATATTGTTCATTAAATTACAATACGAATTGAGAAATAATACACACAGAAAATTATTTGAATAGATGTCAAGTCATTTTATGTATACATAAATTGTTAAAAAAATTTTCAGACAATTCGAAAAATGTCGAGTTGAATTCGTGTGTGGTTTATAAAAGAATAATATCCACATGCAAGTTGCACTGTATAGTAAAACGCATGCGTGCGTGATATGAGAAACCATATAAACCGTACACATATGTATATGTTTACTCATGGTAAAGAAACGTTCGTATAAGTAATTTGAGAGGTGATATTGCGCTCGGGTGATGTGTGATAGGGGACGCGCTGAAAGTATATAGGGTGGAAAGTGTGAAAAAAAGAAAAACTAACCAAGAATAAAAATAAAACTACATAAAAGACTGAAAAAAAATAAAAAACGAATGAATAAGGCACAAAATATCACTAAAATATTGCTACATAAATTTGTAATACAATCACTCAATTAAAAATCCATTTGTTAATATTTATTGTTGAATAAAAATTGAATTAAATATATTTTCATTTATGTTTAAAGTCACACTTGGGATTATCGTTGAGAACATTAAAATTTCTTGTAGAGTAACATATACACATGGTATATCGTCTTAACTGTGTAATGTAAGAAAAAATGTTGCGTTAAATTATATCGACTTACACTTGTTGAGCTTCTCCTTCCCCTCGAGATACGTCTTAGCTTATTTATGTTTCCTATATGCTTGCGGTGGCTTCTTCAAAATGTTTTTCAACTCGTTTATCTGCTTCACCTGGCTAATTCACTTATGCTAATTTATTTAAAAATATTATTAAGATTATTTATTTTATTATTTCCATATGCAAAATTTTATCGATAATGAATAAGAATATTAAGTTGATATAAAAGTAGTAAAGTTAGTAGCGTAAAATCCTTTGGGATAGTATTTACCACATATGACCACTGGAATTTCCGTTATTCGAAGAGTTACCAACCGTGTAGACTATCTACGTGCCTGTGGCTTTCATGTACTAAAATGGAGCGGTACACACGAGCTTGGTTGTTAAACTATCGTATGTGGAGGTGGATCCGAGCTTAAATGTTGAAAGAAGATGGGAACGATGAAGAGGAAAAAAATAAAATAAAAAAAAATTAAAGTAGTGTCGAGTTGAAAGAAGTATTGAGCTTCTGGGGAATCGATGACGATTGGACAAAATCCCTTTTAAAAACATTGAACAATAGAATTTGTATCGATAATTGATTTTAAATTTTCTACAATTTTAATGCTCGAGGCAAATATTTTTTTACTGATTAGATATTTTTATAAATTGTCTAGATAATTATCAACATGACTCATTGGTTTTCTTTTATTTTTTTAGGTCGTAAGGCCACGTTTTATACAGTTATTTCGAGATCACAACTTTATAATTATAGTAATGCGTTTAACAATGTTTATGAGCATACAATAAATCGATTACAAGATAACTTCAATTAATGTTAATGTTGACGTTGAATTGGTTTAATATTTTATGCAGGCTTAGTTAGCTCGAAACCAACACAATTGATTCACTTTCACGATGATTTTCAATAAAAATTGTGAAGGCAGTTGATTACAATGTAACACTAGTTATGCATTTGATTAGTCGTGCGCGGTCATTCCAGATCATCATAATTAATGGCGACAATTTGAATTATTTTGTATCTCATGTTTTTTCTTACAAAATTATAAATGGAAAAACATTTGACTGGAAATGAAGGAATTTTATCGTTTTACTAGGTATTACTTTTGAATAGTGTTGACAGGAGGGTAGAGACAGATTGAATATTTCAAAAATACGTTCACGAAGTGTCCATGAAAAATGTATTTATCATCAAACTGCAAAATTGTCTGTCCAAATGTCGAAAACATAAAGATATCGTTATATCTTCTTAGTTTCAAAAGTTTTCTGAAATTCTTTGGACATAAAGTGTTTTCATTGACATTATTTCCATAAAATACTATCAGGTCGTTTGGTAATACTTATCTTTATGGTACATGGTACTCTATAAACGATTAAGATAAGAAAGGTGATAAAATAAAAAAAAAACAAAATATATTTGTGATATCAAAAATAAAGAAGATATGTATCATTTAATATTTATCAAAGTATTTATTGTCAATTCTGGAATTTTTCAATTCAATGAATGATTGTTGTTTCTATTTATCTCGAGATCCAGTTACAATTGGAAGAAGTAAAAAGAGAAAAGTCACTACCAAAATACAGAATGACAAGTTGACAGTTAATGCGCGTTAAAATGTGAAGAAAACAAGACATACAACTGTGAATGTCATGGCACGAAAAAGTGTCAGGGGTTGGAGGATAGCAACGAGAACAGATAGACATTGAGGAGCAAAAACCGAGCGGAAGACAGACGCGGTGGAAATTTGTTCCGATAACTATTCTACAATTTTTTTTTTCCATTCATTTTATTTTCTTTTTTTGCTTTTCTTTCATAAAATCACCGGGAGATCCATTCTAATCATCATACTACATCAGTTTACGAAAAGAAGAATGTATTTATGATACAATGAGAAACCTCATACCCATTGAGCTAAAAATAAATATTAAAATATCGGAAAAAAAAATTTAATAAAACTTAAATAAACGCGAAATGTGTGACTAATCTAAATTAATTATTTTAAAATGTCTTTTATTATGTCCAATAAGTAAAAGACCAGACTGAAAATTAATTATTCAAACTCGTTCTTACTAAATTCAGAATAACCGCAAAAAGTGGTCAGCCAAGACCACTTTAGGCGCCATATACTAGAAACAATTTTTTTTCCTTCATACCATTGATAAATAAAGATGAAACTTTCCTGAGGTTTTTTGCAACACCGCAAAAATTGATTCATATCATCGTAGAAAAAAAGCATTTAATAATAATGAAAATCAAATATAAATCGAGACTAAAAAAAGTGACAAAGTGAAATCTGTCAAGTGAATTTTAATCTAATAAAATTGAAATCGCAGACTTTTTAAAATATAATATAAAATAAAATATTAACAAATAAAGTAGTCCATTTGTTGAAGTAGATAAATATATCTTTACAAATATTAATAATTTATGAACAAGCGAGGAAAATCGAGATGAGTTATGAATTCTAAATCCAAATCCTTTTATATAATTAAAAATAGACAACAGAAAAATAATCCATAACCTTTATATGAATGAACTATCAATAATTTATCAATCTATTAGAAGCCTTATTGACCCATCTTATTCATGAGTGGCTTTCAACAACCCATCAGTTTAAATAGCCAGTCATTCGTGCGAAAATTATTCTCAAAGCATTAAATAAAGACCATAACATAAAAGTAAATTACCCTACATTATAAAAATCGTTTCGCAAATGAGTCATTATAATATTTACACTGTGTATACAATACTATACATATAATTAATCAACAGTATAAAATAAATTACATATTTCTTCACGGATATAATCGATATTTAACCATTTTCTCACCCAGCAAAAAAGAAAAATAAATATACAGACAAAGGTTTCTATTATCTTCGATGATGAAATTTGGTCGTTGCGTGGTTATTCCGGACATGACTAACTAGGTCTGGAAGTGAAATTAATCTAATTTATCTTCTCACGACCGCAATAATCAGGCGTAGTTAGTCTTGGACAAGCTCGTGTTTCAGACGTTGCTTGAGATACGTTGGTCAGGTTGGTTGGTATGTGTATTGTGTAGCCAACGCCTATCCTCCTTTTGTATCACGTTTGAACCCCAACAACTAAGCGAAGCGAGTAAATTGGGCCAGGTATATAGATAGATATACAGAGAAGAGAGAAAAAAAAATAAAGAAAAAGCCAATGACCGAGTGTATGAGAAAAAAAAAAGTCGCTTCTAAGAACTTTGTTATTTTTCTTGAACATTATCGAAGATTGTCTGAGCAAATATTGGGTTTTTTTTTTTCATCATGTGTCTTGAAGATTCTACTCAATGTGTCAAAAAGAATGAGATGAGCTAGAAAAATGTTCATCATCATTCATTCTTACCCTCACCTCTTTTAACATTATCTAATATTAGGAGAAAAAACAAAGATAAGCGAAACAAAAATCCATGTTCAGTCCAGTTTTACCTCACTGCTCTTCAAGATCTTGAGTGTACTTAATGGCGGTTTACGTGTGTATACACACAAAAAAAAAAGGTATAGGTATGTGAATATAGACATGAGGCCATCTCAGATGTAATCTTGAAGTAGGGCGGCTTAATCTTGTGCGAAAATTTACGACACAGTTGTTTAAGGGATGGTGATTTGCGTTTAATCTGTAACGGGTGTATTCACGTCCGCTATTCCGTCTTCCATTCTCACTTCTCCACCTACTCATTCACCCTCGCTATTTGTGCGCAGACTAGTCCTTCATCCCCCTATGTTGACTCTGAAATTAAATGGACCATGGATATAACACGTTCACACACTTACGTCTTACATTCTTCAGTCCATAATGAGGTTCGACTATTCCTTCTCCATTTTCCCCATTGTATCTAATCACCTTTAGATATTTTTTTATAATGACGTTCGATCCCTTTTACTCATTAGACTTTATAAAAAAAAATAAGGGAACTTGAGATTCATTTGTTTTGCAATAATGACAATGTAATTACTACTGAATATTTAATGTAAAATATATTTTTGATTACAAACTGTTTTTGTATTTGTTTTGATAACCTCACACGCGAATCAATAACATGATATGCATTTACGAGATCGTTTTGCCTCTCGTTGAATTTCGAATAACATCACTGGAATGGGCGTTTGATACTTTTGATTTCGCGGAAATTGGTTGGGACCATATGGAAATGTTTCCCATTTTCAAAGTAAATAATTCACTATTTTGGCTGAGTGGTAAATATTTACATTGGGTGAATAAATTATATTAGAATAGATGGTAAATTCACCATTCATGTTCGTGTAGCTACAATTCAATGTTGAATACTTGTATATACAAAAATAGCAGTGATCTCATTCAGGTGTTTATTAATTCAAGTTTATATTCTGCATTAATATTTTTTCCAACTGTTTTTAATAAATTATTTTCTTTTTAATGATTCCACTCGATGAATATTAAATGTAATATCTATTCAGTAAAAGTGGTTGGATAGATATTCAAAGTTGTAGTTTTAAACTCCAAGTGGTATCCAGTTTGATTTTACTTATACGACATTTTAAAAGTTTCAGAAAAGGTCTAGATGCTTTTCGTTCACGCGCAAAGTTGGTCGTCAAATAGGGTGAAAATGTGGAATGAAGGGAAGAAAAATGGTCGATTTTTCTGTTCACACGTTACATCATTCAAATATATATTTCAAGAAAAGACGGGGATATATTTTGATAGCTACGCGGCTTTTACTTGAATTGGAACATCGTCGTATCTACGGGTGTTATTTCCAATTCGTATTTCACACATTATTCTTCTTTTTTTTTTTTCTTTCCAGTTTATATTCAAACGAGTAATCCATTACTGCGACGATGAGGAAAATCGTCAACAATAATATAAAATGTTATATCATACTAGCTGACCCGGCAAACTTTGTTTTGCCATATAAATTATTTCTAGTGAATATTTTGGTAATTAAATTATTACTACAGATATATTACTATATATATATATTTATATATTAACATACATATAGTAAATAAATACTATATATATGTATATATATATAAATTATTATAAAAAAATTATAAAAATATTCAGTAGTTGAAAAAAAAAAAAGGAATTATTACAGTACTAATATCGCTATTAAAAAATGGGGGTTGTTTGTAGAAGGGTGAAAATTAAGGGTTATATGTATTTTTAATGCCAAATCATAAAATAATAAACATAAAAAATTTTGTCAAAAAATAAAAATAAAATTTTTGGGGTGGGCCACCCTTATCACTTAGGACACGAGAATTTTATATATATTGATTAAGGAAATTGAACTGATTGGAATTATTATTTATTATAGAATGATAGTGAGTTTGCTGTGAAGGAAGAATATATTTCACAAGTGTTTTAGAAAGTTATTAGACATATACGGATATAAAATAGAAATGCTAGTGCTGGCAGTTGAAATATCGTGAATTTCATGTATATCGAGAAGAAATAAATATGTTTGCTTCCCTTGCTCTTTATATATCAATAGCTGAATGTAAAATCCATAGCTCTTACAGAGCTGTAAATTTAAATTCCTACTGCGAATTCCCGTGTGCTTTTAAACTTCAGAGATAAATTCAAAAAGTTACGATATATTTGATAAATTTGATCGAATATCAGATATTTTATCATGCCTAGATTTAATTATTTAACAATATCCTGAATATTCATTTCATTTATCACATATTTAAAATTGAAAATTATCAAATTATCAAATTTCACCATGGACCTTTGCCAAATTATTTTTAGTAATTTTTTTTTTTTTTGATTGTTACTTGAGTTATATATAAAATAAAATCGATTCGTTGAGTTATCGGATGCGTTCCATTAGTTATAAGGGGTTTGTTTAACTTTCAATGTATTGCCGTAAATTTGTGGTTCTTTATTACCATTGGCCTCGCGAGGCTCAACGTATCCGCGATAAATTTCGTTGGCCAGTAGAAACGCGCGTGTTTACGAGGCTCGACCACGCGCAAGAACTCATTCATCAGTCCACCGTGTCATGATAATTCACAATGTTTTTTGTATCTTGTTTCAAGTTCCGTATGGGTACGCATATCCTCTCAGCTGTACTTCCGCGATGAAGCTTTACGTGAATTTTATATGTGTTTGTGTATAGTATAGGAGCAATAAAAAAATAGGTCATGAATGGGATGTCCGAAAGATGTGTGTCAGGTGTTGATGGACAAGACTATATATCAGATGAAAAATAATGTGTATTTACGATTGATTTGTTTATGAATTATTGACATTATTAGTCAATAGTAAAATTATTGAAATTACTAATGCTCTGTTATTTTTTATTATTATTTTTTTACCTTTGAAAAAATCGGCTTCCATTTTTTTGTTTTGAATATTTAATGTAAGTATCAATTGATTAAGTTCAGTTGGTGACTTTGCGAACGATGATTATAGGTAATGATTGTTGGATTATTTTTATTTCATAATTATAGTTTTTCTGGAGTAAGACCTACAACGAGCAATTCCATTTCTTTTTTAGTAGAAAGGTAAACATGATTTATTTTTGAGCTATCTTCGCATGAATAATTATGCAGTAATGTATTGTTTTCCAACTTGCCAAACTGTATAGTGGAATCATTCAATCTATGGAATATAAATATTATGTAAAGAATTAAGGATTATGAAGAAAATTATTTCAATTTTTTATTTCTCATAATTAAGTTTTTTAGTATTTTCAAAATTGTTACCTGAACCAAAAGCCACGATATTCATGATTACTAAATATGTTTGGAGGAAGTGAATCAGAGACAACTACTTAACTAATCTGACAAATAGCTGTGATATCTTTTTCAGTTATACTCATCTCAAACTAAACATAGAACATTTTATATTGTTTAAGATTTGATCAATTTCATAATGTAAAATTGTTTTTTTTGTTACCACTGATTTTTCTTTTATTGTCGGAATACTATTCACGAATTTCACAGCCATGGGTCCATTTCCTTTTAGGTAGAATTGAACGTATCTGTTATTATTATTTAGGAAGAATTTATAATCTGTGGAAGGACTTGTGATCACATCTATAATGAAAAATAACTGAATTAATGACGTAAACGGGATTCAGTATTTTACAAAGAGTTGAAAATGAAGAAACGTCAAATCGAATCACTCATTGAATCACAGTATTATTCTCTTGAGTTTTAATAATATTAATTTTTTGATGAGGAAAAATTTAGACATAGTGAAAACGAGGAAAAAAATCATGTTTTGCCTCGAGTAGGTATGTTCTACCCTTTCGATAGCCATTTTTTTCGTGCATACGTTTTGTATGGCATCAAATAATAACGGTTCAAATATGATATATTCGTTTGTATTACGTGTAAAAGTTTGTATTGATCAATCATAAATTAAATTGTTATTTTGATTTTCCCCAAATTTGTTTCTTATAATTTTTTATATAAATCATTGTGTTCAAAGAGACTTTATCATTGATTTGCAATAGAAATTAAGATTTTATATTGAATAATGTATCATTTATCAAATTTATTTATACGTACGTGAAACGCATTCTTCTATACTACTATTGAATTTTAATTTGGGCCCACAAATACACGAACTTTTATGATCATTTTCGGTCTGACAATCTCCGTAACGTCCACATGAAACCCCATCACAGGCAGAAATGCATTTATTGTTGGAGCACTTTTCGGAACGAGCACAATCAGTATCAGATGTGCAATCTGGATTAAAATAAAAAAATTTTAAGAATTGTTTTTATGATTAATTAATGAGCTAATTCATGATATTATAAATAGTAGGGTATAAATAATATTGAGGTTCAGATGTTGATTCCGATTTTGAATTTCTATGCATCACAAAATTGTGCATATGTGATTTATCATAGTAAAATTCGAGATGGGATGGTAAAATGAGAATACAGATGAGTGTATTATTGAATATGACTTTTGATAATAAATTCATTCATGTACTTACGATCGTTAAATATTCGGGCCAGTCCGGATCCGCCACCAATTAATATTGGTATCAAGCATGCCACACATATCAAAATAATGAAGATTGTTTTCATTTTTCGCCAAGTTAAAAAAAACTTTTTCGTTTTGAAGTTGAGGTTTCAAATGACATTTTAGTGAAGGCGCATTTCCTTTTTTAACTTAACATCTTATCTAAATGTGATATTCGCAACACGTTTACGCCATAAAAGATAATATTTTATGGCTTGACAGTCCTTGAAGCAATGTAGTATTGCTTCAAGCATATATTATTTGCAAATAATTTTCATTTCAAACACTGATAATTGACCGATGTGTCATTTTATCACAACGTTGAATCACACAAAGTCATGAAAAATATTTAAAAATAGTAAAAGCAGTTATTTCAGGTAGTAAAATTATTGGAATTATTAATCAATATTAAAATTATTGAAATTATTAATCGCTAGTAAAATTATCGAAATTATTAACCACTAGTAAAATTTTTGAAATTACTAATCACTAGTGAAATTATTGAAATCATTATCTACCAGTCATATTATTAAAATTATTAATCAATCGTGAAATTCTTGAAATCACTATAATCACTCGTAAAATTATTGAAATTAATAATCAATAGTAAAATCATTTTGTTTGTTAATTAAATAATCCTACAAATAATTCGCATTTGAAAAATTTCATTCTATTTATTTTTACATTTTATAGTGATGAAATTATTTTTTTACTCAATATGCGTGGAAGCATCAAAATTGTTGAATGTTACAATAGTAAAAATCTTTAGCCATTGCCGATGACATTATGATTCTTCAATAAATTCCAAAGTTCAAAAGCTTGCAGTGGTTGCAGAGTTCAGGAAATGCGGGTGCGGAAAATTCAAATTTGGCACGCTCATGAATGCGTTTAAAAACCCAGCTATTTCTATTTCTACTCCTTCTTTTTCTTTCACCATGTATGCTAGGCACGTAGAAATTCGTGCTTTCCCGTGTTCCTTATCGACATCCATGAGTCCTTTCAGCTTTTTTTTTTTCTCCCATTTTTTTTTTCTTATCACAATATCCTCTTTATTTTCCATAGTGTCTCAATTTCCCGGTTACACTTTATCTTTTATCTTATTCCTAATTTTCATGACGTCAATATTTATACATATATTTTCTTCATTTACATATTTCAAAATTTTGCACATTAATCAAAAAAATTTTTCTCAAAATTCCATCTCTCAATTTCAGTCAAAAATTTAAAATAACCGAGTATGAAAAATTCTTCGCTGTTATTTATTTAGTTTACGTTTTATGATAATATTATGTTATGTTTTATAATATAGCTCTTGAAAAATTTTTTTTTTCTCTTCTCAGTCTTGAAAAAAAAAAAAATTTGAAAATGGTGCGTTTCTATATTTCTCATCGTTTAATTTATATATATATGTAGACGGACAAATGTTCAATCGTAACTCAAGATTGAGATAGCCCAGTGTGCACAGCATAAGATTTGTTCCTCGTTCTCTGTCTCACCAGACAATCTTAGACTGAAATCGTGTGCGCAATTTCATAGCTATTTCCCCAAGACAACTTCACCCTCGTTTTCATACATTGTATAACCCTCTGGGGAATTCTTCACTGCCCTCAGAACTTTTTTTTTTTAAATTCAAATACATTGCTTGATTTATATTCAACATGGAAATTTTACCCAACTTGGTAAACTCTAATTATCGGAAATTTCATTTTTGTGTCTATAATATCAACTTTAATTAAAAATTCATCAAGAAAAAAAAAAAATAAATAAAAAAATTTTAAAGAATAAGTTGAATATCGCAAAAGAAGATAACGGTGACTGTGCAATATTTTTTTTTGCTCTATAACTTTTACTTCTCCCAGTCACAATTTGCATGTTAACTAAGCCATTGATACGTATTTGACGGAGCTTTATCAGTGAACGTTTAATTAAAAGTTTGTAGCATTGCTGACATCTTGATAGATATATCTATGATAATAATTTAAGTTCCATATAAAAATGCATCGTAGCAATTGAATTTTTAAAATATTACAACACAAATGTAAATATCCAAATAAGATAAATTTATACAACTTCACTGATAGTGATTGATTTTCCTGCTTTTTTTTTTCCATCTGCATAATACAAAACAATAAAATTTCTCATATAATATATACTTACATAATAATAAAATAAGACGTAAGTAAATAGAAACATTATTCATCTGGCTATTATTCTACTCTGTAAAAAAACTTGGCACTCGAGTAACAATTTAATTTCATACGTCCAACGCTTATATTCACACAATGTTTGCACGTGCTCGAATGAAAAAGTTATTAAAAGTTATTGAATGGTTTTATTCGATAACTAAAATCATTTCGATACTCTTCATAAAAATAAATTTCTTTTCTACTTCATTTTTACTTTTCTCTCTCCTCACACACTTTATATTGTTATTTTTATTCTTTTCTTCTATAACCTCTGACCTACATGCCCTACGGAAGGACATTTCCGATTCTCCTCGTAGAATAACTCACCGCCATTCGTTTTACTTTTACCTTGAAACGCTGGAGGTAATATATGAGTGACGTCCGTACGAGCTGCACTCTGAAATTCTCTGTAAAGTAGCTTGCCTTCAACTGTACATGTTCATGTTATGAGCAAAAGGCTAGAGAAAAAATAAAAAGAAATAAATATATACATGATGATATATGAAAAGTAGCAACTGTATAACAAGTGATTGTTATAGCAAAAATAAAAAAAAAAAAAAAAGGTTTCACTCTACTAACTTCCTTTTACTTTCACGCTTTCCGCTAGTGATTTTTTTTTCTTGTTTCATCACTGGGTTTCATTCAAGAGTGTGTGTACATATTTATTCCTAACAGGGAATAATGAGTAATATACAAACTGCAGGATTTGTTCAACTAAACGAATCAAAAATAATGACAAAATAAAAATAAAAAAAAAAAATTAAAGAAAACGTGGAACATTTATAGACTGATATTATTTGTTTCAGCACATATAACAATTTATAGATATTGCAATATGTATATGTGTATAGAGAGATAAATATACATATACGTTTAGTGGAGCATTGGGTAAGTGCCATCGATCCATGCTACTTCATCCCAAGTGGATACACCGCGCACCTATCTCGTTTCGAGAGGACCTCGGTGCTTTTATTGGATCTTGCTGCCCTAGCCCTTACAGGATGCCTTGGTTGATAACGTCGTTTGAGGGAGGGTATAAATCCCTCTTTCGTCTCAAGCTTTTCCGACCCCTACGGGAGATTAATTCCCCAGGGTGATATTAGCATTGGTTGGATCGTGCACATACACATATAAATGCGAGCAGATGTAATAAAATTTAGAAAGAGAAAAAAAAAATATAAAATAGTTACAATGAACAAATAGCAAACAGTTATGAATAAATTTCTTACAATTTCAACCAACCATTTAATTATAATAAATTGTTGTTACTTTGTGTGTATTTATACATTTTTTAAATATATATGTATATTAGGTAAGTATTTTGTTTTTTTTTTGCTCAATAGGCGGAATATTACTCTTAATATTTAAAAAAAAAAATTCATACCAAAGATGAGCTTTTAATTTTAATATTAAGGACGTTAGTGAAAGTTTTTAGTACATAAATTTTTTTTTTTTTTAGTTTTGATAAGTTGAATCATGTAGCTATCTATGATTGAATATTCAAGATGCTTTATCGATAATTTAAGAAAGTTATTAAAAATCAAAAATCAAATTTTTAGTATAGAGCCTTATGGAGAATTAGCATTTTATGTATTT
>JAQQBS010000001.1:24568550-24596847 GCA_030347275.1 Microctonus aethiopoides | reverse complement strand
CTTAAAAATAAT
The DNA here is from genome assembly GCA_030347275.1 of Microctonus aethiopoides. Taxonomy (NCBI): domain Eukaryota; kingdom Metazoa; phylum Arthropoda; class Insecta; order Hymenoptera; family Braconidae; genus Microctonus; species Microctonus aethiopoides. The sequence continues at coordinate 24,596,835 of JAQQBS010000001.1, read as the reverse complement.
TGGTACATATAAAAAAAATTATAAATCATTGTAAAATTATTAATATATTTTACAACTTTTTTCAAGTTTAGAATAAATTTTATAAAAAGTTAGTACTCATTTGACTCTAGCGTAGCTCACGAACGTCCTTAAGTACTCTCATTATCAATTGGAAATTTTTCCATTTGATTAACACGTAAATCTCGATTTTTTTTTTTTTTCATTGATGTAGAGCTTCACGGTATTTTATGCTATTTAATTGGTTCTCAGCAGAAATTCTACAAGAATATATAATCTTTAACAGTATCTATCACTGAATTATGTTCTGTAAACTGCTCCATCAGTAAAAAATCTAGATTAAACAGAAAAATTTCAAATTTTCATATGTTTAATTATATTTTTCTCGAAAACTATCAGCTTTACAGTGTTTTATTAATAAGACCATTCTGTAGAAAATTTAATTTCTTCCAAAAAAGCTCTACACCAATGAAAAAAAAAAAAAAATCGCGCATCACCCGTTAATCAAATGGGAAAATTTCAAATTGATAATCAGAATACTTAATAATAAAATTAAGAACTCATTTTCGGTCGCAATTTTTTTTTTAATATTTAGATTAATATTCCATCTATTGTGCAAAGAAAAAAAAATACTCACCTCAAAAAAGCACCCTAATGTACACATATAATATTCACATATATAAACACATATATAAATCTATATAGGAAATTGGATTTTGCCCAATTGAAGGGCGAAATATAAACTGTGCTTTTAGAAATGTATAAAATGCAATCAGAGCTATATGAAATCGATATTTCTAATAAGGTCATCGCATACAAATACACATAAACACACACACATATACACAATGGACGTACTGATGTTGATAGTGTGAGGGTTATTAGCGAGCCGATATTACGCTCGCGGAAATGAGACTTTTTTTCCATCGGCTTTTCCGAATAGCTTGCGTGAAACGAGATTTCGCGGCAACCGAAAGTGCACTGAGTATGTATATGAAAATCGAATGTACATATACTCGTATAATATATATATACATATATATATACATGCTTTTCTTCGTATTTATTCATCTATGTGTAGTGTATGTGTGGGTATAGGAAAGTGGAGAGTGGTGGGTTTTCTATATTGGTGCATTTGGCGTCGGTGGTTGGACTTGCTGCTGATATACAATATATTCAGTAAAATAGAGGGATGCAACATTGCTCTTGGTGTGAGCGGCTTCACAAGCCCTCTAGGCATCTCTGCTCGGCTCGGCGAGTAGTTCTCTTGAATAGTTTATGCCCTATCCATACACGAACCGTAATGCGAATTCACCGCTAGTGCAATATTTTTCTATATTTTTTTTTTTTTTGTGATAGTACCCACTGCCGTGCACCTGCATACTCACCAGCCTCAGTGTTCGAAATTTCGCTCGATGTATTTAACTGTGTATAGCAGCACTCTTATACTAGTATGAAACGTGAATGAGCTTTCGGGAAATATATAAAATATATAAAATGAAGTGGATTGAACGTCTTCCGTTCACTACTTGTGCCTGTTTCTATGTAAGGCAAGTTTAGAGAATGTGGCGTCAGCAAAGAGAATAAAGTTGAAAATGAATTTTTTTTTTTCTTTTTTAGTTTTTCAATTTTTTTTTTTTTTTTTTTCTTTCAGTCTTATATTCGGTACATTCTCACACTTGGTAACAGCTTGAAGACATATATTCGGTTCGATCGTTTTATTCAGGCTGCGTTTGGTATTTGAATTTTATCGACGTGTAAAAGATCTTAGACTAAAAGTATTTTTGCCAAGCATGTAAATGTTTCATTGTTTTTCGAATAAAAAAAAATAAAGAAACAATGCAGAATTTCAAGTATTATTTTGTATATGAATTTACGTTTAGAGTTTCATATATTTCAATTTGTTATATGTATTTTTTTATTCGTCATATTTTCGTTTAAAAGCTTTATATCTGAAAGTTTAGCATTTTTTTTTTCAATGCTGTGCTTATGACCAATAGAAGATGATTAGATATATCCCCATATAAATTTTGGAGGTAAAAAAAAAATATGGCGTAGCTGTGAGCGAGGCGTGAGTACGTTGAATGGTCGGATTGGGACGATAAAAAAAATTGAACCAGACGAGGAGACGCCTCAGTGAGTTATTACCATCTGGAAGCGGCCAAAATCGTTGAAGTGATATTCTACGGATCAAAAAAAATATTTTGACAACATATACCTATGTAGCAAGGATAAAATATTTCACAAAAATTTATCACCGAATAATTCAAAACTATATAAAATTTTATATTTTCCTTGGATATAAAAATTATTCCATTTATTCAATTTTATAAAATAGAAAATAAACAAATGAAAATCATCATTAAAACTTACATCGATTAGAAACAGCAAAATTAATTAATCTTAGTAAAGACAATTAAATTTTAATTTTGTGCTTGATATGAGGAAATTAATTTCGTACTCATCGACAAATCATTTATGAGGCACATTATGTTCACTTGGTATTTTATGATGATTATATAGGTTATTCTGAAACTTAATCGATCCCATAACCATCTGCTGTTAGATTGCTTCAAACTAGTTAATATAAAAATCAAATATTAATTAAAAATATTATTCACAAATGACTTTCTATTATGGATATAAAAGTCTTTATTGAAAATTGTAACTTTACATAATTACTTCAACATTTTCTTCTTCTTTTAAAATACTTTTTGGTTAAAGAGAATCTTGTTTGCAAACGCCTCCCTAGGTAGTTCCCTAATGGCAGCAAACTCTATACACACTACCTTCGCGCACTAAGTCCTACTTATTTTATATACATATACATATATGTATGTATTCTCATCGTTACCCAACTAAATTTTGTGCTCTCTCCATTAGAGACGCTACTACATTTAATGAGATTCTCTATCCCATTTAGAATTTTTAAAAAACAACAATGATAATTAATATTCAACACAATGCTAATGATGATATATTATTTGTAATTAATTTTCTATTTTTTTTTTATGTTTATGATGATATATTTAATTTGATATTTAATTGACAGTTGGAAACCAATCGATCTTATTTTGATAGTTTAAGTGACGCATATAGAGAATGGTATTGTCACTAAAATCAGAAATCAACCTCATCACATATTATATGTCTCTGACATAATGTGACAATGAGTGAATGTATACGCGTGTGTGAATGTGTGTCTTGTGCGAAGTATGATTACCGAGGGAGTTCATTGTTGCTCATTCACTTGATGACAGAAGCGTTCTCCAGGGTATGCTCCTAACCATTGGACATGTCCCAAGTGCCAATTGTGATTCTCGGCAAATGATGTCTTGTGATGTAGTATGGATTGTGAAGCCCTTTAATCTACTCAATACGAGAATTGTCATGATGCTTATTAATTATTAGATCGATATTCATGAGATTTATAATGAGAAACAATTTTTTGATTTTAAAAAAAACCAATTTGGATAACTAGTATTTTTTTTTTTGAATTAGGGAAAATATTGGTTTGATTCAAAAACAATTGTCAGGGATATCTTCTCATTTCTTCAAAGAGATTTATAATCAGAAAAAATATTTTTGATTTTAAAAGACCAATTTTGAAAACGAGTAAATTTTTTTTGAGTTAAAGAAAATTTTGTTTTGATTCAAAAACAATTGTTATGAAAATTTTCTCATTTCTTCTAAGAGATTTATAATGAGAAAAAATATTGTCATGAGGAAAAATATTTTTGATTTAAAAAAACCAATTTGGATTAAGCGAAAATTTTTTTGAGTCGAAGAAAATATTGGTTTGATTAAAAAACAATTGTCAGGGAAATCTTCTCATTTCTTCAAAGAGATTTATAATGAGAAAAAATATTTTTGATTTTAAAAAACCAATTTTGAAAACGAGTAAATTTTTTTTGAGTTAAAGAAAATTTTGTTTTGATTCAAAAACAATTGTTATGAAAATTTTCTCATTTCTTCTAAGAGATTTATAGTGAGAAAAAATATTGTTTGTCATGAGGAAAAATATTTTTGATTCAAAAAAACCAATTTGGATAAAATGTAAATTTTTTTGAGTTAAAGAAAATATTGATTTGATTCAAAAACAATTGTCATGAAAATTTTCTCTATTTGAAAAAGAGTTTACTAATCCAAGACATTCATGAAATCATTTATAAAATCTCTTAAAAATATTCATGAGAATATTCTCTCGACGTTGGATATTTTTTTTGCATTATAGAACTAATCATTTATCGCAATGTGTTGATGTTATTTTCAATTTTGAAATTAATAATTAGCCTTTGAATCACCTTAACTTTTTTATTTTATGTATTATTGTGATTGTTATTTTTTATATAGAAGAAGAGTGTAATTTAGTATGATATTCCAAATGTAGTAGAGCATAAAATAGATAGAATTTGAATGGCTAAAAAAACCATTCATTGTTGTGGTCAGAATAGTTGTGGAACTTTAAGTACATGCATGCTGAAACCGTAATATTGTTCGAATTCGTGATTTTATAATTTAAATCTTTGTTTGAATTATAAATGGGTTGCATTCTATGTAACAGTTGAGCTTTCAAAGTTTAAGCACAGTAGCATATTTCAAACTTTTAGGTTTCATTTCAGTCGTAAAATAAATATAAAGCATGATCCAATAAATTTAGATGAATAAATATTACGAGTGGTTAAGATACCACTGTTACAGGATGTACCATTTTATTATACAATTCAACTTGTAAATTAGATTAAATTTGTATTAAAATCATTATTACTTCTTTCAATTATATCAAATAAGGATTTAAAATTATATTGTTGAGAAATCTGAATGTATTCTTATGATATTGTAAGGAGACAAACCCGAGTGAGAGAAGTGTGATGACGTTGGGACAATTGCAAGTATTAACACTTTGAACAGGAATAAAGGAGCTTATTCAAAGACAATCTCTCATTGAAATAACCGAGGGCGATAAGCAAGAATTAACAATTGTCCTGAATGAGTGTCTCAATAAGATCTTAGTACATTATCCTCTTCATTCGACATAGTTAAAGAAAATATAAAAACAAAGAAACATAAAAATTCTTATTGTCACGTAAAAGAAAATAATATATATCGCGATGCTGCAGTATTTTTTAAAGAATTAAAATTCAGTGTTATTTGCTTATTTAATTCAACATTATTTTCATCAACGTAGAATCTGTTTATACATCCAGCTTAGTTAACAGCCATATTAATCGCTAGAAGCTGTTTATTGTGTGTCTATTTATACAATGGCAATTCACATTGTAGTCATTGAAAAAACGTAAGCTTTAAGGGGGTCAAAGCAACGATTTCATGGATGATTTTTTTTTCCTCTCCTTTTTCACGCTTTTTGTCCTTTTATCCTTCGACTGTCCCCATTGCGTCGTCGCTTCGTCAACTTCTTCAGCGTCGTCGTGGAATAAAAAAAAAACTTGAAAAAACAGACAGAAAATGAAGGAGAAGAAGATGGAAAAAAAAAAAATAAGAAAAACCAACATAGAAACGAGGTTTCGTTTCCCCGGATACGGCACGTAAAATGTCGAGTTGTCAACACACTTTCTTCTTCCATTAAATAACTACGAAACGATAAAACAAAAACCTGGTAGACACAATTGGCTGAATTCCCTTTTCTACATCCGCGTTCATTGCACTTAATTGCATTCATTGTTTTTTTTTTTCTGTTTCTCGGACGATTGTAATTCCTTGCATTTTGATGTAGTAATTTACTAGATCCTCATGACGAATGCATGATGAAAAAGAAAAAGAAAATACGAATAGCATTTGTAGAAGAAAAATAAGTTGTAATATACAGCGGTGAAAATGGTGAAAATTAACTTGGGGAAATCCAACAGGGAGTACAGATGTGTGATGTCAGTGCGGATGGTATTATTGTCCAAGGACTAAAGGAGACAAAAGCACTGTGTATGCGAAGGTATAAAGATGACGATTATAGTGAAGTCACTGGGGACAGAGGAGTAAAAAAGAAATAAGACGAATGAAAGCAATGAGAACACGAATGAGAAAGACAAAGAAATTCATACGATGGTACAGGACATTGTGGTACAGAATGAGACAAGTAGAGATTATTCTGTACTCTGGCAGTTTGTTCAATTTTCCATCAGACCCTGTAACATCATGACAGACGTATACCACCGTCAGAATTCATTTTAATGAATTTGCATTTCAAGGCAACTATTATTTCTTGTCTTCTTTGACAGATGTAATTTTTTCTTTACATTTTTCTCTTCTGAATGGTGTTGTATAGTTTCATGGTGAATATACTACGCTATAAAGTTCTAGTGATGTGAAGAAGTGATTATCGAGTAACCAATTTCGAGAAAAATCTAATATACTGGCTATTACTTAACCTTTGTTATTTTCTAAAAGTTGGAATTGAGTTCGTTGAAGTATTACTGGTTTATGCAAATTTTATTCTAATTTTGCGTCGCACAGTACAAGATAAGGTTTTACAACGACGAATACGTGAATCGATAAGCTCACAAGCGAGAACGGGAATTTACTGCGTTCCTTGTTGAACTACTATACGCGCATTGATTTTGCTCACCCATAACGTAATCCACAATGTACGCGGTTTTCCCAACCACTGATATTAACGTCAAGACCGACAACGAGAATTTGCCGCAAATTGGCAAAGTGGCGAGACGAGACATTCACATTGAGGCATGCAAAAGCTATGCTGTGTCATATTATTTCTACGAATTCCGAAGTGATATTTCAAAAGTCAAATAGCTAAACTAGAAATAAAAATCAATTTTTTGTGTCTTTTGTTCTTTTTGCTGTCAAAATAACTTTATCAAGTTTACGAAAAGTTTTGTAAAACTGCATAACTGCTGTGAAATTTCACGCTTTGGACATGCATGTAATGAAAACTTCTGCTATACTGAATGATGCTTTTGATAGAATTTGTCTTGTTGAATATTCTTTTCTTTATTTTGTATTTTTTTTTCTCTATTGAACATTTGTAATACTCAGCAAATTTTTTTTCATGCTTGTATTTACTAAACTAAAAATACTTGGGATTAAATATGATTGAATTGATGAGTGGAGATGATTCGGAGGGTGGTTAATTCATTGAAATTGAATTGATAGCAGGTCTATTGATCGGAAAAAGGCGTATACACAAAGTCGGGCAATCTGCTGAGATTCAATGACTCGGCTAATTCTTTTCTTCTATTCTGACATTGGTTAAATTACGGATCACCGTATTGTCCGATTAACCCTCCTTTATTTTCTTCATGTTCAACCAAAAGCATTCGAAAGCCAATATAGAAAACAATCTAGTAAGAAAGAAAAAATATTTCTTTTCTTTTGTTTTTTTTTTTTTTTTGTGTATGTCACCGTGCGGTTGACATTAATAAGAAAAAAAATATTGAAAAATATAAATTTAATTGAACTTATTCTTTGCCGACGCGCAATAGATTGCTTTTTGATATTTGTTATCAAACTAATTATCACAGTTACGATTAATTACATGAACCGACAGCTTTGGAGTTGATCGAAAACTTTATGGTATACATTTTTTTTTCTCTCAATTATTATTTTTCTGCTCCTTCTTGATCTAACTTTTTTCCGCGCGACACCGTCAGAGGTCAAGTCGCCAAGCTTTTGTACCACTCTAATTAAATAGTTCACGACAGTGGGTCAGGTTTTCCGTATTGCTCCTCCCTTCCACCGTTTTTTTTTTCCCTTCAGTTCTCGTCATCATCGTCATCCGTACTTCGTCGTATTCTTCGTCAATTTTTTTTTTCCTTCAGCTTCTTTTGGCTTTCTTATTCATTAGGATTTGCTGACATTTTTCTTCGTTGAAAAATGGTTTATTTTACTGAGCGTTGCCTTTATTTTACGCGTCACATTTAATCATCCCACCCGAATCTTTGGCAATATGAGGGGATGCTACTTATATTAAATTACCGTATCAACTTTGAGAGAGTATGACGAAATTCCAATAGAAATATTTATCTTCATCGATTGATATTTGTAATTTCATTTTCCTCTAGAATTTCACTTCAAATTAAAACAAATCATTTATTATAATATTAAAAATGATGAATGATGAATAGCTTCATCTTGTTTTATTTCAAAATCTCTGACTGTGGATATGAGGAATCGTAAGGTTTACAATTTCATGATAAAAGAGTGAACCGATGTTGGTAAACTTTGCAAAATCGAAGCTGAAAACTTTGAGATTACGGTTTTGAAGGTTGGTACTAGTGCAAGGAGCTGAGTGATACTTCAACTTTCTACTTGGAACTGTGTTTAAAAGGAATCGGGAAGCTACGAAGAACAAAACCATATTGAACTAACTGGTAATCGAAATCTGTTTTTTTCTTTTTTTTTTTTTTTGATAAAGTTTCAGTAAAAAAATATGAACCAAACAAGTAAAGTTATTTATTAACACGATAAATTAATTTAATTTAACAAAAGCACAAATAGTTTTGTTGGATTTGTTAAGCCATAGAAGAGAAAATTGATTTCAATGATCCAAGGAATTGGAGTTTGTATTGCCGTATCTCTATCTAATCTACCTACCTTAGTAGGTCCCTCGTTTGTCGAGGGGTTGCAGCAACCCAAAGGTTGGGCGACCACGTCTGGATGAAACTCTGCCATGCAACCACAGCGGAAATACTAGCGTAAGCTTGGTGTCCCTAAAATTTATGATAGTTTGTTAACCCTCCTCTCTCCACTAACCTTTGCTGACTCAAATTATATCTACGCAAACAATTCTCACCATCTACCTGTCCCTGTATTTTCAAAAGGATTGTACTATATGCCCGCTTATCCTTTCGTATAAGCTCTAATCCCTCGTAGCAGAATATACAGATTAAAGCTTCGAGAAAGGACACCGACAAATTCATGAATTTAACTGCAAACATACATTCAAACATTCTCCCATTATTATCGTTGTTTGAATTGCCGATTGTAATGTCTCATCAAAATATCAAATAACGATGATAAAATAACGTAAGAAAAATAATAAGAAAACGAAAAATTTCACGAAATGGACGATAATTTCTGGATGAGCTTTCGTACAATATGAAAGACAATAACAATCAAGTGTGACATTTCTATCTACGGCTGGTCGTTTTTTCTTATCATGAGACTATACGGTTAAAGTGGCAGATCTATAACATCGTCTTACGGTGTACATCTGTAAATTCTTGTCGTATTGTGCCCATATGATATAGCTGAAATAACCGCGCCCACGCCCGGCTCTTGTCAGCTTCTTCATTTTAACATCAAGACTGAATGTAATAGAGGGCTTGGCGGCTGTCCAAGTAGCACGGTTCAACGAAAGATGAGCTTAGGAGGTGGAGCCTAAATCTCGTATGGTTGCCCAAGCTGTGGATGAGCATTGAATGAGAAACAAGATCTAAACCGCCCTTTTGTGTACCCAAGCTTTGGCACTGTGTAGACATCTACGTGCGGTTACGAAACTCTATCATGAATTTATATACCAATGTTAGATTATACTGCATATGAAAGTGATCTCTCTATGTTAAAGTAGCAGATGAGTAAATGTGTGATGTATGTGATAGCAATGATCTAAATGGCCAATCATCAAGCAAGCAAAATGTCAGTCAGTATGTTTTGATGTGGTATGTCTGCTGTTGAAAGGTTCAATTTGCTTGCTTTAACCGCAGTAAAATCAACTCACTTACTTTTGATTCACCGTACCATTGCGAATGATGAATGTTTATAGATGAATTTTTATTCACAAACTGTAGAGACTAACTTTTAATTTGTTTTTATTGAAACATTATCAATACTTATTTTTCTAAAAAGATCTAAGTGATATTTTAGTATTTCGATGGAGAGTCAAAACTTTCCTTAGTTTTGAATTAATACTTTATTTGGCAATTAAATACTAAAGTGGAGAAATAGCGTCATGAATATAACACGGTCGGATAAACTGAAACACATAATGTATGAAACATCTGGATAACGTTATCTTTTAGTTATTCCAGTAAAATGCGCGGCAAAAGTTCATTCGCTTTGGCGCGTAGCGAATCGATTTAATATGCACTCGCTTAAGCTTTACTAATCTTTCTGTTGTTCTATAATCTATTCAATATTTATATAATGTACAGTTATATCAGTTGTGTTTTATCAACCAGACTGACACGAGAAAATTGTTATTGTTGTTTTCATAGTTATATCGATTGTACATTGATTAAATTATCCCTTAGGGAATAAAAATAGCTTACTTGATAAAGTGTACGTTGAAGTTGCAAATGCAAAAACCTCTTATACTTATTCTTTGCTGTTTCAGGAGATTTCAAAGATTGTATTTCAACGGATTATACAACGTTCTTTTTTTTTTTTAGCCTTTGCCAGGGTTTTCCCTAACAGACTTCGCTTAGGGGTTGCGTTCACGACTAGTCCCATGGCGACAGTCGTCGGAAATTTCTTTTTTGTCATGTGTACAGCTTCCTCTTTATTTTTTTCTAGCTTTTTTGTTTTTGTTTTTATAGTATCGTTGCCTCGGGTTTTCTCCCTGTCGTTTCAGCTCTTCTTTCAGTACGTTGTGGTCGGCTGTTTATTTTGTCCCGCACCTGGCCATCGATTCTTCATTCCATTCTCTGAGATTTTTCCCTCATACTATGAAAGTACAAAGTCCAGAATGAAGTAAGAAATCTAGAGAAAACTCTTAGCACCTCTCTCTACTTCATTGTTTTAGTTTTTCTTACTACTCTTCTTTTCAACTTTATATTTCTTCTTTCGTTTCTTCACTCCTTTTTTTCCAATCTTTTATCAACTTTTTTATCTTTAATTCTTTTCTGTCTTGTTTTATTTCATTTTTCAATTGATAATGCTCTTCTATATGTATTTAATAAGTAATTATTTGACTGTTGTCAAGACAGCGCAAGCACTGGCGATGTGTACTTATCAAGGAATTATATAAGAACAAGTAAATTCCTGAAACAATGGAACTATAAACTTTCTGTGAATTCAGAATTGAATATTAAAAGAGATCAACAACATGATGGTGTATTTAATAATTGTCTTGATTCGATAGTAATATAAAATTTACTTCAACGACATCATTAGAATTTCTCATTTTCCAATTTCAAGTATTTTATTTATAACCAAGATGAAGTTTGAAATATTATAGTAATTTAATATAGAGTTCTTACACTTCATAGATATTCTCATAATTTTCTTTTTTTTATTTCAATCGTTATTACTATTAAATAAATGTAGAAGCTTTTATCATTAACGACATAGTCTCGCAAGTTTTCATAACGACTAGCAAGATTTTAAATAATAATATCGTGACCTATTTCCACAGTGCATTGTTACAAACGACAGTTAATTGATATCTCAGTAATGATACTATTCCGACTTGTTGCACTCGGGATTTACCATCCAATATCAGTATTGAATTTCATTAGAATTTACAAGTATATTCATTGTGTCATCATCGTATTCCAAGAAAGAATTTAATTAAATTTATGTTCACAATACATTAAGAATAATGTAAATGTAAAAAATGAAAATGACAACGATATTCTAAATCCATGAAAGGTAACAGGATGGAAATGCTTGGCTATACCCATGTCTTATCGAATATTCATGAGATTTTAATTATCATCATGTCAAGCCCAATCGAGGCCACCTAGAAAAAAAGAGGTGAAACGTGAAATAGCGATGAGGGTGCTGAAAAAGCTGATCTGAGAGTATGATATACCATGCAAAAGATTTTCACAACCAAGAGAGATTATCGGTGGTAGAGAGAAGAAAAAAAAAAAAGACGAAACTGTTATGAAGCTTCTAGAAGACTGAAGAGGACATATTTGTGCCAACACATGGGCGCGCGAATAAAGAGAGAAAAATGAAGCTAACGAAGAGAGAAAGAGAGACTTTGAGTGAAGTTTATATATACGTCGCACGTGATGGCACATCGTACAGCTTTGTTACACATAATGGCACTGGGCCTTTCCACTCTTTCCACTCTTCGTTATTCATCTAGCGGACAGCAAGTATATCGTATGCCCGCTTGGATTTACGGTCCACTGGGTGTTTTTATTGCGCTTCTTTGCATTCTACTTTAACAAAGCTCTTTGAACTTGCACGGTTATAATTACGCTTTATTTTTTTGTTTATTACCATGTTTTTAGTTTATTTATTTTTGTTTCATTTGTTTGGATAAAAAATTTTTTTACGCTTTTACTTCTGACAATTAGTATGCGCAAAGTATAATACAAAATGATACGTGTTGTTTGGTCAAGCTTCGTAGTTTTTGAATATCAATGAACTAATTTTCATTTAAAATGTATTCATGTTAAATTATACTGAACAAACTTGCCAATATATATGCAATACATGAAGCAGAAAATATATAATATTGACACATGAAATTTGGTTTGTAGTAAAATGAGTTTTTTTTTTTTTTTTAAATCTTCTCATTCAACTGGGTAGTTTTGAAGAAAATGTTGAGATATTTCAACGGATATTTTACCGTTGATATACAAATATATGAATTTAGCTGGGGAAAATGTCTTTTTGTTTTATTTCTTTTCTTTCAAACTCGTTTCTGGTACTGCATCTCTCCCTGCGTTGTCGTGTGTCAGCGGTTGGTCGTTCTGAATTATGTATGACACGCCAACAAGATACGAATGGAGAACGAACGGTGTTCGAGTTATCGGCTATCCTGATAGAGCGTTTACCGTCTTGGCTGTCCGAGCCCACTTTTTATTTCTTTAAAGCACTATACCAACTCACGTCCAAACGATAAATTCAACATGACGCCATAGGTACATATATGAATGTATCTGTAGATATACATAGATACATGGTAACATCAAAGTATCTAACTTTGAAATATTTTTTTTGTATATTCATCGATGATTTATTCAAAATTTATCAAAGATAAATAAATAAATATTTTAATTTGTAAAATGTATTAAATTCCTTGTTGAATTAAGCACTCGTAGTTAATTACAGCGAAAGTTTTAACATAATTTTAGCATAGTTTTCTACCGTATTTTTGGAATTTGAATATATACATGAAAATGTATGGAAAAAAAAAATCCAATCATGGTTACATGCAAATAATTGAACTCATGGCGCATAAATTTGATTTCCAACTATCTATGAAATACAAAATTCCACATTGCTGTCAGATCAGCAAAATTCTCATGCAGAATTTTACCACCGAGTAAATTTTATGCAAGCACTTTATTTTTCATTTTTTTTTTTCTACAAAAATAACTCATCACATTTCCAATATTCTTTAGAATCTCAACGAGAATATTTTGTCACATACAAATTGACATATCATACTCTTACGTTTATGAATAATGTTTCAATAACAACTTGAATAGAACGTATATAATAATTTACTAATCAGATATTCCAATTGAATTTTCATGTAAAAAAATTTAATCTATCACAGTATAATGTCTATCTCTAAAGTGTATTAGGTACTATAGCCCAGTATCGAGAGCGAAGACGAGTGTGCAAGTCATAATATCTCGTGTGCTATTATTGTTTTGCCTTGGGGTCGTAATTAGATGTCTTGGTCCCCTTGGGCAGATAGAGCAGACTAAGTTATACCAAGACGCCTTGGGGAATACTTAGGTACACCGTTTCCTATACAGTATCTCCATGGCATAACTTCAACGAGGTGGATCCCGATAGTAATTAGATACTATATTACTTCACGAATACATATTTGATTGAGAAATTGATTGCTACGCAATACTGATATTCAACTAGCATCAACACCCAAACTTTAGAAATTCCTCATCATCATGTTATCTGGATTCACTCAATATTGAAGTAAACTTTGGAATAAGATGAGAAGGACAATACATGTGGATAAATAATAATGAAGACAACATGTAGCAATAAGAAATGTTTTTAGGTAAGTGTCTGTGTGTACTTAGGAAGACGGGTTGGCTGTTATTGAAAGGACAGTCGAGTATAATGATGCATGAAGTCGATATTGATTGATATTGGACCAATGACAAAGTAAAAGAAATTTCTAAGGTTATTTGTATTAGCTAGACCATTTCCCAAACACATCAACTCTTAATTTTGTAGGGTGTATTGATTAAACTATTAATGGAACTAAATTCAAGTACAGGAATGTGTATTTACGAAGAAGTAATGATTTTTATATGTATAGTTTCAAGTCTTTGGGAATTTTGTGAAGAACTTTCGGATTTTAATTCACTGTAGTTTGTATTTTATGCATTTTTTAAAATGATAATGTACTAAGTTTGAGCTGAGTGAAATTTAGTAGTCAAAATTAATGCTGCATTTCCAACAATTACCGCAAGTGCATTTGATTTTCTTGAAGATGTCGTATAAACCACTTTTCGTGCTGAGAATTATGAATGTATGTCAGTCAATTAGACAATTGTACTTACGACAAAGACAATTTTATTTAAAGCTTTTAAAAGGAAATGTATAATTTTGACAATGATGAAAATTAGTCACCATTTATTTCGTATTGTGGTGTGCCTCACGGGAAAACCATTGTTAATGGGAAGTATGTAATGGTCAAAGAACATTGAAACCGAGAAACGAAAAGGAGAAACATAAAGAATTAATGTAGAAGATAGAGAACAGAAGGATAGAATAAAGATAGATAAACTCAAATACACGGTTGGTTTCGGAAGTTACTCAAGCTAAATTCGCTACTTCATCTACCAAGTTTCGTCACGAGCATTAAAGTTTTAAAGCCACAGAAGTTTGCCTGATTACCAGAATGTGTATGATCGTGATGAAGAAGAGTACGAGTACATCTTCATTCACAAATTTTTTATCCTGATTTCTTAACTTTCAATTCAATTCCATTGTCAATCATATAAAATAAAAAAAAAAAATATACACTAGTGGAAAAAATTTAAGGGTCAAAAAATTTTCAAAATTTTTTTGTGTTTTTTGACAGGCTGTATTTCAATGAAAAATGGCTGTATCGAGTTTTCAAATAAAGCATTTTAAAGCTCTGAGACTCTAGTTTTCAGATCTTCTGTTCAAAAAATTTTAGGAGCCATGGTTATTACGTAATTTTAAGAAATCCTAAAAGATAGAACGGAAAAAAAAATTTGCAAATTTTGTTTCTTTTTTTTTGTGTCTACGAACTCAAAAAAATTTTTTTTTGCTAAGCCATTATTTGAATTAGATAGCATGTTCATCCAGCTTCAATTCCTTTTTTTAAAAACCTCGATACGATCATTTTTCACTGAAACACAGCCTGTCAAAAAGCTCGAAAAAATTTCGAAAAATTTTTTGACCCTTTAATTTTTTCCATTAATGTAAAAACTCCCTTACCAATATGAAAATCGATAAATAATAATATTCGAAACACAAAGCAATTTTGTTTTCCTGTTTTAGTAAATTTTTTCTTCACGTACTGATTGTTATTTAGGTTTTATAAATTTTTTTTCCCACTTTTCAAAGATAATGGTCCCCCAAGAGATGAGATCAATTCACACCTGGTAGTACGTGAGCTCAACAATCCCCTAGAATACTTAAGCTCACGGCATTCACCAATATAACATGGCACGTGTATGAGCAGGATGCCCTGGAATTTGGTATAAAACGCCTCGGCATCTTTTCGCTCATATTGCTTTACTATTGGCTTGAATTCAGGTCGGGGAAAAATTCAAAGGGGGATAGAGCAAGTTGGAGAATGATATCTATCGTCGCTAGGGACATTTAACTCCCGAGCATCGTGTCCTCGCTCACACAATTCCGACCCCACCTACGTCTTTTCATATTACTCATGGAAAATTTATATCTCGATTCAACCATTTTATTTTACCTCAATCATTTACTCCACTACCTTTTTTCACACATAAAAAAAAAAAAAAAGAATAAGAAGAAGGAAGAAAAAAAATCCTCCCCTCAATCATTTATCATGGTTTTATATGCATTTATAAACACACAGGGGCTTTGAACAATTTTCAACAGCGCAATAGCTTAGGTATTGAAATAGCCGAGTGCTTAACGTCAATTGCAATGATTGAATTTTGATTTGGGCCAACTGCGCTGTCGCCAGCAAAAGCGTTAGATTGCCCACCACACTTCCGCTTCTCTCGCATCCTCAAGTGTACTCAGAGTTCCTGAATAATTGATCGTACCGCCTCAAGAGAGACAACTCCTGCTGCTGCTGCTGCTGGTGGTGGTGCTGTTACTGCCGTTAGCTTGTCTTAGTGAGTCTCTTGTGTGATGTGAATCCAACACAGCTATTGAACTGTAAATTTCATGATCTACTTCATCGATTTGCTATGACACCAATGACAACGCCATCAACATTGAATAATTAATGCTTTAAAAGCCCTTACTTACTTACTATCACATCAATAGAAAGCTTTTTTTTTCTTCTTTTCTTTTTCTTTTCGCATTTCTAATATAAAATTGTTATTCATATTCTACAATAATTACACAGCATTCAGATAAATCGTTCAAAAAAAAAAAAAAAATCTTCTGTATAAATCATAGTTGAACGCGCATAATAATCTTTCAGTACCAACCCTCCAAGTCTTTGTCATTAGGTCTTTGAAGATGGAGTGTGATGTAAAGGCCGAAAGCAGGAGTCCAACATGATTACAGAGATGGGTCGAATGCTGTGAAAGGGACCACTGATCATTAAGCGGTGGCCTCCATACTCTCTCAATAGACGTCTCTTTCACTGACAAGGCGATGACAATGATGTGAGAACGCGGGTAGAATGGGTTTGTGAACGGAGAAGCTCAATAATGATCGATAGTGGTTCTCTCCAAAGTAGAGTGGTCTTTATTCCTTTCAATGGTTTTATTTTAAAGTGCAATCTGTGCTTTTCTTCAATAACAACGCTAGAACACGTCAAGTAGAAATAATTTCCTAAATATTATACATATTATTGAAGTCTATATACATAAAATTCTTGTGTCACAGTGTTTATAACCAAACTCTTCCGAAACGGCTTCACCGATTTTTATGAAATTTTTTGAGTATATTCGGCAAAAAAATTTTTTTTTTATTTTTTGGACAAAATTTTTTTTTATTTTTTTTTATGATTTGGCATTAAAAATACATATAACCCTTGATTTCCACCCTTATATCACACCAACCCCCATTTTTTAATAGCGATATTAGCACTGTAATAATTCCTTTTTTTTTTTTTTTTCAACTACCAAATATTTTTATATTTTTTTTTTTGATTGTTTAGTAATAATATAAATAGTATTTATTTACTATATGTGTATTACCATACATATATATTATATATATAGTAATAATTTAATTACCAAAATATTCACTAGAAATAATTTATATGGCAAAACAACGTTTGCCGGGTCAGCTAGTATTTTTATATATTTCATTCCATATTTTATTTATCTCAAGTATTAACTGATATATTCATAATATAATATAATGAATAAGCTCTTGGTTATTTGTGGTGGTATTACTTGATTCAAAATCAATTAGGTCGGTGACTTGTATGGGAGCTTAAGTAGATCATGGAATAAGCGTGTTACCATCCAATGAAGAATATATACACATGATTATCAAGTAATACTCTACTCCAATGGACTATCTGTTTCAGACAAGCTCCGAGAATTCTAATTAGAGAATGGAGTTAGGTTAAATACAACTCGGTTACTTGGTCTGACCAAACCAATCTTGAACTACTGACTGAGGTGGTATTACCCATGATGCGCTGCCAATTCACGTTTACCCACACACACACACACAAGTGTAGAATATCTTGTTTGTTGAGAATGCATTTACTAAGTTGGCCAACCTCAATCTGATATAATTGGTTAATTAGAAGCTTGTATCATCAATCGATGAAAATATTATTTGTTACAAGTGTAAATAAACATTTACAAAATAGCTATTAGTGTAATTGTGTAAAGTTAAAAAAGAAACATTTATTTACAAGTGTTATAAGGAAAGACAATTGGAAATGTGAGAGAGGAAAATGACAAGGATTACAAATATCCTCACTGGGATATATAAAATGTGCAAGGATAAGAAAGAATAAGTCGGACACATGGTTCGTATGTGACTGGCAAATATTGGCAACCAAGTCATGCACGATATGGGTTCAAAGGATCTCCGGAAGCTGAGATAGTTGGTGTGTTCACCAGCATGAGTGTCTCTAAGTCGGAAAATACTAGAAGGGTATACAGACAAAACTTGATGATGTTGATACCAATGTTAAATCCAATTTAGTGTCAAAATTGTGACATTGCGACAATATGGATGAGAGGATACTGATAAAAGTGCTGGAGTCATCACAATCTATTTTGATGCTGCATCACTGGGTATTAATATTTTCAAAACATATTTATATTGAACCAAAAAAATTTTATATTTTATTTTTTGGACAAAATTTTTTATTTTTATTTTTTTTTTTATGATTTGGCATTAAAAATACATATAACCCTTGATTTCCACCCTTATATCACCCACCCCCATTTTTTAAAAGCGATATTAGAGCATTGTAATAATTCCACAAAAAATAATACCACACAAAAATAAACTAAGTAGAAAATTAATATAAAGCTGTACAAATTGTTACAAGTTTTAAAATTTTGTCATTGGTTTTAACCACAAAAATTTATTTTCCCAATTCCATCCAATTATTCACGTTCCAGCGTGAGAGAAAGTTATAAATTCAAATGATTTTTTTTGTTGTAAATAATTTTTTTCCTGATATTTTACTGTTGGAAAAGTTTGCAACACCACACTACATGATGAATTTTTTTTTTATCTTGCCCTCAGGCATTGTATGCTTCATTGAGGTTTATTTTTCATTCCATGAATATGCAATCAAAAATATATATGTATCTGTGTGTGTGTCATTTCATGAATTGAGTACAATAATATTGGACAAAAGTTATTTTAAATTGAAATAAAAAATTATTTCAGCAATTAGTTGTTGAAATAAAATAAATGTTAATCAGTATTAAAGTTGATGTGTGATTTTTATTGACCTGTCTACGAGGCGTCGTTGGTGAATGGTTCAATGTGCTAATTGAAATTAATAGTGCAGCTATATATCTTCGACAGACTAATGAACGCTAGACGGTACGTACTAATTAGTACCATGAATGGGGGGACAATACATTATTCGACTTGGCCACGATGTTAAAACGATAAGTTACGGTCGGAAGACCTCAACATTATACGTTTCATTTTAATAGACAGAAGTGAATAATGATAAAACATTTAAACGAAATTTATCACAATCGCTTCAATTTTTAAATAAATTAATCAAATTATATTATCCATTCGCTTTCAATTTAAATTATTTACAAAAGCACAATTAAATTTTTATCAAATATAATTCATTTGTTTTATTATTTATAAAATTATTTAAAACATCATTCAATGATTATTATTAATTTCTTAGCACATCTATTTATTGATAACTATCATAACAAAATATATCTGTGTCTAAAAGTGTTCGTTGTCGTCATTTGAAATGCATAGGTCGTCACGGAAAATACGCCACTGTTTACCCTGTCAACCGCAGGATAATGGATTGAGGTCGTAAACAAGGGTGAGGAAAAATGAGACAAGAAAAAAAAATGTGATGGGTAAAGTGGCATCTATTTCTATATAAGGCGACCCTAACACAGAAAAAAAAAAATAAAGCAAGACTTCATAATCGATTATAGTTTAGATTACTATGTGAAACACCATAATCACCACGTGTCTATCCTGTGATTTATTATCAATATTTTCCACCTTGCATGTGTGAGGATTTATATGAGACATGTGAAAATTGTAGAAATTTGAAAGGAAAATGGAATGATACAAAAATAATAGCAGTGAAATTTGCTGAGAAAAAAAAATTAGAAATGATTAAAAAATGATTTAAAAAAAAAAAAAAAAAAGAATCGTCAAGAGTATTACGAATGAAAAAGCCATTTCTTTTGGTTCATCTTCAGACTTGCTGATTGCTTCCTGCAATCTTCAGGTTAACCAAAAAAATAAAATGAAATAAAATAAGGTGGAATAAAAAAATTGAGAAAATCGTGTGCGCTTTTTTTTTTTTCTAACTAGCGAGCAAAGTCTTCATTTTATGAAAACCAGGAGAGTATAGGATTTAGTAATGTCTGTGAGAGTATGTTCGTGCGAGTATGATTGCGCTACTTGTATGTATCTAATATTCTCAGTGCTGGTCCAAGCATTTTCCATGGTAGTAAATACGAGCATTCAGATGGTCATGTAGAAATTGTGCGAATTCTCTCGTAACTTTCTAGTAATTAAATTCACGAAATCTCCAAGAACTCTGAAGATATAACTGCGTAGTCTCTGCTCTTCTGCTCTTTGGGTAGAAAGTCAATTAATCCATTCAAAATTGCACATGCTTGATTGCGCACTAAAATTACTTTCGAAATTAACGAAACATTTATTCAAGTAAATGTAATTAATATTTTAAAAATATTCAAAATATCAATAATACTTTAATAATTTTATTATTAACACATGAATAATATTCTTGATTTATTTCATTTGTTTCAGGTGAGTTTGCAATTTATATACCTACATATACCAATAAAAAAAAATTGATATTAATCAATAAACCGTGAGTAATTTCAAACTATTTTAAACTAATCATTGTTGTATTATTATTTTTTTTTTCCACAAATCTCCAAAGTGTAATTTCTAAAGTAATTTTTCCATTTATTTTTTCTTTCACTCTATGATTTGTGGATGATATTAAAAGCAAGCTTCAATCAATGGCCCTACCATCGTCGTTCATCATCGGTTGTATAATAGTGATCGATAACGAGAGGGCGCCATTGATTTGCGAATAATAAAACGGAAAATAAGGTAGTTGTGGTCACGCAAACGCCAGTGTTATTATGACCCATGAGCGATTTTTATTCGTTGCATTTACAATATTTCACAGTGTATATCACCCTCCCTCGATGCAAAATCATATACATTTTATTTATTTATTTTTTTTGCTTAATTTAATTAATTAAGTAAAAATTTATTTGCGCAATTATTTTTTGTTCTTTAACAACAAAATTTATATGCTTATTTTTCGCTTATTTTTTTATTTATCTGATGTGCATACATACATGAGTTTACGAAAGTGAATCATGCTAACAATATTTCCATATGTTTATGTATAATATATTCTCAGGCTGATAAATTTTCTATTTATATTCCTGTTGAGGATGAGAACACTCGGTCGTTTCGACAATGCAAGCATTTTGATATCACGAATGATAAGTAAAAAAAAAAAAAAAACCATCTTCACATCGTCTCTACATATTAGATAAATATTTCCTTCTAAATTTATATTTACAACTTATAATATTATTTATTATTTTCTATTTTTTTTTCTCACAAATATTACATGGACACATATTTGTTTCATCAATTTTTTTCATATTGTAGATACGTGTATTATCAAACACAATCGTTTGATGATAAAATTTTTATATTTTTTATAAGACACACCAACGAAATATCCAATTTATATTCTTTTTCAACGTTTAACTTTTGACCGCGTGTGCATAGAAAAAGTTTTGACAATTCTGCATCTTTATGTTATTATATATACACACACACACACACACATACATAATAGTTTTCAATGGAAAATATTACAGTAGATAATGCAGTTGGAAAAATTCGATTCAACTTTTCGTGCATCCACATTTTTCAATTTCATTTTTGTATTGTCATTTCATTTCTATTAAATATCAATAGTACATAAACTATATACACATATACATATATTTCCTTTATTTTTGCTATGTGACTTTTATTTTATAAATGAAATTTTTGCTTTGATATTTATTCTTTATATTACAAATTAATTTCAATGATGAAGAATAATATTATATTAATTTTGCATGAATTATTTCTCATGGGAATTAATTTATATCCTTTAATTTACCTTATACTAATTGTAAGTGTTATGTTTTAGTATTCATCATGAAGGTAGAGTGCATGATTATGGGGATGTAGATTAATATGTTACATGAAACTACATGAGTAATACAATAAGCAATCATATTGAATGTATCAACGATAAATTGTGACATTGAAATGAAAGGAAATATCACTTTATTATTCATGAAATAGATACACTCATACAAAAATACTAGATATAAATATACTACGTGTTATGTTGAGAGAAGAATATTTTTCGTATTTTATTCACGTATAGTATGCGTGTAATATTTTTGAATTCGTTTTGTCACGAGAATATTTCAATAACTTTCCTTTGAAACTACGAGATAATATTTCGTCCCATGCACTTTGTGTTCCAGATATTTTTATTTCCCCTCTTTTCAATCGCTTCACTTGAACAAAATAACAAAATGTTCACAAAGATCACTTTGAAAAAAAAAACTAAAAAAGAAATAATAACTAAAAAAAAAAATGAATTTAAAAAAAAAATTTTTTTGATGACATGACTTTCATACATATTCATTTCAATTTGAATTTTATTAAAATATTTTTGATAAATGTAGATATGAAAAAAAAAATAAAAAAAGATTTAAAAAACATTAATAAATACTGTTAACATAAAATATATAAATTCATATCCATGTTGAATAAAATTGTGAATTTATGAAGAAAGTATTTCAATTAACTCATTTCGCTGATCGTCAAGTGGTAAAAATATAAATTAATTAATTTGAGAATATGCCACGATACAAGTAAAGGAAAATCCGTCAAAGGCACATATATAACATGGTGGTTGTTAACATTTAATTTATAATATTGAAGAAGAACTTTTCGGGTTATACATGGAAAGAGGTTGGAAGACATTGTCAGTTTTAATTAAACGCTGCAGCTGATATTCTCACTAGCATCTCGTGTATAAAATGCAGTACATACAGATACCGAGATAGTAATTTGCGTTAAGTGAACCTATCTCAATTCTTAAATCAGCAATAAATATGAATTATTATTATTTAACTTAAATATATCAGTCGTAAACTGTCAATTAGAATTTATTTATATCTGAAAAAAATATTAAAAATAATTAATTTTTTCTTATTAGATATAAATTATTTATTTATTTATTTATTTATTTTTTTTTTATATTGTGGTGAAAATTTTTCTTCTTTTATTTACATCACGATCAATTATTGCATTTTCATGCCGCACGTGCTAGTAATTGGTTGCTCATGAGTGCTTGCACGTATTACATACATGAATATAATTGTCGCGTTACAGTAAATAAATGGCGCAATAAAACGTGACTTGCTGTCGGCATAAATTTTCTAAAGATTCATCATGTAAATTGTATAGTTATTTAATAGTAATAATATCAAAAATATATTTGCAATATTCCCAAATGTATCAATAGATTTAACATTTAAATTGTAAATTATAGAGAAAGGTATAGATGAGATAGAGGGACAACAATTTGTATAATTATTAGTACCTAAAATTGGTCAATTGTAAACGATAAAATTATTCACCTCTTAAATCGTTCATTATTTTAATTGCAACATCCAGCGTTAAATCCCTCAAATAAATTTACCAAATTGTTAAATATTTTGGTGTAATTTAAAAATTATCATGTATTCAAACATTAACATTAATTATATATACCAAATTTAAAATAATAAAAATAAATAAATCAGTAAAGGTTTTATTTTAATAATTCAAAATTAAAAAATAAATAAAATTAAAGTATAATTTATATTGTAAAAAATGAATAAAAATTTTAAACAGTATAAAAATTTTCATTGCAATATCAACTTGAAACAAAATAACTGAAGCAATAATAATAAATAAATAAACAATAAATTTTAATGTATGAATATTCATGATAGTTTCTTTTCATTTCGTTTTTATGTAGTCGCGTGGGCATGACAAGACAGTTGTGTGAATAAAGCCAAAAGCATTGCTTCAACTTCTTCCGAGTAACTTAATCCAAGTCAGCTTGAACTGACAGTATACTACTGACAGGTAGCACTGTCGAGTGCAAAAGTACGAAAGGAAAGTAGAAATGTGTAGGTAAAACTCGACAGGAAAAGAAAATCACTGTCTTGTTCAGTAACTGATTCACACTCGTTCACATATATTTTATACATGAGTATAAACACGTAAATAATATACACATATATGTCCAATGTATATGTATATATGTGTTGTCACTATTTATTTAGCTGTCTTTGTATTCATCTTATTGTATAGCACACTAATATTTTATTTTCATACTTAATAATTCAATGAAAATTTAATTTTTTCTCTGACATTTTTCACCTTTATCGTCACGTCCAGACTTGTATATTTGTTTGTTTAAATTCTCTGAAATATTTCTAGACATACATACGCCATTTTATTATATTGTTTTCATTTTATCTTCTATATTCTGGTAGCACAAAAGCACAAATTTAATTGTATTTATTTAAATTTATGTACATGTGAGATATCAAAACAAAAAAAAAAATATTTTCATTGTACACACGTCGTTTTATACGATAAACATTTTACAATAAACTTTTTTTTATTTGTTTATTGCTGTTACTGGTTGAACGCCAGTGTGGAAAATTACAAAAGTCGCTTAGTATTATAGTTTATATATTCCATTTTCCTTTGAATCTTTTATATTTATGGATTGTCACCATAACATTTATTTTAAAGCCGGAAAAATACGAATTATTAACATTCGACTGGTGCGTTAGCCTTTCATGTATGGAATAATGCACATGCTCACATATCGCTGCAGCCCAATTCACGTTTATTCTTTGAAATAAAAAAGTTACGGTGCATAAATACAAATTGTGTATTTATAAAGAAAAAAAAAAAAAAAACTGATACGAAATATTCGTTGTTAAATCCTTGACATAGTTTTTTCTTTTTTTTTTTTTCCTTCTATAATGCGCAACTGTTGTAATGGTGTATATACATGGGAACAAGATATACACAAATTGAAAAAAATACTGTCATTGTAAAGCTTACTCTTGCAGAGTTTTGGAAAAATAAAAAAAAAATAAAAATGAATCGAACACAAAAAACCGATTGAAAACACGTTCTAAATCATTTCAATAGCATCACACATGCACACCGATTATCTTCTGGTGCAAATAACATGAACACGATATCCTATTACGACTTGTAGATAGTGGGAAATGATGCTTACTAAAACATTAACATTCGATAGGCAAACGCACCACGTGTATGTACCACACAGAGTCTTTATATTTTCTTTTATTTTTACGTTATTCCGAGTTTGACGGCAAACGCGTTTGCAAGCGCCTATAAAAACGGACGTGGCAATTCGTAGTCGCAGTCTCTCAACTTAACGTCCAAGTTGCTCCAGTTACTTCTCGTGTTTCTGTAATGGATGGAAACTTACTTTGGCTCTATTAAAAAATGAAAGAAATAAAATGGAACGAAATAATGGGATAAAGACTGTATAAAGAAACGAATTGTACTAGAAAAAAAAAAGAAAAATGCATTCTAATTGTTACTTCTTTTAGTAATAATACAACTTGGGAAAATAATAATGGAAAATTAGTGTCATTTCAATGTAGTAAATCTTGGATTCATTAAATTTATACAAATACTGATTCGCATTATTTACAATTTGATTATATTTTTTTCCTCTATTAAATTTTTAATTTGTTTCAGTCTACATAAATGTAAATTTAACATTTGAATTATAATTATCGTGAGCAATTATTGAAGAAAAATAATAGTACGTATTTATTTGTATATTTTTTTTTGAAGTAATTATCGTTCATTTAAAGAAAATATTGTGATACGTAAAAAACTCACTCTCATTTTGTGGATAATTATCAAACGCCAGAGAAATTATAGGAAAAATTAGTCAACAATTATAATCACCAATAATTGACTGAGTATCATGTGGTGAACCGTATGCAGATCATTTACCCACTAGTGGTATTCTCAATTAACATTAAAAATGGAATTGAGAGTACCCGAAAATTGGTGGAATGAAATGAAAGCTTAATCTACAATTATCGTTTCGAATTCGTCCCAATGTAGAGAATGATTGGAATTAGACTTCGAACTCGAGGATAAAAAACTGTTTAATTGAAGAGTAAGTGCATATAACATGGCGTCCTGCAGTAGCAATAAATTGATTTGAAAATTAATTCGTGAAAAATGTGATCTTTGGAGTCGCGTTAACGAGTATCAATTCGTTTTTTTTTTTTTTATATATACCTATCAAAGTGTCAGTTGAACGTTCATCAAAAATTCTATTGCCATCACATAAGCAGGTAATTCCCAATATCCAAAAAATAAATGCGAAAAAAAATACCAATATATTAATAAAATGGATATGAAAATGTTGGATTATGAGTATATTTTTTATTTTTTTTTTTAAATATTTTATAAAATATCGAATTGGTAGGTATCGAATATTGATTCAAAAGCACTCAATGTAAAATATTGGCGAGCTTCTTTCATACATGGAGAACGGTAAAGAGGTATTTGGGATCTGATCTTTGAAGATGGAACCATCCAATCTTCAGGGACTTTTTTTTTTTTTTCCTTTTTTATTCTGCAGTACTTTATATATCTGATTTCCCTTTGTCGAATCCATATTGTGACGAGAAAAGAAGTGAATCAGTATACAGAAACGTACAAAAAGATTTGGGATAGCTTGAAACTTTTTTTTTCCACCATTTTCCTAATCCTAATGTCATCATGGAATATTCTAGAATATTGTCATTCAACGAGGAATTTTTTTTTGGTGTATCATCGTATAAAGAGGGGAAATGGCTTCTCGTCTCGTCCAAAGCCCTTCCTGTATCGTCCTTACCACACGCATATAAACGGATGAGACACTGGGATGCTATTTCTATACACAAACACACCAACCAGGAAGATGTTTGCTCTGATCCTATCAAAAAATTGCCTTCGAAAGTGGCGTCCAAAAGTCTGTAGCATTTTTTTACAATACATTTTTTTATTTTTTTATATCATCCCGGTATGTATACAATTCCAATTTCCGCGAGTTTTTTCTTTTTTAAAATAAGAAACTGTCAAATTCTTCAATCGTTTTTCGTGCCCTGGCTCATCGTCTATATAGGTAGGTGGTGAATGTCAAAGAAGAAAAAAAAAATCATATTCACATATATAAACAAAAGATAAATCGTAATAAAGTTAACCTTTGTGTTTGATCGTAAATTCAAAATTCAAACCTTTTTTGAAAAATTATCGCACCGACACTGAACTAAACGTTATTCGACCGTTGTCAATTATGTAAAACAAGCGGATGAAATAGTAAAATTGACTGACTGTGTGTAAAAATAAATAAAATGTAGACAATTTTATGAAGTCATATAAATCTCAAACTGCGTAAATTTACGTTGCGTTCTTTATGTTTGACAATAATACGTGATATCTTTACCAAAAACATGGTCAGCCTTTTATTTTGCCTATAAAAACACCCAAATGTGTATGGAAAAAAAAAATGCTTGGGCCTGTCAAACGCAATTGGTAATACATAACAAATTTTCCGTTTCGCAAAGGGGATAGACAAGTAAAAAAAAAATAAAAAAAAATAAAAAGAAGCAGTATAATCCCCAAAGATTGCCGTAATCGCGTCGAGAGTGAATGAGCAGAGCGATATAAGGCGAGAGGGTCGATAAATCCAAACTGAGGACACAAAACGTGGGGGAGAACACAAAGAGGCAATGAGGAATTTTACTAGCGTACATTGAACCTGGCAAAGTTATTTCTTGGATATATTTTTGTTGCTGGCATAGACGCGAAAAGTTTCGTGCCAAGCACCGCGATGTATATAAAAGCTATATACCGTCAATATTCTCGTGTAATTATACACAACGCCATTTTATGAGTATGACCGCATTCATAAAATGAAAATTACTGAAACAAATAATAAAATACATTTTAAAAAAACATGAAAATAATTATAATTCATAATTATTTTTGAAGTATAATTTTTTAACTTTATTTTATCTTTTATTATTTTTATTTTTCTATTTATTTTTCTATTGTTTCTTTTTGGTTTTTATGTATACAGTAGGGTGGCGCAAAAAAACCGACTATTTTTTTTTTTAGTCTCGAGTAAAAAAATGTTAGTTTTTGATGTTTTAAGAGTCCCCTTCAAAGGACAGCTCGGAAAAAAATTTTTAAGAGGTCGCTCCAAATTGTTTTAAATTTCAAAAATCGTCAAAAATCGAATTTTTTTTTATTTTTATTTTTTTTCTCGTTACGGTAAAATTTTGTAGACCAAAAAAACATTAGTTTCTGAAAGTTTCAGTTCAAAATTTAAATTTTGAAAGGTTGCTCATAATTTTTTTTTATTTATTAGTGTATT
>JAQQBS010000001.1:24548531-24568262 GCA_030347275.1 Microctonus aethiopoides | reverse complement strand
ATGATAAATCAAGCACAATATAAAAAACATAATTTTTTTTAAATTTAACAATTTTACAAGTAAAACGTATCATTACATATTTGATTGTTTTTTCTGAGTTCTTAATATTCTAAAAAAAATAATCTAAAGAAATACACTAATAAAAAAAAAAAAAATTATGAGCGACTTTTCAAAATTTAAATTTTGAACTGTAACTTTCAGAAACTTATTTTTTTTTAGTCTATAAAATTATAGCGTAACGAGAAAAAAAAATAAAAATAAAAAAAAAATTCGATTTTTGACGATTTTTGTAATTTAAAAAAATTTGGAGCGACCTCTTAAAAATTTTTTTTCGAACTGTCCTTTGGAGGGAGCTCTTAAAATATCAAAAACTAACATTTTTTCACCCGAGACTCAGAAAAAAAAAATAGTCGGTTTTTTTGCGCCACCCTAGTATACAGTATTGCTTTTTTCCTGGAGTAATGCAAGTATATTGCGTCTGCAACATGTATTGTCATGTTAAGATGTTACACTTGAGATAGCGTCACGTGTGGTGTCTATATTTTCTGCTATTTTCCAACCTTAATCTCATATCTATGTCATCATCCCCTTGCCAAGACACCCTTATCACAACTCTATAACATATCTTGGGAGAATTTTTTTATGACACTTGTCATCAATACACTGTTCCAATCCTGTAGAAATAAACTTCAACAATTCTTCTTCAACATATAAATTTTTTTTTTTTTTCGAAACCCTATTTTCATCAATATATCTCAATAAAAAAAATGATAGCAATGACAATACCCGTATAGATCTGTACAATGAGAAATTCAATTCTCGCTTCCAACCCCTTTTCATTTACCCCTTATCGTTTATATATTTTTATCCTTCTCCTATTTGTGTGTATTTGCTCACAAAGCGAAATTTAAATTCGCAATATATTGGAAATTGCGAGAATAATTTGTAAATTTAAAAAAAAAAAATACGTGACTAGAAAGTAGAATTATTTTTTATTTTTTATTTATATATTATGTGTACATACATAACTGTAAAGTGTGTAATTTCAATTCACCAGATTGTTTGTAGAGGTAAAAAAAAAAATAAAAGTTTAATATTCATGTGTAATGGAATATTTTATCCGAAAAATTGATATTTATTTTGTTCTATTTTTCATTTGAAAATAAATTACGCTTTGTATAAAATTGAAATCACTGTTGGATAATTTACCAATGAGAGAAACATATTTCATTACAACACCTCAGGTGAATATTGAAACATTAAATAGAATTCCAACTGTACAATTATATTTAAGGTTAATTTATTATGCAGAATATTTTACAAAACTGAATAGTCTTTCATTATTTTAAGGAAATGCGTATCATTTGCAATCCTCGCACTGTGAGGATCTCTTTTCACTCTATCCTAATTCTTTTACATCTCGCAATTTCCCTCCGAGCCATGAATTTACGGATGCCGCACGTCGCGACTAATCCACCGGAGACTCATAGTCTCGAGACTCAAGTAAATCACGTTTCTTTTTCATACACCGACGAAAGAATATAATTCGGGTCGAACCATTTCGAATGAGATAGGAGTCAGAGATACTCAAAGAACTTTACAGTAAAAAATATATGTATAATCTGTCATGTTTTATAATGAACGATTCTCGCGATTATAATTAACTATTATAAATTACTTTTCATTATTTATTCTTTCAGAATTTTTATTTTCATTTATTTTTTCTATTTTTCCTTACACATCACGTTGGAATATTTTATAGTTACAATGTAATATACAGTAATTACTGTCTTAATACTCATTAAAATGTCCTTCAACCATGACATCATGATAGATATAATATATAAATGTCTCTTTAGTAAATGAGATCGTCATGCAATTTTTTTTTTCTCTCACTTATTTTACTATTTTTTATTATTTTTTTTTTTCCGGTCCTGTTTTCCCTCTATTTTCCTTCTTTTTTTTTATATATACATATATTTCTTATTCCTTTATCTATATATTCTCAAGACCGCGGATGGAAACCTCTTTCGTACCGCTCAAGAGTAATTGACTCACGCCTTAGGCGCCATGAAATATCTCAAAGAAAATAAAGTGAGATAGGACACGCTTTTTTTTCTCAATGATAACGTCCTCTGTGCGCATTCCCTTTTTCCTCCTCTCCAACCTTCATTAAGAGAAACTTGGAAAATGAAAAAGAGAAAGACGAAAAAAATAAAATAAATAATACAGAAAATTTTTCTTCTTCAAATTCTTTTATAAATTTGTTTTAAAAATAATTTAATTCACAGATGAATTAATTATTTTCCAATTGCTTTAAATTCATCATTGTCTAATTGCCCAAGTTATAAGTAATACTTAAACACAGATAAAGTCCTGGTCATAGCAAGTATTAAAATACAGCAATCGCCTGATTGAACTTGTGACCAGTCTTTATAATTAATTATCATCAATTATTTTATTTTATTTTTAAACGTCCATGAATTTTATTTGTTAGTTCGTTAATAGTTAGAATAATTCTGTGAGGAATTAATACGGTACTTTAGTATTGGCAGAGCTTGAGAAAGTTACTTCGTTAGATGCAGAATAATGATGAGTAGACATACACGACATTGCAAAAGAGCAGAAATGTCGGTTGTCGCGGTGGGGTTTAGATGAGATAGACGAGTTCGTTGGTCGAACGAGATAGGTAGGTATTAAAGCTTTTGATCGAGGAGCGTATAATAACTTAGTGGAACTGAGCCACCGTAATCATGGCTCACAGCGTAAATATATATAGATTCAAACCACATTGGGCCAACCACAATCAGCCAACTGAAAAATCTCTATGACCTGTTTTTAAATTTATTAATGCTACTTTTCACGTTTGAGATATTGAAAAATGATACATTTAATTATTTTTCCGCATTGTTTTTATAATTTTATTACGTTTTTACTCAACTAAATTCACTGGAATATATTACGAAATAATATAATATGAATTAAAGTTTGATATAGGATTTAAAAGATAAATATAAAGGACAATGTATGAATTGAGAATGAAATGTATTAAAGCTTATGTCGTTTGAATTTCTCGACAAGCTGTACATTAAAATTTTTTCCACAATCCAAGTTTAGTCCAAATAGTTTATAGTGTTTGGGAGATGGCGTTGGATGGCTTGGTGAAAGCCACAATACTCGCGTATTTAGGGCACCTCGTCTAACTCCTTAACAGAACGCGCTGTTGAAGTCCATTTGAGAGAAAACTTTTAGAACAAGACAAACTACAAATTACCTGAGACCTCGGGGACATTTATCTTTTGTTTCGTCAACAAGAGAAACTTCGGTTACAGAATAAATGAAAAAAAAAAATAAATAAATAAAATAAAATAAAATAAAATAAATAAACATAATTTACAATTAATTTTATTCTATTCTAAAACACTAAACAAATAACAGAATTAAAATTCATTTTAATATATGTAACAATTATCATTACAAATGAATAAAAAAATAAATAAATAAATAAAATAAATTAAATAAACATAATTTACAATTAATTTTATTCTATTCAAAAACACTAAACAAATAACAGAATAAAAATTCATTTTAATATATGTAACAATTATCATTACAAATGAATAAAAAAATCTTATATATTTCTCGCTTCTTCGCAATGACTGTATATCCACGTGGAAAAAAAAAATCATTCCAAGCTGTCACCAGTGTCATAACCATATTTATATATTTTTTTTTGTTTCATCATACCCGTTGTGCGTCTCTGGAGATACTAGGAAAATTGAATTCTCTAAAGTATTTCTGACATAAGCATACAACAAAAGTTGAAGCCCAAGACGGCAGTTCGTCACGTACGACAGTGTCACATCATTTATATTAAATGTGTATGTCAGTCTCAAGAGAATAAATAAATATACGTATATACACAAAGGTTCTACATGTACCCATACATATGTAAGTATATTATATACACATGTTGAACTATGTAAAGGACATATGTGTTTGTTTGTAAGAGTACACTTGCTGCATAGTAAAATTTTACAAAGGTCATACCCAATATTGTGAAGCAATGATATCACCTGGTATTGCATGTCAAATTTTCAAGTTTCGTGACGCAATAATATTGCATTTATTATATACAGAACTGTCACGACAAATATTGTTTCGATATACAGCAAGATATTTTAGTTGTCAACACTTGAATAAGTCAATTGAAAATTTTATCAATATAAAAATAAAAATATTCAAAGATTTGTATTAAAGATTATTTATATAATCTACTGTCATTATTATTGTAATAATGATCAGTTGTTAATTTTACAACTGATATCCATTGGAATCTAATGCAATGGATTTAATCGATAAATCAGTTCATGCACAAATAATTTAATGTTAGCGATGTAGTTTATCTTTCACTCGATATCAAATATCCCATTCGTATAATTTACGTGAATGATATTTATTGACATTAGTGATAATAATTATTCGATGAGTAATTAATATATATTTTGAAATGTTTCAATATTATCAATTGCTATTGTTGAGCTGTAGAAAGCTGTGTTGATTTATATAAATAAAAAATAGCTGGTTAATATTAGTAAACATTTTATAAAATATTATGTATCTTGTATGAATGTTTGGTGTGAATAAACATTATCGGAAATGTATATTTGAATACAGTTGAGTGCACTTATACGAGTTAAATCTGGTATGAATTAATACATAAAGTCATATATTTACTGTTACAGAGAGTAATATAGAGAAATTGATATGGTTTATATAATTACAATAAATATATTTGAATTAAATTCATATGAAGTTTGAATTAATTAATTTAATTAAAAGTCTTTTGAAAATGAATAATTGTTAAATAGTTGTTGATGTTGGATTATAATTCACGGGAAAAGTGTGTTTTTAGTGATAAGGAAAATCGTATTTCTTAAACGAGGTCCGGGGCGCGCATGATCACCATTTAAATTATATGGTAATAATTCACAGTCATCTAATTATGAAGATTAAAAGGCTCCATCAGCTCTTTTCCGGACTAAATTCATTGGGCGAAGCTTTGAGGGTCAAAAAGGGGTTGAGATCAACCAATTTTCTTGTAAATTCATATTTTTATATATGTATAATTATATATTTAAAATTATTTTATAATTATAATTTATGTTTTTTTAATTATGAAAAATTTTTGAAAAATAGTTGAATTTTTTTTTTATATCGTTTTGGCTATTAGCACACATTTTTACATCAATATCATTGGGTTACACAGTAGCTTACCGTGAAATTGATGACAGAGCAGCTTTTCACGATTGAACGCGTCGTAACTGCAATAATGTCGCCAATCATTTTTGATGGTTAATCCGCGTGCTAAAAATAATCGTTTCTTCCACTGAATATTACTTCCAGGTCATGGAACCATCGAGTTTCATATGAGCTCAGGATGAAATTAATAATATATATCGTATGAAGAATATATGTAACATCAATAAATGTATTACTTAAATTAACAACGTTGCCATTTATAAACTTAATTAGAGTTCACTCAACTGTATATCTACATTCAGTTAGACAGATTGAGATGTCTTAAATTTATTTCTATATTTAAAATATAATACACTCTCAAATATATTATTCAATTTTCCATTTTTATTTAAAATTATATCTTCTATATATAAATTTAGCAATTGATAGATAGATTAAAAATATGTATGAGTGTAGATATTTTTTTGTTACTATAAAAAAGAAATATTCAACTGCAATAAAATATTTTTAGATTTATTGAGTATCTAAAAATATTTTTTTTTTTGCTTCATTTTCTCTTACATTATTTTCATTTTCATTTGATATAGATGAATTAGAATTATGTAAGAGTATAGATATTTTTTTGTTACTATGAAAAAGAAATATTCAATTGCAATAAAATATTTTTAGATTTCTAAAATAAAAAATCTAAAAATATTACATTTTTTGTTTCATTTTTTCTTACATTATTTTCATTTTCATTTAGTAGATAATAATTGAAATTATGTAAGAGTGTAGATATTTTGTTGTAACTATAAAAAATAAATATTCAATTGCAATAAAATATTTTTAGATTTCTAAAATAAAAAATCAAAAAATATTACATTTTTTGTTTCATTTTTTCTTACATTATTTTCATTTTCATTTAGTAGATAATAATTAAAATTATGTAAGAGTGTAGATATTTTGTTGTAACTATAAAAAATAAATATTCAACGGCAATAAAATATTTTTAGATTTTTAAAATAAAAAATCAAAAAATATTTCATTTTTTGTTTCATTTTTTCTTACATTATTTTCATTTTCATTAAGTAGATAATAATTAAAATTATGTAAGAGTGTAGATATTTTGTTGTAACGATAAAAAATAAATATTCAACTGCAATAAAATATTTTTAGATTTTTAAAATAAAAAATCAAAAAATATTTCATTTTTTGTTTCATTTTTTGTTTCATTTTTTCTTTCATTATTTTCATTTTCATTAAGTAGATAATAATTAAAATTATGTAAGAGTGTAGATATTTTGTTGTAACGATAAAAAATAAATATTCAACTGCAATAAAATATTTTTAGATTTCTAAAATAAAAAATCAAAAAATATTACATTTTTTGTTTCATTTTTTCTTCCATTATTTTTATTTTCATTTCACGAAAATGCCAGGCACTTTAATCTCATGAACCAAAAGCTAAAATTTCTTTTGAAAATATATTTACCATAGTATTGTAAATGTACATTTCGTAACAATAAAAATGTATTTCATGAATTCATTTTTGACAAGTGACTATAGAATATAAACTTACATATAAATGCATGAAAATTCGCACATAGAAAATATATTCACATACATATATATTTATATTTATACACACATATACGAATGGAATGTGACCTACAAGGCATTTGACTTTTTTTTCCTCTCCCATCACCGAAATTCTATTGAGTCTATACTTACACTGAACTACATTGTACTAAGAGAAACATTCATATGTACAGAGCAACTGTGTGTGTGTGTGTGTGACTAGAGTGAATACTTCACAATATGTTTCCGTTCTATTTTATCTCGGTACGTGCATCTAAATTATCTCGGTAAACTTGTAGAAAATCGATTGTATACAAATTGAGAGACTGGACTAGCTTCTATCTTCAAGTATATCTTAATTGAGAATTGGATTTGGCATTACTTCGTTTCTCCCCTACCATTTTATTATTTTATTTTATTTTATCAACTATATATGTGGCACGTACACTCACTAAACTCCTACCAATACATTATACATACCACAAGCGATATAAAAACAAATGGACCACTTCAATTTTAAGTTATATGAATTATTATTTTTATTTTCAAATCCATTTATATCTTTTTAAAAATAAAAAAAATAAATTAATTAAATAAAAATCACACTGGGAATAAATTATATTCCAATCCCATTCAAATATACAAATTGAATTATAATTTAATTTAACATTGCACTATTTTATATTATTATAAACGTGTAGACTATATAATTTCTTCAAACTTTTTTACAGAATTATTTTATAATTCAAAAACTCATTTAATATTTTATCAATAACGTTAGAATCTTTCATCATATTAAATCGAGAAGTATTAAAATTGAATACAAATATATATATACATGCAGCGGAAATTGGATCGGAGAGAGAATAAATAAAAAAAAAAAAAAAGTTTGTTCAAAGAAAAATAAGGAGCTCAATGGTATATAGTAGAGCTCAAGATATCCTTGTAGAGGATCACCAACTTGCTCGATTAGGAATCTGCACGAGCATCAGACAGCCGACAGGTGCTCTGAATGACGTCACGTAAACCGCACTAAACGCTATGGGATATATGTATGTATATCTTTCTCCCTTGTGTATCCACTTCTCTCATGCTTTCATCCCACGCCTCTACTTGCGTCCATTATACTACGCGCATGCAAAGCACCCTGGATTTATCCGTGCGATTAGCACCGAATGTCCAAGTAGATTCTCTATCGCTTTCATATCACCAAAAAATAATAATTTATTTTATTTTAATTTATTTATAATCATCAATTGATTTGTAAATTTTTATAATTTATATTTTTACTATCTTACCTTTTTAAATTTTTAAATAAACATGATATAGTTAATTAATTTATGATAATATTAAATGATGAACTTTAGGAAAATAGTGACAATAATTTAAATTGAAAAATGTAAAAAAAAAAAATTGATTTGAATTTATTTAATAATTACATAGAGGATTTAGATAGATAGAAATTTATTATGGCTTAGCATTAGCTATGGGGTGAGAGTACAAAATAATAACAAGACATAATGTTGAACAAAATAGCAGAAACAAATATAAATGCAGTTGTAAAATTTGTTGCAGCATTTTTTTTATTCTTTTTTCTTTTTTTTTTTTTATTTATTTATTAAATGTTAAGAAGACTTATTAATAATTGATTAAAAATTTATTAGCAATTTGAGGAAATATGGTTGTTATACATTCACAAATCATTTATAATTTATCAACCGTCAAAAAAATAACAAATCCAATTTCAAAAAAAAAAAACAACTAAAATATATCTTTAAAAAAATTTCACTATATTATTTTTTTTTATTATTAATAATCTAATAATTAACTTTTATATACAGCTTTGTCATTGAATATACCAAGTAGCAAAGCACAATAATTTAATAACAATAAAAAATTCATTTTATTTTTACATTTCTCTCATAATTTTATTAAAACAAATTTTATCAATTTCAAAAAAATTATTGAACCAAAAGTTAATACATATTAATTTTTCTCTCTCGAGTTTGATGGCGAACATCCCAATCCACCTCACACAAAGTCATAATTTTAATATAGTTTTCAAGCACAAGAGTAAAATTTAACGGGCAACTATAAGTACATATTTATGTATTATACCGCGACCCCGTTGAGACCTCGCGTGCAAAAGCCATAACTGCAGCGCTTGCGAATATTCCCAGTGAAAGTATATAATGTTTGGACCATACCACACGCCCAATATAAATATATACATATAGTTACATATATATATACAATGTACATACCATATAGATACCACATTCTGTGCATATAAATGTACATAATGCTCTTTATATACATCTGCGTGTTCCCTCCACTCGTTCCCATCAATTTCTCGCAGCCCTTTAACTTTTGACCCTTTACATATACAAACATATATTTATATATTATATACGTATGTATATACATTCATATAGGTACACAACATACATATTACATATGCTCTGTATGTGCCTATTTCAAAATACCACATGGCCATTACAAAATACTGTATACACTAATAGTAGAGCGTATGAAATTTGAGTTTGGAAAAAATAAAATTTTTTTTCCTGTTCACAACAACTTCATTCAGCACATTAATTATAAATACCGACACTTTACCACAATCGACGTGGATATAATTCATCGGAATATTTGAAATTAATATATTTACATGTTTGTACATATATATATGTACATTTAATTATGTATACATATGTATAATGTATATGTATCGATTTGTTCAATTGCATCGACGGATATTTGCGTTTGACCAATTGTGGTGGCTCATAAATAAAAGTACTATCAATTTGTCACGCAACCATGTGCATATTTACTCATACATATATTGTATATATATATATATATATATATATATATATATATATATATGTATATATATAACAAAACAACTTTTTTGCGATTGGTAATAAATATGGGGGGAGTGTTAAAGTTTAATGTGGGAATTGTTGACAGTCGTGTGAATAATATATATAAAATGATTATTGCCTGCGTGTGTGTATGTAATTATGTGAATACTAAATTATAGTTATATGCATGGAAAAATTACTGATTTCTTACCCCTAAATGACAGAATTGAAGATATTTATTTGGATTGATATGTAATATGTATAATAAAATAAATGATAGAATATTATATTTGTTAGAGACATCAGCTTTGTTTTTCGGGTTTATTGATACGATTTTGATTGCATTGTGTGCACGGTTATGAAGGTATATTATCTTAAGGACCTTCGTGAGCTACGCTAGAGTCAAATGAGTGATAACTTTTTATAAAATTTATTCTAAGCTTGAAAAAAGTTGTAAAATATATTAATAATTTTATAATGATTTATAATTTTTTTTATATGTACCAATTATTTTTAAGGTATTTATTTTAAAAAATCAGTTGATCCACATTAAAAATTGATTTGACTCCATTTATCAAAATTTACCAAAACAGTTTTAATTATCTTTATTAAAATAATTAATATTTAATTTAAACATTCGTCAACACCTGTTTTTTTGTGGAGTTATACAAACTATATATTTCAAAGAATATTTTTAAACATTATTTATTATTGTATCTACTCTTACAATATACTTTTTGTCATTTTAAATACATAAAATGCTAATTCTTCATAAGGCTCTATGCTAAAAATTTGATTTTTGATTTTTAATAACTTTCTTAAATTATCGATAAGGCGTCTTGAATTTTCAAGGGTAGATAGCTACATGATTCAACTTATCAAAACTAAAAAAAAAATTTTATCTACTAAAAAGTTTCACTAACGAACGTCCTTAATGTGTGTTGGTGTTTATGTTATTTTTTGAATTATATAGACCACAGTGTCGATGAAGCGTACAAGTAAAAAATACAACACGAATAAAATAGTGTGATTTAAATTTATATTATAAAATTTTGATCATAATACACTAAACCAAAAAATTAAAGATTCAAAAAAATTTCCGAAATTTTTTCGTGTTTTTTAACAAGCTGTATCTCAGTGAAAAATGGTCGTATCAAGGTTTTAAAAAAACGAAATCGAAGCTGAATTAACAAGCTATCCAACCCAGTCGATGGTTAAGCTAAAAAAAATTTAATTTCAAAATTAAAATTAAAATAAATATTTTAAATTAAAATAATAATTTCAAAATTATTCTTCATCTTTAATTGTTTCTACTGAAGTATTTTGAATGGCAGGAATTTTATATTATTTTTATATTTTTGTGAGGGAATCTAAAATACTGATTATCGTAATGGTTCAGTTGTGAAAACAAAGAGATAGAAAGAAAAAAAAACAAATTACTGATAACGATATTGGAGATATTGGGACAAAAGCTGAAACAATTGTTATACTGCCAATTCCAATTGTTGTTTTGTATCTCAGTAGTTATATCCATTGACATTAAGTGAGACGTGCTCATATTTTCAAGTATCTTGTATATATCTATAAACAATAAAGCAACAATAATACATCTGTGGTGCTCGATATTATCTAGGTAGAGGTATATAATTTAAAATATCTATTACGAACAAGAAACAACCCGATATCGATCGATATCTCGGTAGTGTCCAAGTGCTTTCGTGACGGATAATTAACCGTCATACATTCCCAAGTATATAAATGTGCATTTAACTCAAATTAAAATTCATATTACAATTTTTTTACTCTTTTTATTTTCCTCTAAATACATAATTATTTAATAATTAACAATTTTATATTTATATTTAATTTAAATTACTTTTATTCTACAATAAAAAAAAATTATTTAGGTCGTTTAAAATCTTGATGAGAATAAAGAATTAGAATAAAAGAATAAATTGATAAATAATCAATAAATAAAAAAGGAAAAAATTTATTTTTATGTAAAACTAAATTATTTTATTTCTTCATTGTGAATAAAAATATTTCTGGAATAGGAATAATTAAAGTTTATACACCATTTTATTGGTATAATATCTCAATTATGTTTGTATATATTATATTAAGACAATAATTAAGTGTCATTTAATAGCACTTATATAAATTAACAATTATATTATTATATTATTCCTTTTTATTAATATTATTCTCTCCCTTAATTTCTTTCAATTCCCTTTTCGTGATTTTTATATAATCTATTTCCTGTTTTAAGTAGCTCGTGGCCACAAACTGGCACAGTTCATGCGCGGTCGACGTTCAGTTAACCTCGGGCACTTAACCGCGAGGTCGTGCGCGATTTGATCGTCAGATCGGCTCGCGGCCAGCGACCAAATTAGAAAGCTGGATAATTGCTAAGCCGTTTGCACGCCAACGCCAGTAACTGGCCGAAAATGGCTTCAATATGTCTATGTACAATGTACATTTACATGTCTATATCGATAGTAACTAAACATTTGCAGTCCCTTTTTTTTTTAATTCTCTTCATTTCATTGCACGCGATTATTTGCCCTCTATTCTCATCCTCATTATGCGATAATTCGTTTATTCATATTTTTTTTTTTTTTTTTTTTTTTTTTTTTTTTTTTGAGATGCATATAAGTATTTTAAATTGCAACGATTATTTGAGGTGAGTTTGAAATTCTTTCAAAGTCATGAGCAAATCTGTGTACAGAGAAAGAAAATTATAGAAAAATTAATTCATTAGAAAATATTTGGAAAAAAAGTTATTCAAAATTTTTAATTTGTTTCTGGAAATTTTTAATGACAATCGATGTATAAAAAAAAATTATTCTGGTTTATTATCTTGAATCTAAATAAAAAGAAGATATTACATTTGATAAATGATAGTAATAACTATTAAATAAAAATATTCAACACTTCAAATTTATTTTTAATTGAAAAAAAAAAATTAACAAGAGAAAAAAAATTTTTAATTTGTTTCTGGAATTTTTAATGACAATCGATGTATAAAAAAAATTTATTCTGGTTTATTATCTTGAATCTAAATAAAAAGAAGATATTATATTTAATAAATAATAGTAATAACTATTAAATAAAAATATTCAACGCTTCAAATTTATTTTTAACAATTGAAAGAAAAAAAAATTAATGAAAAAAAAATTGTAAAAAATTCTCTCTTTTTTATTTTAAGAATAATGCTTTTAGTAAATTTTTCAATGAGACATAAATACTCTGAAAAATTGTGGAAATGAAATTTTTCTCATTGTCAATGTCCCCATCGAGATGATTTGTGTCCATATGCTGTTTATCAATTTGTCATGTGGTATGTGAATTTAAAGAAAAAAAAAAAATATATCGAATAAGCAAAATGTTTGCCTGATCGTTCGGTACATATATGCACACATAACATAGTTTGATTGAGGAGAGAGAATGGCTATAGTAATGTCCGAAACTTCGTTAAATGCGTGCCACGTTAAATTCGCACGTGTCAGTCTGATATTTGGTGAATTTGCCTCATACCTTCAATCGACAAATGCCTTCACTTTTCATTCATGATGGACGTGTCGGTGTATATTGACTGAAAGTATTCACCATGCATACTCTCGTTATTGCGACGTGGACACATTCAAAAAAAAAAAAAAAAAAAATCTCTTGAATAAATACATATCCACACAAACAATTCAAATCTTTACATATGTAAAAAAAAGTAATAAAATCAATTACATACCCAGAGCACACAAAAGTCAAAAACATATTCAATAGATTAAATTTGCGGAAATGTTGTCAATCTATAATCGACCATTCAACGCCAGCTAGCATTTTCTCAAATATATTATTGTAGTTGCATCAAAATAATTGCGTTATACAAAATACCATCCACAAAAAATTTCCCTCTTTTTATAAAAATTTAATTCCAACTAGGGTGATTAAAAAAATAGCAACATTTTTTTTTATGGGACTAGGCTTAAAAGTTTCGTTTAGACCGGAAAATAAGTCCCCGAAAATATGAGCTTTTAATTTTAATATTTAGATAGGGCTCATCGCACTTTTTTCTATTTTCCATAAAAATAACATGGGAAAATTTTTGTTCTTATCGTTAGAATTTTGTAGCTTACGAACCAATGGACGGATTTGAATGATCAATATATATTTTTATAGGAAATTTAACGCTCTACAAAAAAGGTCTCTTGTGGTTAATCGATTACTCTAATCATTTAGAAGATATTCGCATTCGAATCCCTGCGTACGAATTTTAATAGTTTTTTAATAAATACTTCAAATTTATCTGTTCAAGTCATGAATGCGAATATCTTCTAAATGGTTAGAGTTATCGATTAATCACAAGAGACCTTTCTTGTAGAGCGTTCAATTTCCTATAAAAATGTATATTGCACACTTTATAACATTTATTTATCTACGAGTTGTAAAATTTAAAAGTAATAAAGAAATTTTGTTAAATTCTTCAAACTTTATCCTCCGATATCTTCTAAACAGTAAAAGTTATGAAAAAATTGCAAGACACCTTTTTTGTAGAGCGTTCAATTTCCTATGAAAATATGTATTGATCATTCAAATCCATCCATTGGTTCGTAAGCTACAAAATTCTAACAATAAAAACAAAAATTTTCCCAATTTATTCTCATAGAAAATAGAAAAGTGCGATGCGCACTATCTTAATATTAATATCAAGAGCTCATATTTTCAGGGACTTATTGTTCACCCTAAACAAAACTTTCAAGCCTGGTCACCCTAATATATACATATTTAATTATCGAATATATATAAAATATAAATATAATTAAATATTCAGTAAATATTCCTAATGAGCTCTTAATCATCAAAACAATCAAACCAAAAATATATTTCATAAATTTACTGTTCTGTTTTTTTCCCCAACTACATCAATGTCCTCTCCACAATCGCCCACCATCAAAACATAAATAAATTCATATGTTTTTCAATTATAAATATTTTATATCCATATATATATTCATAAATTGAACACAATGCACCCTTGAACATCAAGTTATTAATCACGCATCAGTGATAACAACATTACAAAAGCACAAATGCGCAACAGAGGTACAGTGGCTGTCAGTTTACTTTATGCACCATCCACCCGACGGTGAATCTACAATTAATTATCGACCAACCGGAAAATCGTTAGTCTATGTGTCTATGCGTCCACCTGCCACATTGCATATGAACATATATATTGAATTGTATATTAAAATGGTGGTATATAAAGTATGCAAAGCTGTCTATAGTTATCAATAGTGTGTGGGTGCGAGTGAAGTGATAAAAATGTAAAAAAGAAATTAAAAAAAAAATTTTTGATTGACAATCACAATTAATCGCAATTTATAAAGAGAAGATCACTAGTTGTTTTTGTATTATAGGTGCATACATATGTGCTTGCATGTATGTGTATGTAAACTATTACTATAGGTTTCACCACTTCGCTGCCTCTTGCTAAACTCTCACATATGGGCCTTTGTCTTTCTCTATTGAACGCTCTCGACATGCGTGTAAACATCCGTAATGACTCAATCGATCATCAGTTCGTGTTGCGCGCATAATTTAAAGCCCATTTGTGCATCCGGCCTTGCAACGTTAATTGGTGCTTAGGATATATATGGAAAATTTATTTCAGTGATATTCGAGTGTATTTCGTATATGGAATATCCATTGAGCTTTATTCATGCAACGTGGCTTTTATTTATAAATTATTAATTTAATTTAATAGATTTATATTGAAAAGAAAAAAAATATTTATGTGCTTTGGAAAATGTAATTGCCGTTGATGGTTAATTGAAATTAAATATATAATAGCAGAATAAAAAAAAATTATAGTGAGCTTTTTATTTTAGTTTTATTTTATTTTCTATCGTTTGATGGATATAAATTTAATTGAATAATTTTTTTAAAATTATAAATTGTTTATTGTGTTGAGAGTTTTATAGTTTTATTAAATTTACGTGACACGCACGAGTTAATTATATTCTTTAGAATTCTATTCAAATTCGCCGTTGGTACACGCCAATTCATTTAATTGAAAGTTAGTTTTATAATTCTCCATCATAACTCGATTTGTTTTAGCTTTTTCATTGTCACTTGGT
Organism: Microctonus aethiopoides; assembly: GCA_030347275.1. Taxonomy (NCBI): domain Eukaryota; kingdom Metazoa; phylum Arthropoda; class Insecta; order Hymenoptera; family Braconidae; genus Microctonus; species Microctonus aethiopoides. The sequence goes on along the minus strand of JAQQBS010000001.1, from coordinate 24,552,436 downwards.
TTTTCCGCTGATTCAAATTTTTTTTTTTTTATCTTCACTACGAGTTCTTCAGTGTGTCAGAGCGGAAACGCTTTTTCATGCCATGGTTTTTTTCCCCCTTTTTCTTTTATGATTTTTTTTTATTTTATTTTATTCTTTTTTATCTGACTAACTGACGTAGCTAACTCACGAATAACTTCGGTATCTTTTTGAATGCTACTATTTTCCATCTCAATTTATTTAAATTTCAAAGTTCCTTTTTATTCTTCCTATTCATATAAATCTATAAAATCGAAATTTTTTTTATTCGAATTAATCGTCATCAAACAAACATTTAATTTATTTATAATTCCTGAATAAATTTAATAATCTCTATTTAAATTAGTTGATCTGCATGTAGATAAATATATCTCTATGTGTATTCACATACATGAAAGAAAAATACCTATTAGTGTAATTAAATATATAATATTATATGGGGCAGTTTTTAAATTTATTTATTGTATACATGTATACAATAAATAAAATACTCTATAAATTAAGAAAAAATAATAAAATCGAAAAAAAAACGAAAATAATTAATTTAAAAAATTCAAAAAAAGTTATAACCCATCATTATCCCATTACGAAACTAGGCTTAAAATTTGTATTTTAGGGAGTAGTATTTTTGAGAATTTTTTGAGAAAAATCGAAAGATACAAACAGTCTCAAAATCCACATTTTAATTTTAAAATTAAAAAAAAAAATCAAATTCATCATTGATAATTTTTTGCATAAATTTTCCAGAAAGTTCATTAAAAAACAAAAATTTTGAAAAAAAAAAGACTCAAATCGGACAATTCGTGGCCAAGTTATGGTCATTTGAACATTAAAAACCCCAAAAATTTTCAAAAATTTATCTTTTGAACGGCTCGATAAAAAATTTTGAAAAAAATCACCTCACCTTATTTCGATGGGTAGAAAAAAATGCCCAAGTTTCAGCGAAATCGGAGATGCAAAGTTCATTGGAAGAATGAGTTGGCATGGAATGCCCCATATATTTAATTTTTGATATGAAAAAAAAAAAATAAATAAATAAAAAAATAAAATTATTGAATTTATTTCAATGTATCATTGCGTATAATACAGCAATGAAGATAAATTCACCATCTCGACACAGATGGCGTAATATACTCTCTGTGCTTGTGTATGTGATATCTACAACGAAAGTCTAATCTCTACGGATTCACTTCAGGCTCAACGACGCACCCTTATGTATTGATGTCATCCGTCTTCGTTTGACTGTTCTTTCGGCAGAGTTTGAAAAAGAAAAAGCACAAAAAAAAAAATGAAAAATTGATAAGTAAAGATGAGAATAAGCAAAAGAAAAATAATGTACAGTATATAATTTATTAAGTTCAAATCCCATGTGTCAATTTCTGTCTGCCAATCTCTATGTCTTTATCATTCTCCTTTATTTTCTTTCTCTACATACGCCACATGTTTCATAAATAAATAAAAAAAAAAATACATATATGATACAATAATTTAAAAATAAATTTATACATGACTAAAAAATGAAATAAAAAAAATAAAAAGAATAAAATGTTATTTGTATATTTTTTATTAATACTTTTATTAATTATATAATACAAGTATATTATTTATTACCATGCAGTGATTATATTTTCATAAATGTAATTTGCTCATTTATTTTTATTCGCATATATAATTAATTCAATTTATTTACTGTATATAAAAAATAATTATATTTATTTATTTATTTATTTTTTTCTCCGATTTCATTGCAATTTCTCTATTGTCCATACACCGTATGATGATCGCGTGAGGTTGAATTTACTATACTGTGCATATTTATTTCGCGTATACAAGTGCACCGATTTCATTTGAAAATATTGTACACGCAATACGCGAATGTTCTCGCGACTCACTACTTCACCATATGTATACATATTATTTTTACATATTTATATACATATATCCAAGTTTGATCCAATAATAGAGTGCACACAAAGTAGCATAAACATCCATAGTAGGTAGTACACATTCGAGAGAATAATAAAATGTATTTAACGAAAGGAGAAAAAAAAAAAATAAAATAAAATAAAAATCCCCAACGCACAGCACGCTATATTATATATTCTATAAGTAAAGTCGTTCACTGAAATAACAAGAAATCAATAAAATAATATAATAAAAAAAATTTATAGAGCACTAAATAAATTATGTCAATCAATGAAGATTAAAAATACAATATGTATAATTATATTAAATATTAAATTTACAACAAAATTATTAATATTATATATAATTCACTTGATCATAAAAGCATCATAGATATTTTGTGATTTTATTTCAACATGTGAATTGATAATTACAGATTATTTCAGCTGCGTTCATATAAATTTGTGTTAAGAAAATAATTTGGATTATGTAAATACTAATTTGTATTTGAGTGTATGTTTTTAACAATAATTATAATTGCAGGTCGTTGAATTGAATATTCTACAGGAATTTTTGCACATGGACGCGAATAGTTTAGCTGAACACACGATGAAGAAGTAAATAATTCTGATAGTAATCACAGTATGTATAAATGCACGCCCGTTACCACCATATGCATATTTAATGCCGACGAATAATTAATCGATACGCATGACCAGTGTATTATCATACGCCACAATAATCATACAGGTATACTTATATACATTATATACAAATATATGTATAAGGTTTATTGCATATATACTGCACATATGTTATAACTGATCGCCATGTTTATAAATTGTAAATTAAATTAGTTTCTCATGCCAACTGTGACAAAATATTTTGTGGAAATATTTTTTTTTAAATTAAATAAATTTTTTATTTTCAATATTTTTTCTTTGGTAGGTATATTTTTTAAATATATTTTTAATTGGATAATTGATGCTTTATATAAGCTTCGATATATAATAGTATTTCAAATTTGAATTGGTGATACACGTCTGTTTAATTTAAACACTCGAAATTGTAAGCAGCTTTTTGGAATATAATTTTACCACTAATTAGACACGAAACTCTGATAATTCAATCTGCTGTTATGATGGAGAATATAGATCATTTTACATGAGTAAAATACTGGATTATAAACACAAATTTGCAGAATTATGGATCAAAAGCACTTGAAATAATATGTAGATTCAATTTCTGATATTGAATTATTATTGTAAATGATTATGATTTGATTATTAAAATATTACTGTGATTAAAATTTTTAATATAAGGTTATGAAGCAAATATTGGATTGAGATTAAAACTTGAGCAAAGGAAATGAAAAATTAATTCATGATATTCAAGTTTCCATTTTGTTTAATTTAATATTTTCAAATATTGATTAGACTTTTTAGTCCAGCTTTAAAATTGTATCCATATATATAAGCTTCCAATCTGATTCTGAATTAATTCTAAATAATAATCATTTAACAAACAAGTCAATTAAAAAACATCAGCAAAATTAGCATAATAAAAATCAAATAGCCTCAAAAATTTTGTTTTTTCACCAATTATTTATTCTATTCCAATATTTTTTTTTACTTTCTTTCTTCTTATCAAATCTTCAACGTTAAAAACACTATTAATTCGATTAAACAATCAAATCGAAAACGTAAGCGGATCTCCAGTCCCTACAGAAATAAAAAAAAAATTCAAAGAGAACAAAAACCATTGCAATTCTCAGTGAAATTTAACAGAAATTCTACACACAGAAAGACGATCATCTCTCTGATCAGTGGAAATACCTGTACTCTATTTTTATCTCTATCTCGGGTTTGATGTCAGCACAAAGGTCACAGCAAGTATTGAATTCCCTTTGCATCACAAAAAATAGATAACAATAATAATATAAATTGAATACAATAAAATACAATACAATGAAAAAAAAAAAA
>JAQQBS010000001.1:24535487-24548521 GCA_030347275.1 Microctonus aethiopoides | reverse complement strand
AAAAAAAAAATAATAACGAGTGGCACTAGAATTTTAAAACAGTTTAATCATTGTGCCAATAATAAATAAATCTGAATAGCATTGTATAAACGATACAATTGAGCTATGATATAGATAAGAGAAAGAGATAAAGAGAAAGAGAGAGAGATATAGAAAAAGAGAGCGAGAAAAAAGTATCAATGTTTAGATTCAATAGAAATGCAAATTTAACATTCAAATAGAAATTGGGATCTACCAAACATTATATATACATATATATGTGCTCATGCATATATTGTTGCAACCAACGATGCGATCAACAACACGTGGTACAGCTGGCATTGAATATTTCGAATTCTTTTGCGACAACATCGACAGAGAAAAAGCGTGAAAGAAAACGTCATGACCAATAACATTATTTTCCAATACGCCATTCGCGTGCCTATATTTGCTGTACATATGTATATATTTCTATATACTATTGCTCTATATGTATATTATATTGTCACACAAACAAAGGATTTCCTTTATTTTTATTTCTATCATTTTTTTTTTCTTTTTTTTTGCAATCAATAAATAATTCTATTAAGTTGTCAGAGCATAGTTTTTTTTTTGTGTATAAGTTTATATATACATAGAAAATAACAAAATCAGAGTGGTGGAAAATTTATTCGATGGAACTATATGTATTTTTATATGTCTAACAGTGTCTCTCGTCGTGAAAAATTTCGAAGTCAAATTCAATCAGAGACGCCACGAACAAACATGCACGATCTATGAATTGAAATATTCGGTAAAACAAATTCAAAATACGCGATCTAAAATCGTAGAAATATATTCCAAAAAAAAAAAAAAAAAAAAAAAAAAAATATAATTCAATAAATAAATGAACCAAAGAGAACAATAATTCTCAACTGAAATATAATCTTCAACATAACATAATAAACAAATAAATCCATGTGATTAATAATTTCTAAATGCCTTATTACTCAGCTAATATTAATAATTCAATATCATAGATATAAAAAAACAATAATAAATAATAAATATGAACAGAATCTTTTGGTTTATTTTTTTTTTTCTTGGTTGATTATCTGAATTTACGAATAAATTGACTGTCGTTGGTGGTACCAACGGCGCGTGCAGTGGGTTGTTTATTCTCGAAATTAAATTGAATTGGCCCATAACTTGCTGGTCTATTAGCTCTGGGAACCGAGGCTAGTTTGCTCATAAATCTTTAGAGTATCGGACAGGGTGGCCGGTGTTGGATGGCGCCGCGGCGAGCCAACATGAGCATAGAGAGATAGAGAAGAAGGACATCCAGTAGCAATAGTGGTGGTGGTGGTGACGGTGATAGTTGGCGATAGTAGATGAAAAGGGTGCTTTCGATTTGCCGACAATGCTTCCGGAAGTTTTGAGAAAATACATGGGCGTGGTTTAAAGATAAATTTACTGTTGAATTTGCATACTTACTTTCATCTCTAATTCTGTCTTCTTTGGTACTTGCAAATGGCCTCGAAGCAACTTCTGTCATTATCTCAATCGCCTAATATCCACAATAATACAATGAACAATAACAATTGCTCCAAATTAATCACACAGTCAATGCCAATTATAATGTAAATTTATTTATATTATTCTAAATAAATGATTAATTTAATTAATACAATATTTAATATGATTAAATTAATTTGAAATAAGCAGGATAAAAATGACGTATATTGGTTAAGTGCAACTGGTGAATGTTTGATAGCTAAATTTATCATCGTATTAAACTATTCCATGGCCTAGTAACGTCACAAGTTACTTTAGTTGTGGAATTTTTCATCAGAAGGTAAAAGTAAGAGATAAATCTGTATGAAAGTAATCGATAAGTCACTGGAGAATGTTCAACCGCAGGTGGATCTATCGTTAAAACACTTGTCGTTTATACACGAACAAGATTTAACAATTTTATTATTCCGTGGAAATGAAAAGAAAAAAAAAAGAGCCAAAAAAAAATTTTAATCGTTTGATTAATTTGTCTTTGTCTGATTGTAATTAGATAATTAATTAAGAACATGATCCAAGCAACCAGTGTTACGTAATTCCACTAGCATATCAGCAAATATTGATGACATTACATCACCGCCCACTGTTCTCATCGTTTGCACACTTTCTCTACGATGAAGTTCATGATGGATTTCCTGATCTGAGTCACAAAAGCCTCGAAGTACTGGCAAAAAATACACAGCAATTATGAATCCATATGCGGCACGTCGTTTATAATCTTTGACCATATTATCAAAAGAATATTCTTTGATATTAGTAAATTTAGCTTCGTGAAAATAATCTAACATTGAATCATGATAAGCACGAAATATTTCGTTAAATTTTTCTTTACGATCATTTGCTGATCCATTTAAATAAAGTAAAGTTGATAAATCAATTGACGGTGATGCATATGTTATCATACCAAAGTCTATCAACATGGCGTCAACACCGCTGGATGTTTCACGAAAAAATATATTACTTCGTGTAAAATCACCATGACAAAGAACAGCCAAAGGTTCAATGGGTTTAACTGCATCAAGGAGAATTGTGTTGAAGGCATCTCCAAGATAATTATCCATTTTGTCACAGAAATCACTGTCGTAATTTATCTTACGTAGCCACTCAACTGGTCTAGTAGCAATAGCCTCTATGATGTCCTGGAAACTGTTGCCAGCAATTAACCTGCTTTCCTGTATGCTTTCGCGGATTGTTATAAATTTTTTAGGAAAACGCTCCTTCATAATGTAACCCATTGCATGAAATCTACCAATTTCACGAACACTATTGATAATATATTTATAAGGAATGTCATATAATTCTGGACACAATTTAAAATCCATTTTACAAATATTTTCCATAACAATTACTGTCTTTTTCATGTCTTCACATGCACCGTAATAAAATTTCGGAAAGTGTTTATTATTTTTTGCAATATTTTGATAAAAAATTATTTCATTTTTATAAAGTATTTCAGTGCGAAAACGTTTAAAGACTTCAGGATATGGCGGTGGAGTTTTCATCGCAAGATGTAAAGTTTCTTCAATGTTACCCAAGTCATTAATGAACGTTAAATCGACAAAAAAAACATACGATAAAAAATAAACATTTTCTACTGGTGACCAGGTGCATTTAACTTTGTAATTTTGTTTATTTAAAGTGTCAACAATTTTTGGCACTATTTCTGCCTCTAACCACTTAATTAAAATTTCAACGTCACTCATTTTTCCTGCACCAAACACAACTGTTCAAATTCAATTTTATAAATGAGAAGATTCCGTTGATTAAAATTTACATTTACAAGAATTTATCAAAACTGATAAATGATAATTCACAACGGAAAATTATTAATACACTATTCGCATTTACATTGCAATTATTATTCTTATTACTTGTGACGATTCATCAAGTAAATATTGATTAACTAAGATAAAATTAAATCACAAATGATCCATATATATTTTTTTTCTCTCAATAAATTTATGACTTGATAATAAATTATTTCTATCAGCACGATATCTCAAGTTATTTTATTATATTTTCCTCCACCTTTAATTCTTAGATGCATAAATTACGCATATTATCTTAAAAGTAAATGATAATATTTTTCAAAATAAAAAAAAAAAAATATTCTGCAAATAATTATACGATTATATTTACTAACTCATAACTGCATAATTTTCTTTCAGTTATTCAAAACTATCATAAATACATGTATATATAAACATAAAAGTTGGAAAGTTTATTTTCAAGACAGCATTATAACGCTTATATTTAAAAGGCAGATTTTCACAAACACGATGCAAGAATAATTTTCATGCGTAACTTGTTCGTTCGGCTACGCTTTATCCTTTCTATATAGTTTCCATAACTTTATACATACACACAAGAAATAATGCATCCAACTGTATGAATATATATATAATTCTATTCATATGAAACATTGTATTTCACTTGAATTAATTTAAAGTATAACGTTTTTACATTGAACACAGATGAATAAATTTCTAGAATAAATTTCTTTTAATCATTTGAATTATTTTTTTATATTTAGTTTGTTCACTTGCCCTACTGGATATCCATCCTAACAGTAGTATTAATAAAATGTGCTGTTAGAATATTATTTTTAAATAAAATTAATGAATTGTTATATGTTAAGATAAATAATAATGCGCAGTTTTTATTGCATAATTAATTTAAGATTTGCTCAATGCGATCGTGTAAATCAAGACATCCACCCGAGTGATCTGTCAGTTATCTGACAGCATAATTTCATTTAATTTCCCACAACATCGTGAAAATTTCCGGTGATTAATCGCTGTGTAATGATCCGTATATAATAGTGTTATTCTCTTGAACATTATTTCACGTTAGTTTATTATTTTTGAGTACTTTGATTTTATTATATATGAATATTATTTTTTTATTCATTTGTTCCAACGTTAAAGTTTGATTATTAACAATTGATTCAATCACAAACTGTCGCAGACGTGATGTAAACAACCGTTGTCTCGTAATTCCAAAAGAATTTCACTGAATTCTTTGGATAAATCGTCACCTCCAGCTTTTTTTGTTGATCGTGCCGCTTTTACATAATCAAAATTCACAGTATCTTCCAGACTGAATGTTGTATAACCTCGTAGAATTGGTAAAAAAAATAAGGCTATTATAAATCCATACATTGCTCTGCGTTTATAATTTTTTAATATTTTTTCATATGAATATTCTTCAAGATCATCAATTCCTTCTTCACGAAGATTTTCTATCAGCGATTTATGATAGGCTTCAAAAATTTCATTGAATCTTTGGCTTCGATCCGCATTGGAACAATTGAGATATAAAAATGTGGAGATATCAATGGCTGGTGATGAATATCTTAACATAGCAAAATCTATCAACATACTCTCTAATTTATTTTCAGTTTTATGATAAAATATATTGTTTCGTGTGAAATCACCATGACACAAAGTAGCCAGAGGTTCTATTGGTGTAATTGCATCAATCATTACATTAGTAAAAGCATTACTCATATAATTTTCCATAGAATCAACAAAAACTTTATCATAGTTTTGCTTTCGAAGCCATTCAACAGGTCGTAATGCTATTAAATTGATATATTTACTGAAATCATCACCAGGAAAATATCGGCTTTCTTCAATGTCTTCAATAATTTTAAAAAATGATTCTGGTTTGTGCTTTTTCATAGCATAACTCATTGCATGAAATTTACCAATTGTTTTCATAGCTGAAATAACATATTCAAAAGGAATATCATAACTTTTAAAACACAATTCGTAACCTTTAATTCCAATATTTTCCATAACAATTACCATGTTGTTCAAATTATTTTTATCCTCTGAATAATAATAACACCTTGGAAATTCACTATTATTATGTGATATAAATTTATAAAATAGTATTTCATTGTGGAATAATGATGCAATTGGTAATAATGTTTGAGAAGCCATCAAAATTCCTGGTCTTTTCATTACTAAATAAATACATTTATCCTGACATTCATCACTGTTTAATATTTTTTTTCCTTCAATATTGACTTTTAGAAATACAACACTCGATAAATAAAAACAATTTTCAGGACTCGACACTTCCCAAGTTATATTTTCATACGGTTGATCCAAATTCTTTGCAAGTTTGTCAATAATATTACTTTTCAACCACACATTTAATTCATCTTTGTTTATTTCAACAATTGAATTTGCCATATTAGCATTAACAATGTTATCCAACGACTTTACGACAATGCAACAATATATGCAACCGCGTGAGTAAACAGACAAATTGTGACTGAATGAATAATCCTTTAAGCAACACCGTGACTTCAGTCTAACAAAATATAATTAGTTAATACTTAAATCTGTTTTATTTAAACCACTCGTGAATATTATATATTTCCCGCAGCAATTTCAACAAACACAATTGTGATATCTCTATTATTAAACATACAATTTTACAAGATTATAATTAATTTAAATTTCCTGACGTCATAATAGAATTTCATAAGTTTGATTTGCGAATTATTTTCACGTTTTCATCAGGAAATTCGTTTTTACTGTATAATTATACGCGCTTTTTCATCAAACAACGTCACGATTCATATAATTAGTTCGGTGAACTTATTGATACGTAATCAGTATGAAAAAAAAAAAATTCTTTCATAACAACATTAATAATAATTGTAATGCTGCGAATTATTATAAATAAAAATAAGCGACAGATAAATTTATAAAATCCCATTGAATGTTGACTATAAAATGAAATGTGATAAACTTGACGGAATTTTTTTTGTACTTTCCCACTTGTGTTTACGCTGTCCATCGTTGTGATAAAAATTTAATTAGACAAGTTATCATAACAAGATATATAATATTAAATAAACAATTTTAATGCTCGTGAATAAATAATATTTGAATTAAAGCCACTAAATCATCATGAACCAAAAAAAAATTTTATTGCGTAGATTTCTCTCACTTTAAATCTTAAATTATTTATTTGATGTAATTATTTAATCATTTTATCCACGTTTCATATCTCGTCGCAGTAATTATAATTATATACAGCGATGAAAACATTATTTTAATGAATAATATTTTTTTTCACATTCACAGCAATATTTTTTGTTTCGTAAATTGTTTATCTCGTAAATGACTTTCGTATTCAATTAAAATCATAGCATAAATTCATATAAATATTATAACAATAATACAATATATTATTTTCCTTCATTAAAAAAAAAAAAGATACCAAACAAAATATTCACTTCATTGAACTTGTTGGGTGAAATTAGTTCATTTACTCAAGTGTCATAATGCACTTGGTAGTAAAACCAAGTAACAAAGCGAATACAACGCATAGAAATAGTAGTACAACTAGTAGTAGTAGTAGTAGTAGTAAGAGTAATACTGAACCGCAAACGAATAAGATGTCTGGTAAGGAAAAAGGAAGAGAAAAAAAAAAAAAAAAGAACCACCACCGCAATGAACGAAGTAGCTGCGTCGACATTCCAGGGGCGATTTCATCTTGGAGATAGAGAGGGTCTAAAATTGTTTGGTAGAACTGTAGAGTAGTCTGGCAATAAGGGCACGTTTTATTTATTTTTTTTCTCTCCTTCTTTTGCAATACACAGTTATACAAAAAAGTCGTGAACGACATTCGTCTACCAAGTATAAGAACTATGTAGATTAAACTATCTTTATTTTTTTTCTTCTCTATCATTTCATTCTTCGCTTGAGTAAATAAAAAATATGCATAGTCCGTCAAATATATATACATATAAATATATATATACATTTATATTCGTGCGAGATCAGCAGGAAAAATGCGATTGAATATCGTAGTCTACTAAAAAATTTCTACCTATGAGTAAAAGCTCCGTATCCTCTCATGGATCATTTAATACTTCACTGTGAACGAAAAATATCTCAATGCTCATATGCATTTATACATAGTATATATATGCATATAATATATAAATATATGTGTAAGTGTGTAAGAAAGTGGTACATATACTTTTTGAGTTTCTTCAGTAACATTTTTATACATTTTCATCGTTCTCAATTCTCTTATCGTATTTTTTTTTTTTTTTTATTTGCCTTCAACACTTCCTCTCTCACCCCGTGTATTCTTCCATTTCCTTCGCCTCCGGCGACAAAGTGCCACCCGTTGAAAAAATACACAGGCGCAAATTTATCGAGCTTCTCTAAACAGTTTAATCCAATTTTCCGACAAATTGGTGGCGACAGTTTTTACTTGGACGATGTTTATCCTACTATTGCTTTACCACTAAGTTCAATGGCCTTTATATACTCTGTTTATATATATATATAAATATATATGTATGTATTTTCCAATAATCCAACCGAGAATTTAATCAATATCCATAGGATATAAAGTTATACATAAACGAGTTCATTCGTTGAAAATGTTTCCTGACATGCAGACACTATACGCGATTATATAATGATATTTATTCAAAGAAAATTAATTCAATTTATTTAATGGTATATTATATTTCTCAAAGATCCATTGAAAAAGCCAGTGAAGATTTAGCTGGTAAATATCGCTGGGGAAAATTGAAATTTCTCTCGCCCTCTTTAAACAGACAGAGTGTATGTGTATATGTACTCTCATGAGCCGCTTATCTTTTCATATACATATCCTATTTCAATTTTTTTTTTCTCTATCATGCTCGCTTGTACATTATGGAAAAAGTCCATTACCTACTCTCAACAAAATTTGGATTGTAACCACAAAGTCTTTTCTTGTTTTCATCACAACGAAATATTGCATCGTGAAATTAAAAGTCAACTATAAATTTCTGTTCAATTATATTTTCTATTTTATTTTTATTTTATTAAATTATTCAATTTACTGCATTATATTGATGGAAATTATTTTTAAAATCCATAAGATTTTAAGTATTAATAATACATGTGTAAAATTATATATAATATTTTCTATCAATTTATAGAAATTTATAATTTAATATTTTTTCGCTACTATAAATATTCAATGAAAATTACTCAAGCATATTAAAAATATTAATAATTATATGAATAAATATAGTGATTTGACATGTTGATTGGTGAGTAATATTCAATGTATTTCAAAATTTGCAGAAATATATTCAAATCGAGTATAAAATCCCATACAGATATACAAAATGGTATTGTAATTTTGATTATCAACCGTTAAAATCTGTCCAAATAATCAGCTTTTGTGATTGTTCGTTACCAAAGCTTTCCTACGCCACTCTATTATCCATTTATACATATCCACCACAAGCACATGTACACTCACATGCGAAAAACAAGAAGATTAATATAACCAAATAATGCGAAAACCAAATGATGAGTGACTGATCGAGTTGAAGTGAAAATTAATCCGATTTAGTTGGTGTTGAAATGAAATGAAATTTGCAATAAATCCTATATAAAAGTCCTGACTGTACGATGAATCATGTACCTAGCTAGCTAACTCTCATTCTAGGCTCAACGAGGATATATATAGTGGACAGCACATATAGAAAACCACCGCATGAATAGAGTTAGCGGGCTTCCCATCGACGAAGAAATATGATGCTCCAGTCAGCTTATTTATCGACAAAACCCTGGTGAATGGAGCATGTACAGTTCGATATGCAGACCCCCAACCCATTTTAGTAACCCATGCGCTATATTTATGTGCACACTTCCATTTTACCAACACATTTGTAAACATTTATACACCTAAATGTATATTTATATTATGGATATTTGCTACAAACATATAAATATGATCACGCTTTGAACTGATGATAATAAATGCAACATTTTGAAGCCACGGACTAAATATATCCCTAGTTGACATTTTGTTCCTCCTTTAGACCTGCATATAGCTCGTTTTCTAGGAATTGAAGGTATTATTAAGGACGAGCTGTTTAATTTTAGTCCTTTTTAAGACTTTAGAAATGGCAGATGTTTTCATTTCTTCTACTTTAAAGTATAAAAAAGGAACAAGTTGGGAAAACTAAGGAGTTATTAAGGTTTCAAATGAATATAAAGGATGTGAAAGGTATTGGGAAGTTACAATTTAGGACTAACGAAGTACAATTGAGATACAGTAAGAAGAATAAAGATCTAATGTAGGAACAAAATTTCAACTCGGATCTAACTCTTCATTCGGTGCAGTTGGATTTGCGATATAAATTGATGAGCATTCCATTAACAAAGTCAATATGACATAGATATTCATTGGATATTTGTCATTTCATTGTGAACTTTGGAATGATGAAAGGATTTTGATACACTGTTTAGAATTGACCGAATCATTAAATTTGTAATTGAACAAATAAATTTCAATATTGATACAAATACCTATTAATATCAGCGCGCATAGTATTGAATGAATATAACTTTTGAGGGCAATAGTTTGGAAAGATTTGAGCTCATAGCTTCAGGCATTTTCCAACAGAATCGCCAAGTTGAACATTAACCCGGAAGTGGCTCATAGATCCTAGCTTGAAGCATCCGGTACATCCGACGGGCGAACGATTAATAGGCAAAGTTCCGTTGCACTTTGCGTTTACTGTGACCGTATTACTTAGAATATAGCTTTGGGGTATGGTCAAGGAGAATTTCGTCTCTTCACTTCACTTGCTTTTCAAATAGTTTCAACATTTTCTCAAATATTCCCAAAGGATAAGTTCACACTTTTTAAACAAATAAAAAGTGAACAATATGTAATGATATTTTATAATAAAATATACTATGAAATTATTATTAAATAATTCGCAATATTTAGATTTATTCTCTCAAGTTTAACAACCAAGTTTAAGTATAAATATATTCATTTAGTAGCAATAATCAACTAGTATTGATTCAAGTTGATTTAAAGAGAATTAAACTAATCAATTTAAATAAATGATAGTTATAATTTTCATTCATGTGTATTTGTAAGATATTAACAAAAAATGTAATTGTTATATAATTAATTAAGAGGTTATTGATAAATATTAAATAGTTATTGGATGTAAAATCAAAAATTAGTTGAGGATTTTTGGATTTTTTAATATTTTGTTAGTCAGTTTGAATTAGGCAATGATTTCAGAGTATTGAACTAGTTTTACTGGTTCGAATCAGAAGTTGTTCGAGTCGATGGAACTGGATGGAATGATTTGAATTTCAAAATAGAACTAGAGAGGAGAATAGCGACGTTAGTGATGTTGAGGAAGGAAACAAGCTCTACCAAAGCTCAAAGAGATTGATGAGTTAGTTTCATTGAAGAGATTTTAAATTGTATATTGACAAACAACTGTAAATTCGAATGATTTATATTATAAAATAAATGCACAAGTAAATGTTGAATTAAAGAAAAATAAATTGACACAATGAGATATAAATTGAGAATCGTGAATGTAAAAATCCTGTGGAAGAAAAAAAAAATTGTATTCCGAGATTGGGTCAACGAGGACATAAACTAGATGCAGTAGCATCAGAGAAACAAGATTGAAAGATAACTCCTTACTTCTCGTGAAGATATTTTATGACTTAACCTCTATGCGACGTAAAATCGTAAAATCGTTAAATCGTAAAATGGAAAAATTTTCACGGTGAATTGGATTTTCCAATTGTGTACGTGAGGTTAGTAGATATCGAAGCTTCACGAATTTTGAATAGATATCAAAATTTAATTGTGATATTTCATCAAGCTAACAAGAAAATTTTGATAAATAATAAAAATGAAATTTCTGTAGAATAAATAATTGAAACATGTACTTCCCTTTTGAATGTATTATAAAATTTCAGAGTATAAGTTGAGAATTAAATAAAAATACGTTGTACGTTTTGAATAATACGTGCAATGCAAATTGATGAAAGTGAAGTTAATTCAGTTATTTTATAAATTCTGTGAGATAAAATACATTTAATATTATGCTAACCGTATGCTTGGTACTCAACGTATATTTTAAATAACATTACCTCCGTGCATCATATTATTTTATTACAACAATAAGAATAATCTGTGATTGTTGATGAGAGATTTTGAAAAACATAAAATATTTTTAACTGAGCACAAATTTCACTTTATTATTCTATCAAATTAATTATATAAAAATAATAAAAAATCTCATTTGTTTATGTAATGAAAATAGTAAAATAATTTAATATAATAATAATACAATTTTATAAATTAAATAAATAAATAATATAAAAATAATAAAATAAAATAATATAATAAATAAAATAATGTAATATAAAAATAATAAAATAAAAAAATATAATAAATAAAATAGTTAAATAATTTGATATAATAATAATAGTAATAATAATAATAAAATTTAATAAAACAAATAAATAAATAAAATACAGATATTAAAATAAAAAATTATAATAAATTAAATAAACAATTAATATAAAAATAATGAAATAAAAAAATAGTAAAATAATTTAACATAATAATTATAATAAAATTTAATAAATTAAATAAACAAATAACATAAAAATAATAAAATAAAATAATATAATAAATAAAATAATGTAATATAAAAATAGTAAAATAGTTCAACATAATAATTATAATAAAATTTAATAAATTAAATAAACAAATAATATAAAAATAATAAAGTAAAATATTGCATCTGGGTTTAATTTATACATTAATCTTTATCAAAAAAAAAAAACTGTAAAGCATTAATTCATGATTAAATTAACATGGAAAAATAAATTCAATTGTTCCAGGTATTCCAAGCCATGGTGCACAGCATAGTGGAAAACATTCCGATCCATCGTCCAATCAAAATGCCATCGAAGATTCCGCGTCGAGATCTGGACCGTATTTTGACATCTCGGCATCGAAAAACGTCACGGCCCTTTTGGGAAAAACGACGTATCTCAATTGCCGGGTAAAAAACCTCGGCAATAAAACTCAAGTAAGTTCAATAAAAAAAAAAAAAATTCTTTTCTTCCTATATCATACCACATATTTCTCATACATGTACATATACAAAATAAATAAATAGTGTCTTAAAATTAACACAAAAAATAACAAGTTGGCAAAATTTGAAATCTTGCGTGAATTTTTGAGACATTTTTTGTTCCTTCGAATTTTTATCAGCGGTACCCTAAAAATATTTGATTTTTTTCTTCTTGTTACTGGCTTGTGTGCAATTGACAAAACCATTCACATGCTACACAATTTTTGTTTTTTTTTTTTGTTTTTCCATTGAGAAGCTCTGTGAAATATCGAGTGTTGATATTTTACGAACATAATGGAGCACCGCCTGCCGCTGACAAATCGTAGGGTGAGATATAGTGGTGGTGGTTGGTTGGTTGGTTGGTTGGTTGGTGAATCGAAAGTGCACTCCCGGGTAACGGGCACCGGACTCACTCGACAATACCATCGCGACCAAAGTACGTTCGTCCTTGTACTATATATGCTCTATAGACATGTAATAATCTTCCAACCCCTTTGGGGTCTCCAACATTTACCCTCGCAGAATAGTCTCGACCAATTTTTTTTTTTTTTTT
>JAQQBS010000001.1:24479376-24501238 GCA_030347275.1 Microctonus aethiopoides | reverse complement strand
TTTTTTTTTTTTTTTACACAACGTCTCTATTTCGCTGACGTACACCTCATTAAATTCCCACCGGCCGGTAACTTTGTGTTATTTTCTTTCTCCACTTATTCAACAAAGTGTTGTTTGTAGAAAAAGAAAAAATTTTTTTCTTTCATTTCTCAAATTGTTTTAAATATAAAACTATTTAAATATATTCTTTTATTTTAATTATTATCACATAGCGCTTTTAATTAAACTGTGAAATATATTTATGGTCAACGTTGAACAAAGAGCTTTTTTTTTTCATATCATATTTTTGCAGCGATAATGAAAAATTAAAGAAAAAAATAAATTATATTTATAATCGTCTACATAGGCATGTCAAATAACAATTCAATATAACATAAAAAATGAAAACAATATACATTTATATTACGTTTACATGGCGAAAAAAAAAATGTGGAATTTTCACAAGAAATATCCGCAGATTTTTCGTTTCTACAATTTTCTAATACTTACTACCTTACTTATGAAAGAGTGCGTGGAATGAAATGTGAGAAGGGAAAGAGTTGTGAGTCCAATTACACGAGAGCAGGAACACGAAAGAAAATACAAAAAAAAAAATCTATATATGTATAAAAAATAGAAGAAAAAAAAATAATAAAAAAAAAAAAAAAAAAAAAAAAAAAGATCACAGCCACAAAGATTGTCGGTTGCGTGTCTATGCTTTGAAAATCATTACCGTCACGAAACCAAAAGAATGTATATATTTATATACATATGTACATATCCAAGTACATAGAAGTAATGTGTGTATAAGTACAAGTCCATGAAGCAGCAAGAGAACCACGAATATAATGATAAATAGAGGAATGTTGTGAAAAGAGAAATTACGAAAGCTCAGCGAACCGACCATGTTTAAACGAACGACGGTGCAACGATGAAAAAAAAAAAAAAAATACCCCACATTTCTTTTTTTTATTATTTTCACCGCAATAGGAATTGCATATATGTGGTTTCAATTTGAAGAAATTCCATAAATTATATTGTACGAATAGATGCATACGAAAAAAAAAAAAAGCAATTACAGATAAAACTTTTTTGTGTTAATAAAAATAAAAAAAATGTAATAGCACAACTGAGTTTTCAAAGTTTGTTAGCATCTGGGATTCATTAATTTTATTGTGGTGGAATAAAGAACGACTGCTATATTGCTTTATTTGTGAATTATTTATACTGTGAAAGTGTGGTGGATATATAAATTAAAGACGATAGTAGGTAATGCAGGTGTACCCGTTGTCTTATAGTTAATTTTGAGGTTAAACGTGTGAAACAATAGCTGGCAAAATGTCTAATGCACACTTCATATTTTATAATCCCAAGAATTTTCATTCTCACAAAGTGAACTCTACAATATCGTTCTATTACTCACTTATTCCAGCATGTCTAAACAATTCGTTACTGTAGGGGAAAAGTGGCATGAAAGAGCCAAGGTTTGAAAAAACCATTATTATTTACGCGTTAGTTTTCGAACGAATCTTGGATGTGTTATTATTTTAAGATAGTAACACTAGCCAAATGTTGCCCACAAACATTTGACAGTTTATCAAAAATAAACGGCGTCGATACGACATATTGAAGATTTCGTCGTCAAAAAGTAAGTTTTTGAGTTCATTTTATTTGTTTTTTGACGTCTATATGGACGAAACTAATAGTAATATGATTATACAATAATTTTATAGATATATTAAGACTTCTAATACCATATATATTTTGCAGGCAAATCTTTAATTTCATACTAATCTTCGGGGTTATGTTTCTTGGGAGAATATGTTTTGAAAGAGCCGGGCTGTAGTGTGATGAAAAAGCTAGCTTTATATGGTCCCTCAAAAAAGCTCTTACTAAGAAATCTAAAATAAATAATGATACAGACTCAGATACATCAAATAAAATTATATGAGTTCTTAAAAAGATCGTACCTAGTCAGAATGCAATGATTGATCTCAAACGGCTAACTTCATGAGAATTTCTTAGATTTAAGTGAATATTTTATCCAGAGGTTGCGTTATATAAAACGTTTTATAATTATATAAAATATAAAATTATATCTTAACATTATTAGTAAATAATATCTTTGTTAATCTAAAATTTCAGTCCTGTAATAAGAACTTGGCTCTTTCAAAACATTAGGTGGCTTTTTCAATGCCTATGTGTTATGAAAGAACCGAATTTTATTATTTTTATAAATGGTTAGAAGCCCAAAAATACCGATAATTTTGAAAAATGTTTTATGACATCACGTACATAAATGAATGAACAATTACTTATTATACAAATTTTATTAATTATTTATTTCCTTTTTTATTATTTATCCCTTTTTCCAAAACTGGCTCTTTCATGCCACTCTTCCCCTACACATTTTGAAATTAAAATAATGGCGTAAGAAAGAAAAGAGATTAAGAATAAAAAAATATATAATACGACATAAAGATCTTTCGGTTCGAATTAAATCACGTACTAAGACATTGCTACAAGTGTGCTTAAGAAAATAGAGAAGATAAGATAACAAGAGAGAATACTGGCTCTTTCTATTTGCATATTTCCTCTTGTTGTATTTTGTATTTCACTGCTGTTTACTACTTCGCATATACATTTTACCTTTTCGTGAATTTTATAGATATAAATCTATTTATACGAGCGAACAAATATCTAAATATACGTCCAACCTCTCTCAACAAATATATTAAATTTATAATAAATAGAACACTTGATAACCCATTTATTCAAATAAAAACATAAATTAAAAACCCCAGTTAAAAATTTTAAAAGAACAAGAAAACTTTTTTTTACAGTCATTAAAATTTTATTCTTTAAATTTTTTCTTCTCATTTTAGTATATGTATATAAGTCTACTTTAATTGTATTATATTCTTCTTTATGGAATGTATTTTACACAAGTAAACCTGACAGAAAATTTGAAAAAAAAAGAAAATATAAGATTATAATGATGCGCAGACAAAACTTGGAAATCGACCGACCCTCTGGGCAAACAAGTAACGATATGAATAACCAAAACTAAACTATAAAATATTGTATGTGTCTTATTGTTAGGTAGATAGATATGTGTATGAATATATGTATCCATGTATTTATATATAATATTGCTTTGAGATCTCAAACTGTTTTGAGTTCTGAGTAAAAAGAGGATACAAGAATTCCTTGAGGGTAGACTCGTGGGACGGGGCACAAAGGAGAAACAAACCGAGAGTTTCACAATCTACCGGATAACGGAACTTCCTTATTGCACTTGCCAACAGCTTCGCTTCAAGATATATATAAGGGCTTGACTAAATTCGAAAGTTGTGTACTAAAAACACAACGACGTGTTGCACAATATTTGTCCCATATTGACTTTAATCCTATATTATTAATATTAAATACCAAACTGAAATATTGAGAAATAAAATAGGACATTAGGTAATTTAATAACTATGAATTTTTCGTTCAACATAATTATATTGAAATAAAAATTAATTAGAAGAGAAAGGAAAATTGTGATAATGTTTTAAAAAAAAAAAAAAAACAAATTGTTTGATGAATAAAATAGGTGGATTTTTATTTTTATAATTAATTGCTATGGCGGGATATTTTCATCAAGCTGCATCAGATAATCGAAGTTTTGTTGGCATAATGTGGAGTATTACACTCGAGTTGGAATGGTTATAATACTCTAGGATTTATGTTTATTAGTCGCGTAGTTGATGTATTTTTTTTTTTTCTTTACCATTTTTTTCACTGGTGAATGGTGAATAAAGTGAGTTGAAAAAGCTCAGTTTTTATGCAGACAAATGGAATAGAATGAGAAAGATAAAATGCGAAAAAGAGAGATGGAGTGCAGTGGCGTGCTATGCGTAGATAAGCTCGTACGCAAACCTTTTCATGATGGTACTTGTGAGCAAATTCACGGTTCATTATGCTGAATATTCCATAGAAGTGCACGACATATTTCAACTGACAGCATATCTTTCATTTATCATAATGTACATACACAACGAAAGGGGAAAAAAAAAACAGCATAAATAAATTTAATCGGTGCCAGTAACTGCATCCTAAAACTCTACAAAGTCTCATCTCACTCTTTTTCCATAATTAAAAGGTAAATGTTGCTTATAAATTATCTTTATTATCATTGCTTTCTCGCAACTCTGATTTATTTCCAATGCCAACGAGTCGCAAAATTTAATAATATCTTTCTAAATGTTCTAAACTATCAAAATTAATCATTTTTTCCCTGTGTCAATTTGTGTTTTAATAATAAATAACTCTATAAAAAACTTTAATTAATTCACAAAAATTAATCATTAATTAATTAATATCGAATTCAAAAAATAATTAACATTGTCATTTAGTAACATATACATACTTAAAAAAAAAACTTCAAAAAAAGCAACTGAATTCATTAAATTGAATATTAAATTCAATGAAAAAATTTTGCTCAAATAAAAATTCAGTTAAATGAAATTTAATTATTCAAAATGACCAAAAACTTTTTTTAGTACAATACAAAATTATTACACACATATACACAATTGTGTACACATGTAGATGATGAACGAATAATATAATATAACAAAAAAAATTATATAATTATATATGTATCAGACAACTACAAAAATATTTATTCCAAAAAACAATTTAATTATAAATAAATATAATTAATTCCAAGGTCACAACTGACTACACTTCATTATCGTCAAGTGCATAAGCAGAGGAGTTGACGATCGATATGAAACACCAAAGTATCACCGATACTAAATCCAATTTCAAAGATGAGCGCCAAGAGACACGTTAAAGAGAAAATTCAAGAGCAAGCTTCTTGTGCTTCGTCAGTTTTATCATTCGAATACGTCTATGTATCTACAACCACCCTCTTTATTTTTTTTTATTCCCCTCCTCAATAGCTATGTCAAGAAGTATACAAAGAATCTATCGATATACATACATACTGTACATATATGTTATATAAAGATCTGAAACGTGAATGGAATGATATGGAATACCCTTTAATCCTCTTTGGCATTTACGAGTGTGCAAAAACGAAACAAACGTTGACTTTTAATTTTATTTTACCTTCACAGTGGATTCTCTTTTCACAATACTCTGGTATATACGAATAAGAAAATACGTAGTAATCGGCAATAATACTATGAAAGCTTTTTTAAAACCATCACCATCAACCAATGAGATAAAATAAAATTATTTTATTATTATAAAATCATCTTACGTTAACGAATAAAAAATTATGTCCATTATATTTTTTTATTATTTATATATTTTATATATAAATGTAATATTTTTATTTTAACATTTTCTTGAGTGGAATTTAATTTATAAAATGCTTTTTACCATCACCTGCGCCATAATATTTAATCTCTGTATATTTATAAATTCAAATTCAACAAAACTATCAGACAAAGTCATTAATGATTCAGTTCAAACTCAAGTCAAACACAAAAGTGACTTTAATGTCTGACGCGCGGTTTATCGCTGCCACTTAGTGCTAAATTTACTTGCGTTTAAAGTTTAACCAAAGATTTTACATAGATATCATTAACCAATAATGACCATTAGATAATTTAGATTTAATGAAAGATTGTGTTTTAGTTCTTGAACTTTTTATCAAATGTTTATATGAATTGGATTTGTAGAATTATCAACAGCCTCTTTGTGCATTGACTGTGATATAAGTAGTAGTAGTAGTAGTAGTAGTAGTAGTAGTAATGGCGCGATATAGTCAGACAATTTCTTATAACAGTGAGCTTCTTATATTAATGCCAAAAATAGTAAAGTACTCATGAAAATTTCTTCTATACGAATGCGCCAACACCTGCAACTATTATACGACTTGAAATTTGATGACGACGAAAATGCCGCAGTAATAATTCCCGCACACTCCCCACTTATATATCTTTATCATTTTATTATATATTCTCTGGCGATGATATGTCGCTTCAGAATTATTTTTACGACACCTCACGACTATTCGCACATGACATCATGAAACGACGGATCATTGCGCTCCCAGGTGTAATATTATAGCGAAAAAAAAAATATAAAAAAAAAATTAAATAATAAAAAAATAAAAATAAAAAAATATTTCACTATTTTCCATTAGCTCTGCATAATAATTATTCTTGAAATACTCAAGAGAAAAATGAAATTCTTGATACAAAAAGAATCCGAAGGGTATAAAATAATGTAGAATTATAATAAAAAATTGTAGAAATAAAAAAATTTTGAAAAGTATTTTATTATTCAATCGTAAAATAATTTTTATCATTTATTATTTCACTGTATTTCAATGTCAAGTGTATATTGTACATAATATACATACATATGGAAATTTATTCTCGTCGTAGTCATAAAAAAAAAAATTATTTGCATTTTAACGTATATTAATATAAAGTTGAAGAGAAAAAAATTTTTTCAACGATATGACATCATATTTATTTTGATGGCAATATTTACGCCCGCATTCTTTGAAAGCGAAAATATACCAAACAACACTTTTGAACAATATCATGATGGTAAATGGAGCGAGTACGAGGTTATATGTTGAGGTCGTAACGTTGAATCTCCTCTTTCACGCAACGGTGGCACAGTAAAAGAGAAAGAGAATATAAAAAAAAAAGAAAAATAGAGAAGGAAAAAAAAACAAAGTTATCTATAGTATTCTTTCCACTCCTCTCCGTTCTTCAAACTCACACACACACACACACATTGAAATGCTTAATAACCCAAAGATAAAACCCAGGTGAATTCGATAAAAAAAATGTTTGGCGAAAAGACTTGAGGACAACTGACACGAAGTGATGGTTAGAAATAAATAACAAAAATTGTATAAAAAATAAACAAATGATTAGGTAAGTAGACTCGTTGTTTGATCGTATAATAATACATATTTATATATATAATATCTATTGATAATAGCAATATCTGTACACAAAAAAAAAAAATCAAGTGATGAAAAGTAAAATAAAATTTTATAGTGAAAATTCATGAAATAATAATATTTTTGTTAATTCATTAGCTAATTTATTTGCTCATTTATTTATATAAGTTTGAATTGTTGATGGAAATTGCATGTATATATAATTTATAAATATAATTTTTGTACATATACTGTTTGAATTCCAATATTAAATTGATTAGTTAACCAATTACTTTATTAAAAAGAAAAAAAGAACAAAGAAAATTGCCAACAGTTCACATATTATACAATACATATAAATATTGGTAAGAAAATAGAGGAGAGATCTCGTGGAGAAATAATAGAAGAAAGTGAAGAAAACTCAGTGCAAGCTTGGCGAGCTTTATCAGTCATTTATGAATTCCACTCGCTGCAAGCGCGATAGTCTTTCGTGGCTCTATTTCTCTTTTCCTTCGTGTTTTTCTTTTTTTATTTTTGCTCATTGTCTCTTGCTGTTCATTTTGTAACTCCACGGGCTTTTACGCACTGTCGCCTTCTTATCCATTTCCCGCTGTTACTATCCTTGACTCAATATAGTCTGCTTTTATATAAATTTTTTTTTTTTTTTTCATTTTCAACAGTTATATCTGCTGTGTCGCATAAGAAAAGACGAAACTTTACCTTCACTTCATCGTTTCCTTTTCACACACATATACATACACATTATAAATGTATATATGTATATCACCAGTGGATATACTTCATCTCTCATTTTTTTCTAAGCTTCGTTGTAAGACTTTAAAATTTACTTCATATTCCATCTCTCACATTTAAAACTTTATATTATTTTTCAACTACTAAAAAATCCAACAGTATAAAACTATAAATAATAAAAAATAAAATCCACGTCTTCATTTAAAAAATAAATGAATAAACAAATAAAAAAAAAAAATTATAACTTTTTTTTTTACTCTTCATTTTTTTTTTCTTCTTTTCGTTAAACAAATCCAAAAAAATAAATAAATAAAAGTTTCACATTCAAATATTAAATACAAACATCCCACATAAATATACATAAATATACGTATAATATTTATGTAAGTGTGTAAAGTGTTCATGAATGTAACAGAGAGTTAGGGCCACAGAGGCGTACACTGCTCGTGAATTCTCAGCAAACTTAGGTCATATGACCTTTTAGAAAGGAGAACGAACGAGGAGGTTATACGCGCACAACACTGAGGAGTAGGTCGCAGTCAAAATGACAAGGAGAGAGGGATGAAGGAGCTTTTAGTATACAGAGGAAAAGCGAAAAGGGGGTGCGCGAACGAACGTTAACTCACTGGCAAATATTACCCCGAGCGCGTTTGCCAGTGTAGTGACACTGTGAGCGGTGCACCACTACTATACCCCATCATCATATTCACTTTATGTCATTTACCAACACCGCAGCTTAACGTTTTCAACGCCCATGAGACCAATATTGTTAAAACGTAACTATATTCAATATAACCTACATCCCATATATAATACGTCATCATGCATAAATAGATAAAATATTTTCGTGTATTAGTATTGTAAATATGTTTGTTTGATGATATCAAATATATAAATATCTCCAACACCTTTGGATATTGATTATTCATTCTATTTTCAATCGATAGAATGATAAAAATAATACAAAAGCGTAGAATATATTTATAACTATAATATAAAAGTCTTGTGCATTAGATTTTTTTTTTTAAATATAAAATTCACATTTGTCTATTCTCTTTGTTTTAGTATAAAGTTCTTTATTTTTTTTTATTTTTATCAACTCGTGACATTTGGAATATTTCCTTTTCCCAGTTCACATTATGATGAACTAAAAACAAAATACATTTATATTTATACATGTATGTAAAATTACTTTCGAACAAACTAAACCAAATTTTTTTTATTTTTTTTGCATATAAATTCATTTTATATTTTATTTTATTTATCTTACACACGATTTTTATTTTTCATTTAATACACTAACCCATAGTTAAATATAGTGGTGTTAAAAATTGCATCGTAGTATTGCAGCAAGAGTGTAAACTCAAAAATTGTGTATGAGGTGAGAGAAATGAAAAAAGAAGAGAGATTTTCTCACGCTTTTAACTTTTTATTCTCTTTTATATAAATCCTGCTCTCTTCCTCTTACACATAATCTTTTTTTTCTTGCCCCTACCTCTTTCGCACTCTCGATGGCTTTAAAAGTATAACCAGCGTTGCAATAAGAAGACAAGATCGAGAAAAAGTTGGCGGTCCTCGAACGGAAACTTTGGTTAAGATGGCAAGCGGCTTTTCGACTTTCTTTTATTCTCTTTCTTCCCACCATATACTTTTATATATACATATACTATTTTCTTCTTGGTCTTCCTGTACTATATATCTATCTTTTCCTCTCCTCTTTGACCCTCTGATTCTTACACACTCTCGCACTTTTGCTCTTTCGTTTCACATTGACTTTAAGAACAAAATAGAGAAGTGAAAATCGTCCGTTTATATTCTGGACGAGTTTGCACCCGATATACACATGAACGGCTATAAAATATATATATATATAACTATACATACAGACATATATATCTATATATGTCACAAAATGACATTTGAACTCTGTTCAGGACTAAAAGTAACATGAGAAAAGTTGTCGACACAAAACTCTCTTGGGAAAATTTTTTCAGGGTCGTATAAATGCTTTCACATTACATGAATTATATTTATATATTATAAATAATTCACGTTCATGAACTTTTTCGGTATGAAACAATTAATACTTAAGGCTTTAATAAATAATGGATAATAAAAAAATATATATATAAATGAAGAAACCTCGTAAAAGATATTAAATTTTATTCAATTTAATGGTGAATTAAATTTACAGAAATTTCATTTCATTTACGTAAAATCAAGCCACGAAAAAAAATTTCTCTTTTTACAGCTCATAAAAAAGTCTTGTAATCTAAAAGGGAAACGACAAGATTTGTAACATTACTGAAATTAATATATTAAACTACTCCATTTTGCAGTATTTTCATTCAAAAATCGATTTTAAACCAACTACATAGAGAAAAAATTCCATTAAAAATTGCCATACATCACAGTAAACTGAATTTATAATTCTTTCAGTCATTTTTATCGAAAGGAGATATAAAAAAGTACGTAATGAATGATGAAAAAATATTCTTTGTTGATAAAAATTCATTATATAATAAAAAAAAATTTTATTATTCAGAGTGGTAAAATAAATTTCATTTGTTTCAGTAAATTAATCACAGCACATTAATTTCCATGCATGTACAGAATATGTTTTTTTGCTAAATTGTCAACATACCACAAAATCACACTGCATTTCCCCTCTATATATTTTTATGATAATTTGTGTAAAATATTTCTCTGCACATAGTGCAATAAATCAATGAATAAAACCAAATGTTGACTGCACTGTAAAATCAGTATCATTACACGTGTTTAAAGTGTAAAACATTTAGTAGCACTTTGATATATCTCATTGAGTGCACTGGTTGCATTTCATTATTGACATATAAACACATATGTATATCCAATACAAGTTATAGACGAAAGTGATTGCGAGTAAAATTCGAGAGATAGATTGTCAATAGGAAATTCACTGTTCACTGATCATCCAAAGACAGATGGACGATTGTGCAAGGTGCGTTCATTTGGGTTGTATGTCAATAGGGGTGTATATGTATACATATATAGAGAGACTATGTGTGAATATTTACTGTGTGGGTTGTGCCCAAATAGAACTGACATCAATGACAAAGGCAATCTCCGTCATTTTGATCCTCTCTCATTCTCTCTAACACACTCTATATATTTCGTTATATCCGCAACTTGACGGCATATTGACATCCGTGTAACTATCTCTACCATTATATTTGTTTGAAATGACTTCGCAACATAAAATTTCAATCAATATCAACAGAAAAAAAAGAAACTATATTCATAAATAATATCTTAAGGACGTTCGTTAGTGAAACTTTTTAGTAGATAAATTTTTTTTTTTTTTAGTTTTGATAAGTTGAATCATGCAGCTATCTACCCTTGAAAATTCAAGACGCCTTATCGATACTTTAAGAAGGTTATTAAAAATCAAAAATCAAATTTTTAGCATAGAGCCTTATGGAGAATTAGCATTTTATGTATTTAAAATGACAAAAAGTATATTGTAAGAGTAGATACAATAATAAATAATGTTTAAAAATATTATTTGAAATATGTAGTTTATATAACTCCACAAAAAAACAGGTGTTGACGAATGTTTAAATTAAATATTAATTATTTTAATAAAGATGATTAAAACTGTTTTGGTAAATTTTGATAAATGGAGTCGAATCAATTTTTAATGTGGATCAACTGATTTTTTAAATAAATACCTTAAAAATAATTGGTACATATAAAAAAAATTAAAAATCATTGTAAAATTATTAATATATTTTACAACTTTTTTCAAGCCTAGAATAAATTTTATAAAAGGTAAGTACTCATTCGACTCTAGCGTAGCTCACGAACGTCCTTAAGAATGAAAATTTTGCGGGAAAAATTTTCAATTGTTCCATGAAGGATTTTGAGGAAAATATCTCGAGAAAAATTGACAAAAAACAACAAATCTAAATGAAAAAAGAGAAAATTTTTACTCGAACGAAATTCGACATGACTATTTCGAGAGTATAATATAATATATTATGTGAAATGTCAAAGTCTGCCTTATCGTGTGTGTTATGAATTCGTCCATAGCAACGTAGATCTGGCTGTCAAAAAAACAAAATAAAAATTATCAGTAGAAAACTCTCCTCTACTCATTAGTTGTTATTCCCAACAATTTTTTATTTGTCATGTATAACCTAGAGTTTTGGCACTAGAATACAGCAATTTTATTGAAAATAAAAGCTTCCTATTGCTCCAATTTAAACCGAGTGAAATAGTCATTAATAAATATCAAATGACTTTTATTCCTATATAAAAATCAAATATAAAGTAAAATATATATTTAACTTTTTATGATTTTAATGTAACGTGAAGTGTTTGTTAATGTTTATATTATATTATCCACGTTATTAAATATTACAATGTCTGTTTTTGTTGAACATATACACATATGTATATCTGTATACTCGTGGGGAAAATTGTACAAGCGTAATGCCGATGTATCTTGGAAACAGATGGCAAAATGCGGGTATAAGATGCGGATCAGGTCACAGCAAATTGCGCTTTCACTGTGTCTTCTCTATATATATGTATGTTAGCGGTGGCACACGGCAGAAAGCATGGAAATTCACTTGGCAGGCGCCACACAACTGAGATATACACATACATAAATATACTATTTATTTGTATATTTAGATATTTCATCATGTAAAAAATTTTTAATTATAAATATTATTAAATTAGTATTTGATATATGTGATGAGTGAATTATTTTTTGATATTAATTTGGAAAATATTATCCATTAACTGTTGCAGAACCAACGACTGAAATCTTGGGCGGACCTGACCTTTATATTGATCACGGCAGCACCATCAACCTCACGTGCATTGTACTAAACAGCCCCGAACCACCAGCGTACATTTTTTGGAATCACAATGACGCAGTAAGCCACATATATTTTTTTTTTTTTTTTTCCTATACCTACACATTCAATTTATATTTCCTCGTCTAGTTAAAATAAAAAATAAATAAATCAAAGAATGAATAAAATATAAAAAGCACATCGAGGCAATTTATGATTTATTATTTTTACTTTTTAATACAACTTTCTTTATATATTTTTTTTTTTAATTTCACTCACTTGAATAGTCAATTACGAGAACAAATTAATTCATGGGCGGGAACTATTAAGCGTCGAATAAAATTGGTAAAATTATTAACAGTCTCAAGTCACGTTAGTTAGAAACTTGAAGAGTGACTTGAAAAAAAAACAACTATGAAAATAAATAATTTAAAAATTAAAACGTACTAAAAGAGATATAAAAATACTGCATAAATAATTATTCATTCACTTATAGATTAATTCTCAATCTTTTTCAAGTGGTTTAGATTAATTTAGGATCAATAAAGTTAGTCATTATACATGTATATAGTTCTATGAATTCCAAATATCATTAACCACATTGTCCACCAATATATCCATCCATACATTTACGTTATACATATATAGGTAAATATGTAGAATGTTTGATGGTTTGAAATGTTTCTGGTATCCCCCCAGGGCTATTACCATTGGGTATTCGATCTCACTATCGAACTAGGCCAAACAACATTCGAAATCATCTAGCGACCAATTGTAACCGAAATTCAATTAGCTACTTCCAAGTATTCATCAAATAGACAAATCAATATTCAAGAATCAATTATTTGTAATAATATAAGCCAATAATTTAACTTCAGATATTTTCATTCAAACAATTTACTTAGCAATCAATAATTAATTGATTAATTGCTAAATAATTATTCCAACAGTCTATAAAATAATATAAATCATTTGAAGTCATAATATTTAATTAATTAATATGAATGAATTGAAGAAAAAATTATTAAAACTCTGCCTTGACAATCTTTAATTAAATATCTAGAATTTAAAAGCAAATAATTTTTTTGTATATAAAAAGGTACTCTATCAAAGTAAACTTGGACCTCGAAATATAGAAAGATGAGATGTATATATAAATTATGTATATATGTATATCACCAA
The DNA here is from genome assembly GCA_030347275.1 of Microctonus aethiopoides. Taxonomy (NCBI): domain Eukaryota; kingdom Metazoa; phylum Arthropoda; class Insecta; order Hymenoptera; family Braconidae; genus Microctonus; species Microctonus aethiopoides. The sequence goes on along the minus strand of JAQQBS010000001.1, from coordinate 24,487,555 downwards.
TGTATTCAAAGGAGAGTAAGTAATGAAGGACACGTACGAAATTGGCAATGATACCAAACTTCAACATCCATTAAGAACATTAAAATTGACCACAGAGCAGGACACTGTCTCATTAGATATCGCTTCCCCCACCTTTGAGAATTTATTTCAGTGAAAGGGTACCCTTTCATGTACTTAATAATGTAATATTATCCAACAGAGTGGAAACTCATGTGACATTATACCCGAATAACAAACGCTAAAGTTTCATTTGTTTACCCATATCACTGAGATACACAGTTCTAAATACAGATAATAGAATAGAATAATAATCAAATATTTATTTAGTGATGAAGAAGAAGAAGAAGAAGAAGAAGCTAAAAACCAAAGAAGAAAAAAAAATAATTGAATGAAATCAATAGAAGCACTTTGTAAATTATTAAAATAATCAATAAGACTTTTTATAATAGATTAAAACGACGATGAACAATAGAATGGGACATTGGTTGGGTTTCGGATTGAGAATGGATGAGGATTAGGGTTGGTAATTTTGGGTGTTGGCCAGGGTTATGGTAAGGTCACACACACACACACACACACACTCGTGCATAGAACTAGAGTATAACACTGATGCCAAATTACTAAGAACCAAATTTCGTCGACTTGAATAATCGCGAATTTTCATTGATTCCCAGTGGCAATTCATTTTAGCTAGATGACATTATTCTCTTCTAGCTATAAAACTCAGTATATTTATATTGATATCTACCCACCATATAAAAATCAAAATATGCCGTTTTAGTAATTTTTTTCATTTTTTAAGGCTTCTAAATATACGAATTTTACAAAAATCTAAAAATTATCACAAAGATGATTTTTTAGGAAATTTTATGCTCTACAAGAATCCGCTATGCAAAAAAATTTACCCTTAACCATTCAAAAGTTATGATATTTTTAATGAAAAAAGATTTTTTTACGTGCTATTTAAATAGGAAATTTTGAATGCTAATCGACACCTTTTAAAATTGAGCTAAAAATTCTGCCTTGCAGGGACATTTTTTTCTCGGTAAATAGGTTGATTTTAATCCATAAATTCGATAGGTTAGTTTTTTTGATTCACCCTAATACACATGCAATATATAAATCACTATTTCGAAATTTTTATCTGTAAAACCTTTGCAAATTATCAGCTCTTCACTTGAATAATAATCCACTAATTATTTCGAAACCTTTACTAATAAAAGGTTCATTATATGCAAATAATGGCTCGAAGTATTCACAATTCCTTCTGAAATATAATACACATAATAATTTTACGTAGAGATAAAACAATAGACAATCAGAATAATATTCTTGAAAGCTATATCATCTAATTGAAGTACCTATTTCAACCGAATCATATCATAAAATGGACCAAGTGGTTTCTCGTCAATTATATATACCCATTAAAATCATACCATGATCTCAATAAAAATAAAGAAGAAAGCAAGCAAAAACGCTGCAAAAAAATCCCTCAATATCTTAAACTTACTGAAATAAAGGATTGAATAATAAATAAAAATAACTATAAATGCATGCATAAATAAAGGACATTATTTTGTCAGTCGTAAATCTATCAACGTATAAGGAATGAGTATTAAACAAATGAAGGAACCTCAGTGACGATAATAGTCAGCACTTCACAATGACTCTTTACTGTGCTTTGGAATAGCAAACGAATTTAGATATTCATGAGAACTTGGTCACATTTTATCTCTTAACCACACCCAAAACCCAAATACCTAGGTCATCATTGCACGCCTCTCTATACATCTCCCTCGCTGTTTATCAGACATTGTATATGTATATATATATACATAATAATACAAAGCACAAATGTCAGTAACAGACTTTACATTAACAAAATCGACTGTCATCCTTAAAGTTATTTTCCTTCATGCATTTCTCCTACTTCTTCTTCCTTCAATTCCACCTCTGCTTCTTCTTCTTCTTCTCATTCCGTACCCTTTCACCTTTGACATCCTATCCATACATATATCTAGTGTAACATCGTTGCTTGCATACACCCTCCTTGTACACTCGTCCTCTATTTCTCCCTGTCGAAATGAATGTTTCACTTGAGGTTGAAGCGCACGACAAACACATTCATATAGAAGCAAAGTGCGCGCTGCACATCAAGCAGAGACATGAAACGTGGTAGCTTAGCAAAACGTCCTTCAGACGCCTCTCTCGTCATCTGGGATTCAGTTGAAGAGATGGGAAAAGGATGAAGATAGTGAGAGAAAGTGAATGAGAACAAAAATATATGTATGGAATGAAAAAGAAAACGCGCTTTCTTCGAATTTGTCCCGTGCTCGAGGGAGATGAGATGCAAGACTCTCCAGACACCTCTCTCGTCTACCAGACAATTCCAATGCATATTATATTCATATATGTATACATGTAGAAATGAACTTTTCAAGTGACACTTCACTTACAAGTGCACCTATGTGCTGATTTATTTATTCTCCTGTCTCATTTTATTTTTTATTTTTTTGATATAAGTATATTCTACGAGGGAATATATATTATTCATTTTATTTTATTATTTAAATTTCAGATAATCAGCTATGACTCAAGCAGAGGTGGAGTGTCAGTTGTTACGGAAAAAGGTGACAGTACAACGAGCTTTTTATTAGTTCAACATGCCAAACCATCGGACTCGGGTCAATACACTTGCAATCCAAGCAATGCTCAACCAAAATCAATCACCGTTCACGTTCTCAATGGTTGAGTATTTAAATATAATAATTTAATTCCTATAATATGTATTCATATATACAATACAGAAATAAATATTTATTTACATATTTATATCACACGTTAGCGAAATTAATAAATTGGAAAATGTAATTAAAATATTAACAGTGAATTATTTTTCTTTGCTTTTTAATATGTAATTAAATTTTTTCTTTCGCATATAATTAATGATAGATATTTAAATATTACTTCTGGATAATAATCGCGCTGTGTAAATAATAACGTTGTGTGTTTATTAATAAGAGAACAAAATGTAGAAGGAAATTTTTAAGTTAAGGACGTTCGTTAGTAAAACTTTTTAGTACATAAAATTTTTTTTTTTTTTAGTTTTGATAAGTTGAATCATGTAGCTATTCACCCTCGAAAATTCAAGACGCCTTATCGATAATTTAAGAAAGTTATGAAAAATCAAAAATCAAATTTTTAGCATAGAGCCTTATGGAGAATTAGCATTTTATGTATTTAAAATGACAAAAAGTATATTGTAAGAGTAGATACAATAATAAATAATGTTTAAAAATATTCTTTGAAATATGTAGTTTATATAACTCCACAAAAAAAACAGGTGTTGACGAATGTTTAAATTAAATATTAATTATTTTAATAAAGATAATTAAAACTGTTTTGGTAAATTTTGATAAATGGAGTCAAATCAATTTTTAATGTGGATCAACTGATTTTTTTAAATAAATACCTTAAAAATAATTGGTACATATAAAAAAAATTATAAATCATTGTAAAATTATTAATATATTTTTCAACTTTTTTCAAGCTTAGAATAAATTTCATAAATAGTTAGTACTCATTTAACTCTAGCGTAGTTCACGAACGTCCTTAACAAGATTGCAATACTTTAAAATAAAAAGATCAATATAAAATTTATTTTATGTTATATGCTTTAAGTATTATGCTTTTAGTGAATTGAGATACAAATATCTGTAGTGTGTTCCTCTGTTTCAGGAGAGTATCCTGCGGCAATGCAGCATGGCGGTCAAGCGAAACAGCCACGATTTTATTCCCTCCTACTCTGCCTCTGTCTGTTACTCTATTGAATGCATCTCCGTGAAATTTGCGGTTTATCTACGTTGAAACTACAACAAGCATCACTATCCCCCGAAAAAAAAAAAAAAAAATCCCTCAAGCTCTCTAAACAATACACATGAGAGCTATTGTATAAACTATATAAAACGTACACACATTTAGTTGTATAAGAATGTACTATAATATTATAATATTATATGTAAACAAATATACATATGAGTCAAGAGAATGGATTAAAATTGAAGATGGGCATTCGTAAATAGGATTTTAATTAGAACTAAATGAATGTGATATTGAGAGCAATTTATTTTCGTCAGCATTAAGATGATTAATTTTATTAATAACAAATTAAAATATCAATTAAATTAACCTCATTCCTTTACACTGTATTCTCCAAGGATATTTGAATCGTAATGAGATAAAAAATCGTGATAAACTTTCATGAAAAAAAAAAAATATATCAATTTTTATTCGACAAAGAAAAATTAATTTTTTTTTTTTTAGTTTTTATCATTTGGTCAGTATGTGAAAATATTCACTCATCACTTTATCTGTTCCCATTGTTTATTGGATTAGATTGAAATATATCGCATACATATATATATATGTTGAAATAAAATAAAATGAAAAAGTTTCGAGCGTTTTACCGCAATAAAGAAAAGTGATAATACTAAAAAGCGGAAAAATAAATAAAAAAAATAAAATGGAAATAAAAAAAAAAAAGATATTGTGAAATTTTACAATGTATGTGGAAATACAAACAGGCAAATGTGAATGTATCTATTCTACATCCATGTCGTATCTGAACGTAATTTATTCGTGTATACCACGTGTGCGACACTCTCATCCTTCCACTCATGATTTTTTTCCCTTTTTTTTTTCCTGTTCACTTTGAATAACGTAAAGTTGTTTCAAGAAAATTTCCACCTCTATTTCTTCATTGCAATGGGATAATATCCCACGACCGTAGATGTTTGTTCGTGACCAGACGCAAAAGAGAAATAATAAGTGTAGGAATAGAGAAAAAAAAATAAATAAATAAAAAAAAAATTTTAACGTAACGCACCCTTAAAACTCATTATACTTATACAGCTTCGACTTTAAAGCTACTCAGTCATCTTATTTTATTACTGTCTGTTCTGACATTGTTGCTAACAAATGAGACAATCGTTTTGAAGAAAAAAATAAAAACTTGAAGGGAAATGAAAATAAAACAAAATTCTAAAATAACGAAATGAGAGAAGAAAAAAAAGTGAAGGAAGAAAAAAACGTGAGAAAGCAAAGATGAAAGAGCGAAAAAATAAATAAAATGGAAGGAAGAGACTATATAGTGTATGAGGTCGAAGAAAAGGCAACGTCTGTACTGTGAGTTCGCCTTCTGCTTCGAGAATTCGACCCTCTCTTATACTAAAAACCCTCAAGAAGAGAGACTGATTGCTGCACAAAGCAGCTCTCGCTTCTTTTTCTATATGTCTTCCTATTGTTCGGTAAAATTCAGTCGTTTATTCACCAAGACAAGATTGAATTGATCACATTCACAACGAAGAAAATTAATAATATTCGTTTTTCATTATTTCATTTCATCAATTTTCAAATGAATAAAATAAAATAATAAAAAAAAAAAATAAGACACAAAAATCTAAAAACAAAATAAAATAAAATAATTCCGACTGTAAAAACATATCACTTTTAAAAGTCCATTGGAGTATGAATATAATTTTATGAAATTGAAAGCGAATACGACTTTTACACATAACAACCTTCAACCTAAAATTTTTTTCCATAAAAAAAAAACGAAAGAAAAAAAAAATAACCAACTTAATAATGAAATTATCATTTTTATTTTATGCATGAATTCTATCACAAAATGAAAATGTAATCGTTTTTTATGGACTATATAAAGTGTGTAAAAAAATATATAAACGTCTCTCCATTTGCCACTTAACGGCCTACTAAAATATCCGTCGACGAAAAAAGCTCTCCATGTCATGTTCTTCTTTATACAAGTGAAAAAAAAAAAACAAAAAAAAAAAATGGAATCATCATCCTCAACTATTCGAATGCCCCTGTACTGTTTATCCCAAACTCTTGTTTCATTGTGTGCGGGTCGTCGAATTCAGTCACACAAACGATCCAAAATAACAACAACAAAAATTGTAAATATGTATCATTAAGAAATGCTTTAGTTTCTTGGTTTATCTCGACAATATACCACCTCACGATGGAGATAATCCCACTAAACATCTCCATCGTCTGGCGCCTTTGGAGTTATTTCTATTATTTTTTTTCCTTCCTACTTTTTTTTATTATTATCCCCCACTTTGGTATCATATATAAATAAATATACATATAAGTAAATAAATAAGCAAATAAACAAAAGGAAAATTTTATTCGACAATTCATCAAGATTTATTCGCTGACGAATAAAAATTTTTAAAATTATTAAATAATCAAGATAAATAATTGGAATAGCTGGCAATGAATTTGATAATTTCTCAAATTAATTTGAGAATTTTCAAAATTTCGAAAATATTTCAATATAAAATTCTCAAAGAAAAACCAAAATTAAATAAAAAATAATTCGATGCTGTGACACTGTCTGTTATAATTACAAAGACTTTGCTAGATAAATTTACGTAATCGAAAGAAGAAAAAAAAATAAATTAATATAATTATTAAATAATAAATAATGAATGTAATTATTATACTCTTATCGTGCGTAATCATTGAACCACAAATTCATAAAACTACTTATTGTCATTGTCAACTTAACGATGCTAGTCAGTGTAAAATTATTGTAAAACTCAGCGTGATAACGTCAAAAAAATATTTAAAAAAAAAAACAAAATAATTTATATATGTATACATGAATATATATATATATATACATATTGATTAAATATTGCGTGCTTATGTGCGTGTCGTTAAACAACATCATGTTGAGTAGATATATTATATATGTACCTGCACGATTCGACGATTTTAATCACTCGAATTTTTTTATTAAGATAAAAAAAATTTTAATGAAATGAAAATTCATCTCTACTTTCAAAAAAATAATTATTCCCCATAAAATGTGTATATGTATGTATGTGTATGCAATCAGATTTGTTTTTATACAGTGATAATAACGTCGAATCGTAATTGGAGCCAGAGTTATAAGTTATGTAAAAAATTTAAAAAAAAAAAATAATAAAATAAAATAAAATAAAATAAAATAAAGATGAATAATTAAAATTTTAATTGATGAAATGCAGCACGAATGAGATTATGATATATAAAATAATAATTATTATTACAATTATGATAACTTGTAAATAGATGAACTGCAGTGGAAAAAAAAAAAATAATTAAACTAACTCATTACCGGGATGTCATAATGCAAGAGACATACCTTGAGACTGGAACACAATTTCTTGTGCTCATATATATACACTTAGCCATATAAATAAATAAAAAAAAAAAAAAAAAGTGTTGTATTATGTGAAATTTGTCATGGCATAACAAATGTGTCTGTAAATATGTAGACACAAGGACAAATTATTCAGATGTACTTCTTACCTAAACCGACATGGGATCTAGTGTCTAAATAAATAAAACAATAAAAGAAAACAGAAAAATAATTAATAGAAAAAAAAAAAAGCTCTTTATTGGCATCGGTGATATAAATTTGAAATAAAATTCTACTCTACGAATTTCATCACGAATGCAAACAAGGATGAGAGTAACGATCATAAAGAGACGAGGAAAAAAAAAAATATTATAAAAAATATAGATAAGAGGGAGAAAAAGGGAAAAAGAATAGCCAAGGTATTAATTCTGATTACGTCGAAATGGGTCAGACAACTGTTACAGAACACTAACGAGTCCTTTTGATTAAGATACCCGATACTCCAGTTTTACCTCTCTTAGTTTTTTCCTCGACATTTTTTTTTTTTATCTAAAAGACAAACATGGTTCGAATCAGATGTGGTTAAAAGTGAAACAAATGAATGAATAAAATCAATTTTTAACATCAGAATCGCATTAAACTTAAACCAAAAAATAATTTTAAAATCAAAGTACTAAAAAAAAAAAAAAAAAAAAAATTCTCGATTAAAATCAATGACTATAGTCAACTACTCGTTACGAACCCTGAGAAATGTCGTGACATTACTTCGATTGACTTGAATAAATTGTAATCGAAATCGCATAAAGCGCTCGTGTAAATAATAATTATACATGAAAACAATAATAAATAAAAAATAAAAAATAAATATAAATTATATCATCAAATTAGATTTTTTTTTCTTCTGTTTTAATTTTTATCTACAACGTGTATATTTGGCAACAATAAAAAAATTAATCTCATCGTCTTTAC
>JAQQBS010000001.1:24420707-24470431 GCA_030347275.1 Microctonus aethiopoides | reverse complement strand
CTCTTACAATATACTTTTTGTCATTTTAAATACATAAAATGCTAATTCTCCATAAGGCTCTATGCTAAAAATTTGATTCTTGATTTTTAATAACTTTCTTAAATTATCGATAAGGCGTCTTGAATATTCAAAGGTAAATAGCTACATGATTCAACTTATCAAAACTAAAAAAAAAAAAAATTTCATGTACTAAAAAGTTTCACTAACGAACGTCCTTAAACCAGTATGAAAATAAAAGCGTAATTTATTTGAAAAAATAATCGTAATCAGATGAATAAAAATATATAAATTATCTATATTGATATACTTAAAAAAAATAAAGGCTCTGAAAATTTCTCGTTTTAGAAGAAATAATGTACAGAAATATACATAAAACCATAACTCTGATAAGCCTGCGTTAAAAGGAGGTAGAAACGACACACTGAGCGTGATTTATCGTGTTTAATGCAATAAAAAAGGCATCATTTCGCTCCTCTCAACCGAATACTTAATGTTACTACATGTACATGGATACATAGTGTTAATAATGAAACTTTGCTACATTCATTTTTTATATTCAATTTTCCCCATTTACCTTCAACCCAACTCAGTTGTTGCAATTCTGATATACCTATATTATCATCAACAGTAGAAAACTTTTAATATGCCCATTTTTGTGATTATTCGACCGACAATGTAACCTGGTGTAAGTGTTTCAACTGCCTCTCCCTCTTGACAGCTTTAACCTCAATATTACAATATTCATAAAGAGCAATGCAATTTTCCATGGGCATTTTCGCTGAGAAAAATTTCAATCTCTCAACCATTTCTCATATGTTAAAATTATTTTTTTAACCTAGATTTATTTCATCAGTTCACCTGAATTGTAAATACTAAGTAAAATAATTTTGATTTTTTAGAGATGAAAATTTGTAGTTTTTTAATTTTCTAAACTTCTGAATGTGAAATAACATTTTCAATGATATTATTGTAATATTTAATAAGCGACGCTGTAGCAAGTAATCAATTTGCAACTATATTTTTTTAAGAATTTCAATAAGAATCGACATTTAAATTGAACTTCCCAACGTGTCAGCAAAGTTTTTTCATTCGGAATCAATCATTCATTCATTCATTAAATGATCGGATTTAGACAAGTGGAGTATTAATTATCGTTAGATTAATTTTTTTTTTAGTTGACTTTAATTTGTATATTTCTTACAAACAGTAAAATGTCACTTAATGATGACCAGCCTTCCTGATTTGGACGAGAATGTTTCCAAGCTCTTCACGCTTCCTCTTGGCGCGAATATGTGTACCCAACTATAAGAAAAAGTCGACTCAAATAATTGACAATTAACCAATTAATAATACAATTTAATTACCACAATCACAAATTAAATTTCTCGCTTATTATTGAATTTTTGTCTTTAAAATAGAAAAAAAAATTGCAAACCTTATATGCATATGTATAAATGTCTCTCTTTCTCTCTCTTGTTTAAAATTTTTGATTTAGACTTTATATGATCCGATTTTTCAAGCCGCTGATGCAAATTATTCTGAACACAATCAATAACGGAAAAGAACAAAAACAAAAATGACTGATAACGAAAAATCAGTCGCATAAATAAGCGCGTAGAAAGCAGCTCGTTGAATACGATAAAATGGAATCAATAACGATAAGAAAAATATTCATAAACAAGTTCATCAGCGGAATAACAATAAGAACATCAAGCGACCGAGAATATTCTCAAATTTGTGATATCAAATTGAAATAAAAAAAAAAAAAATAAGTCACACATGCGATCACTTACCCTTCTCTTCAAGAATTTGAGTGCACGTTTATCCTTAGATACCTTCAACAATTCCATAGCCCGCTTCTCGTATGGTGCATGACCAGTGACTTCACGAATCAAATCACGAACGAATTTTCCGTGTTTTGTAATACGCTATAAAAAATAATATTAAATTATCAAATCAAATAATTATAGATGTAATGATTTGCACAGCAAAAGGATGTTACTTGATATATTGATCGACAATCATCTTGGGTAATTAATTAATTATAGATTGATTGATGAAAAAGTTTGAGGTTATGTAAAGAAAATTAATCAACTTACTCCCTTTAGTCGTGAAGGTCTGACAATCACAGTTTTTTCTTTCTCAGATTTGGTTTTGGCCACACGAATTTTCGTGGTTTTGTGGCCTTTATTGAGGCCTACGGCAATTTCGTATCTTGGAGCCATTCTAGAATGAAAACATACACACAAAAATTAGAGGTTATGTTAGACACTCGTGATGAAAATTTAAGTTAGAAAAAATTAAATGGATATTGAAATCAAATATTCATCACAATTAACTATTCAGACGTTATTGAGTCGAAATTTATAAAATTATTTTATTATAATACTGTGATTTATATAATATCAAAGATCTTTTCTGAAAATACGGACCTTTTGCTCAAAAATAAACGTGTTAAAAAATATAACCCTCGGGATTCGGATATCTTCGGCTCTATACTGAATTTTCCCTAATATAAAATTACATGCAGCGCCGCCAGTGGATATTACTCGTAAAAATTAATAATGACATTGTTTTGTTTCGCGCGAACATTTAAATACCATTAATTATTCTTATTATTGATTGCAGGAAGAAATTTTGTCTGAAGTTATGGGCCTTGCCAAGTAATTTCCTCCACCATATAAAAATGACATGCAGCGCCACCAGTGGATGCTACGCGTAAATAGGCTGTTTTGTTTCGCGCAAAGGTTCAAATAGCCTGAATATAATTTTGAGTTACATACTAAATAAACTGTTAATAAATTTATTTCCCAATGCAAAAATTTGTAAATATAATATCTAAAATTTGTTCTGTACTAACATGACCAGTTATTTTTCCCAATTCTCTCATTGCATTGCGTATTTGTTGAGTAACTATAACCATATCATATTCACAACGTTCACTCATGGATAAATAATTTTTCAAATAATCAACACAATTTGTTAAATGTACTCTATGTCTCGCTTGACTTATCGTTGGATTTTCACGAGTAGGATTTCCACATCTGTAACAATAAAAAAAGTCAATTAATTAAAATTTTTTATATCTTTACATAAAAATTTTGTCGAATTATAAAATTAACTCACATATCTCGAAATTTTACACTTAATGTCTCCAGTAAATTCGAAAACCCATTTTCTTTTATACAAGATACAGCAACAGCTCCAAAATTTTCTATATCTCGTAGGACACTTTCATTATTATCTATCAAATCAATTTTATTTACAAGAACAACACTATTTTTTCTAAATTCTTCACTGCTATCCAACAATAATTCTTTCATTCCTAATATATTCACATAATATTTAATATAATCCTTAAAAGATTTGCCTGTTGCAAGATAAACCGATGCATCAACCATAAGTATAATAAAATCTGCCTTTTCTGCATGTATTTTAGCTCTTCTAATACCCTCTTGCTCAACAACATCATCCGTAGACGCAGCTAAACCAGCTGTGTCAGCTAAAATAACAGGATAATCCAAAATATTCGTATTTAATTCAACAATATCTCGAGTGGTTCCAGCAATTGGTGTAACAATTGCAGCATTTCGTTGAACTAAATAATTTAATAAACTACTTTTACCCACATTTGGCTGTCCAATAATAACAGTTCTAATTCCATTTCTCAATATTTCACCTCTTCTACCATCAGCAAGATGAGTTGAAATATTACCAACAAGTTGTTTTATTTTATCATTGCAATTGTCCAGTACACCATCTTCAATATTATCATCCTCACTAAAATCAATGTACGCCTCAAGATGTGCCAAAGATTTTGATAAATCATCACGCCAATTATTATATAAATTACTTAAACTACCATCGGCCTGCAATAATGCTTGACGTCGTTGTTGCTCTGTTTCTGCATGAATTAAATCAGCTAAACCTTCAATTTCAGTTAAATCCAATTTGCCATTGTAAAATGCACGCTTTGTAAATTCACCAGGTAAAGCTGGTTGGAATTTTAACTTTGATAATGCAGACATTAATGCATTGAGGATTGCTGATCCACCGTGAACTTGAAACTCAACACTATCCTCACCAGTAAATGAATTTGGAGCTAGAATATTTACAAAAAAAAATTTTTTATTTCCTTATCTATAATTATATATTATATTAAATAATTTATTTACTCTTGTAAATTTATTATTCATCCATTTGTCTACCTGGAAACCAGAGGCACAATCCTTTATCGATAATTTCACCAGTAACAGGATCAAATATATTTCTAAGAAATGCTTTTCTAGCTTGTAAATCATAAATTTTTGTCATTTTTTTCAATGCATCTGAAGCTTTGATACCGGAAATTCTTACAACTGCAACTCCACATTTTCCTTGACCTGAAAAAAAAAAAAATTATAGTTACAAGATTCAAATTCTCTCCACAAACAATATAAATAATGTTCATAATAAAATAAATTATTCAACCAAGTATGTTTACTTATAAATAACCTACAAAATGGTGGGAAAAAAACATACATATCATAACGTTAATTATCATTGAATTGAATATTGTAATTATAAATGTATGTATAGATTGGTACCAGAGGACAATGCATAAATGGTAGATGCTGCTGATGTATTTCGACGAACTGTTGAAATGATCCCGCCAGTATCGGTCGAACATGCTCTCCATGTAGTAATAATTTTTCTTTGTGATTTTTCACACAAAATTTTGCGTAATATTGACATTATTTTATGTATATTTATGACATTATAATTGTATTAAGTACATAGAATCACAGGGAAAGAATCAATTGGAATAATTGTGAATAGAAAAGTGAAAATTATTTTGATGGACAACAATAAAAATTAGCAACATACAGCAACAACGTTATAAAATAGCATCATGGCGGTCGTGTAAACAATAATCGGCACAACAATGAAATATATTTGGAAGGTATTTAGAATAATGAATGAATATTATTTAAGAAATAATAAATATTTCAATATTATTAAAGAACTTTTCGTAATAAAAAGTCTATAATTTTGTTTTATGTTTTATTAAAGAAGATTTATGTTGACTCTTGCAGCAATCCAATAAATGGCGGGTTTTTTTTTCGAGGTTAAATTAATTAAATTAATACAATACACTGACAGCTTTTATAAATTCAAACTATATTAATTTTATTTTATTTCATTGTATGATTTGATAAGCAGATTTAATAATTTATATTTTCATTTAATATTTTATTTCCATTTTGTTTTAGGATAAAATTTATTTATATTTGAAATTATTGTTGAATATATTAGATGAGTTATTAGATTTCTTTTTTATTTCTGAGTCTTTTAGACTTTTTAAATGTTTTATTTATTATTCCAGTGATTAATCAATGCATTGAATGGATTGATAGAAACAAATAATAACACCATGGCTGATACATTAAAAGAGGAAATTACAAATCAAGAAGTTCAAGAACGATGCAATGACTGGGTAAATGCACAAAGCGAAATATTATCATCAGGAAGCAATCTAAAACGAGAGAATGATTGTGAATTAGATGATTATTGTGATACAGATTCGGAATTTGATTCTGTATCTGAATGTGGCGGTACTAAAAGACGAAAAGTTGTGACACAATTAAAAGCCGAAGTATTAAATTTAATTTGCGAATGGAAAGATTGTATATTTTCTAGCACATCTGTTGATCGTTTTGTCAATCATGTTGCCAATCATGTTCCACAACTAGATATAACTGTAAATGATTTAGGAAAAAATGTGTACGTTTGTAAATGGAAAAATTGCGATTGTCAAAATGAAAATAGCGCTGAGATAACAAGACACGTAAATTATCACGCTTATCATACAAAATTAAAATGTATTGGTGCTAACATAAGAGGAAGAATAAAATTACCGGTACGTTTATCAAAATTATTTTAAAGATCAAAATTAATATTTCATTTAAATGATTAATTTATTACAATAACATTTTTTTTTATCTGTTAATATGATTATTTCAGAAATGTCAACGTGAAATAACAACCACAAATGTATTTAATTTATCAGTACCATTAATATGCCAATGGGAAGAATGTTTACGAACATTCAATAATTTTCAATTATTTTTATATCACATTACTCAACATCTTGAATGTAATCCACGTGGAAATAAAATTAAAGGTGGCGTTAAATGTCGATGGACAGGTTGTAATGGTAATTTTTCAAGTTTACATAAATTAAAAGATCATGTGCGTTGTCATTCCAAGGAAAAATTGGTTGCTTGTCCAACATGCGGTGCTTTATTTGCATCAAATACTAAATTTCATGATCACTGTCGTCGACAAATATCCATCGAAGGTAATTCACAGTTAAATAATATATTTATACATCACATGAAATATTAATTGATAAAATTAAAATTTGTTTTTTTTTTTTTTCATTTATTTATAAACAGTGCAGGGTTTTCAGTGCTCTTATTGCACGAAATTTTATCCAACTGAACGTATATTAAGTGAACACATGAGATTTCATTTATTTAATTATAAATGCAACATGTGTGATATGACTTGTGAATCTCCAGCATCATTAGCGAAACATATTCGTTATCGACACGTGCCATTGAGGCCATTTCATTGTCAATTGTGTTCGCATGCAACTAAATCACAGCAAGATCTTGATTCTCACATGACGGTTCACACAAATGGACCAAATTTCTTTTGTAACAATGAAGGTTGCTCGTACACATGCAAAAATGCTTATGTTCTTGACAGGTTCATTAAAAAAATTCATTAAAAAAAAGAACAAATTTTGAACCAAAATTAATTTTATTTATAATAATTCTGATTATTTTATTTTATAGACACATTGAACGTGTTCATCGATCGGAAGTACGTTGGTATTGTTGTCATGAGTGTCCACAGAAATATCGCAAGAGTTATTCATTAACAAAACATTTAATTGATGCGCACAGTCTTCAATGGCCAAATGGTCATAAAAGATTTCAATATACACGTGACGATGATGGATGTTATCGTTTGCAAATGGTACGTTATGAAGCAATCGATGAAGATGCTGATAATATAATTGAGGAATTAGAATTGCCGAAAAAGGAATACAAATTAAAAATTAATACAAACTCGAATATCACAAAATTAGAGGTTAGAAAATTGAATAAAGTTATTTTATATTTTTTACATTGATATCTATTGATTATAAATGATGAAATAGTGCAATTAATTATCGTGTTGTTATTGTTGTAATTTTTATTATTGCAGATTGTTGAAGACAATGGCGAAAATAATAATGACGATCATGATAGTAATGAAACATTGGAAGTTAATACTGATGTTGAAGAGAGCGTTGGTAAATCAATGCCTCTTATTTCAAATATATTAATTTCAATTGACGAAGTGGATGCATATGGCAATATAATTAACAGTAAAGTAATTGAGACACAGGAAACAAATGAATTGCCACCATCAGAAGAACCACCACTTATTTTGACATAAATTTTATCTAAAAAATAATGATTGATAATATTGTATACTCTTTTTCTCTGCACATCAATCAATGAATAATTGTTAATATAGCTGTAATTAGAATGTAAGTAAGAATAATGATTCGCTCATCAACGGTTGGATATTTATATTTTTTAAGACAATTTATTTCATAGTGGTCGACAATTTTGTCATGTTGAAATTGTTCGAAATAAATAAATCAGAATTTTTTGACTGAGAATTAATTTTATTATATAGAAGTACGTATTAGCAATTGTTAATGAGTAATCTTAATTCGATAATAAATATTCTTGACATTTATTTGTAGATATCGAGAAAGAAACTATAATCAGTTAATTTTATTATAAATATAATACAAAATTCATAACTAAAATCTTTGGAATAAGTATACTGGATATTTACGTGTATGTTTTTTCATTTTAAGTAAATTACCTAAATTTATAATAATAGAAAAAAATGACGATAAGAAGAATAATAAATTTGCACCATATGTTAATTAATTGCTCGAAAAATTTTTCAAAAATCTATTACTTTCTTTATATAGTGCTTTTTTTTCATCGTTTCTGTTTATTCGCATTTATATATTTAACATTCATCAATATATCACCAAACTTATCAGACTAGATTTATCGTCACCAAAAAATAATAAAAAACAAAAAAATAAGGTAAACATCTCCATCAACCGATTGTAAAAAAAATTATATTCATCGCAATTGTTGAAATACTTTTTCATAACTATATGTATCTTTCAAGTTAATTACTCCTGATAAAGTATCAGTGGAAAAAAAAATGAGACTGTAAGAAAATTTATATCTTTGCTTTTTTTTATAAGTATTCGGAAGCAAATATATATATTTTTGTTATTAATAGACACATAGAATACGTATATACATAGATATTAATAATAAAAATTAATTTCAACAAAAGGAAACGCAATAAATACTAATATAGCTAAAGGCCGGTCGCAAGATATGTCATTCTGAGTATAAAAAAAACCTCTCATTAACCTGTTTAATTAATGAAAATAAAATAAATGACTGAATAAATTAATTTTAATTTTGTATGGATAAAATATCATCAATTTGCAAGCAACACATGCAGAAATGTTCAAACTTGATGATCAATTAGGCGTTCTTCACGACGAAATGAATAACGTGGAGGATTATGACATGGAAACAGCCACAATATTGGATGGCTTCTACCACAAACTTGTGATAAAAGCGTCAGCGCACGTCGTGATTTATGATGCTGATGATGATGATGTCCACCTTGAAGGCGTTCTATTGCTGTTTCATCACCAAGAATTGCTTGAAATTGATCCACCAATATTGCTATAACGAACATTCCAAACAATGCCGATTCCAATACCAATATAACGCAGTGAAGACTGAAAAAAAATTTTTCCCACATTAAAAAAAAATTATTTGTTACAAATAATTCTAATATTTATCATCATTCATTTGTTCATAAACTCACATGCGGCTTTGCTTTATCGTCACATCATTGCTACACTCTGGGCACTCAGTAACCCATGATATTATTACTAAAGAAATTGCATATATTGCCAATACACCAACGTAAACCAAAAATTGAATAAAATATTTTTGATTCCGTTCACCAACGCAATTATTAATCCTAAAAAAAATTAAAATATTTCATGAATGATTATTATATATTATTATATTATATTCTGATTTTTTTTTATTTTATTTTATTATTTTATACCATGGACAGTGATGATCCATTCGTCTGATACATCTCTCACAAATACGACAATGATGAGCTCTTGGTGGTCTATAAGTCTCACATCTAGTGCAAACACTCCAGTCATCTCTCTCCTCACAATCATCGCTAGCACCTGAACCACCTGTGTGAATATCAGAAAAGTCCATTCGTGTTTGTGGCAATGGAACAACACCAGGATCGCTGCAAATTGCTTTCAAATGAGACATCACCAGGAGTAATGTCACTGTATTAAACGATACCACATGAAATGGACCCCATAAACTGCAATTGAATAAAAAAAAAAAACGATAATAAATAAAATATCACATTGAACAATAACAAATATTGTAATTGATAAATTTATATACTGGATAAAAATGTCATGCAACATGATCGATATTAAATTTATAATATTGATAGATTCAATTAAATTATTCTATATTTTATTTTGTTCATTCAAAATTTTTTGACTAACCTATCTTGCATTGTATGCAAAATAATCCATCGTATCACTACATAGTCAGCATAAAATACTGCGATATAAGTCACAAAGATGCAAACAATTCCATACGGATCTTTTACGAACATTTTTTTTTTGTGTTATTGTTTTCAATTTATTTACAATTAAAATAAATAAAGAAATCTCACCACTTGTACATATTACTTTTCACATATAACCAAGCATATATTCTCAGTTTCATATCATTTTAGAATTAAATATGTGATAAAATAAATACATCGATTTCTTAAATTAAATAAAATGATTACAATCTTTTATGTGAAATAATTTCTGCAGCTTTCTCCAATAATACTTTCACAATGACATCAATAATATGACCGAAAATATTTGGAAGAGATATACAACAATCATGATATATATAATTCATATGTTTATGTTTGTTATTTAATTATGAAGTTTGTTTTTCATGTTTATGGTTTTTAAACCTTTTGTATTTTTTTTTTTAATCTCTCTTGATTGTATTCATTTATTTATGTATATATTAATTGTGCGTTTGATCGTCACACAAATTTCATATATTATTTGTTTGAAAGTAGAAGTAGAATATTTAATGGAACAAATCGAGCTGGACTACGTACGTCCAGAATCATCTCTACATATGTACATACTGTACAGTGTACGATCTCTACAGCACATATGTATCTACAATGCTACGTCACCACACATACACATTATATCTGTACTGTTATATATTCACGTGTGTGTATGTAAATGATGGTAAACAAATCGAACTATTTGTAAGTTTATTCGCGAAAATCCCAGCTTTATTCAAATTTTATTGAATAATTTTAATGACTATTGGTTCCTAACCTCACTTTCAGCTACTTCTTATTTTATATTTGCAATTTTCGGAAATATTATGTACATAATACTCGGAAATATATAAATATTTTTATGTAAAACTTTGGAAACACAGACAACGATCTACATACATGAAAATCAAGACAAAAGAGAGATTTGTTTTGATTTCAGATTATTAAAGGTAGATTCTCAATAACGACGCGGCAAATAAAGCTAATATATGATTGTTCTATATTTTTGTTAATTCTCTTAATTTTATATTGTTGTTATTTATCAAATTATAATGATATCTTGATGACAATAATAATTTCATAAATGAAAGGATAATCTGTAAAGGATTAATAAGTAATTTTTAATTTTATGTTTTTTTATTTTCGTGGAAAAATGAATCGATAAAATGGCCGACGAGTGGTGCCACTGAAATTCGCAGAAATTATATCATTGGACGAAGAGACAATTTATTATGTTTCAGTGTGTGTTCAACAGTCTTAAAGAATTTACTGTTACATATTTAATCGAGTTTACTTATTTGTAGTATACCAATTTGTATCATTCTTGGCATTAGTTATTAATAAACGTTAAATTATATAACAGATTAGATCTGGAGTAAGTAAAAATAATTGATTAGATATTATAATAACCTGTCATGGGTGATTGTTATTGCGCCAAAATTTATCTTCTGTTTGTATTTTCTTTTTGGGTATTGATACACCATGTATTACAGCAAATACTGTTATTTAATTAGTCGACATAAATTATTTTTCCTTATCTTACAAATTCAGTAATTAATACTGATAAATGTTGCGTATACTTGTGATATGTTGTATTCAATTTATTTTTTTATTTTCAGTTGATAAATTAACTGGGCAATTTTAATAATTCTTGATATAAAATGCCACGACGAAGAAACAAAAAAATAGCTATTGGCGAAGACACAAGAATAGCTGTGAATTTAACCATCAAAAAATTAATGGAGTCACAGGAATTAAAAGAATTCGAATTTCCATCATGTTACACAGCTGAAGAACGAGCTTACATTCATCAATTAGCTAATAACTTAGGATTAAAGTCCAAAAGTCGAGGGTATATAATTATTTATTCATGGAATTTATATAATTTGATATTTTTTAATAATTAATTATAATGTTTTGGTTTTTATTATCTTTTTATTTTATAGAAAAGGAGCAAATCGTTTTCTCACTGTCTATAAACGAAAAGGATCCACCATCATTCAATCTGATGCAGTATTGAGAATCCAAAAAATTTCAAAACAAGGCATTTATAGTCTGATACAAAAATTTCCATTGAATAATAAAGAACGACAAGATTTATTGCCACCAACCGAACGTGAACGAATTATCGACAGTGAAAGTATGAAATTGATAATTTTCAATCTCAATTCTCAATTATTAATTTCATATTTAATTGGAAAATATTTTTTATTATACTATTTTTTATTTGCAGTTTCAACAAATATAAAAGTAATGGGCCGATTGAATAATAGCATTCCTCAAGTACCTCAATTACGAGTAAATCAGGACTTGATACAATTTCGACAAACATTACCAGTTTATAATTCGCGTGAAAAAATAATTGAAGCATTGTCATCTAGTCAGGTAATAATAATTGCCGGTGAAACAGGAAGTGGTAAAACGACCCAAGTACCTCAATATATTCTTGAAAATTGTCAACAAAAAAATCAGGCATGCCGAATAATTTGTACTCAACCACGTCGATTGTCAGCTGTATCCATGGCAGAAAGAGTTGCTTTTGAACGTGATGAAAAAATTGGTCAAACATTTGGATATCAAATACGATTAGAGAGTCGAGTTGCTCCAAAGACTTTATTAACATATTGTACAAATGGTGTATTATTAAGAACTTTAATGGGCGGTGACTCTGCATTAGCAACAATTACACATATAATTGTCGACGAAGTTCATGAACGAGATAGATTTTGTGACTTTTTGTTGATCGCACTGAAAGAAGCTTTAATAAAATATCGTACACTTAAACTTGTGTTGATGAGCGCGACGATGGACACAAATATATTTGTGAAATATTTCAGTCAGTGTACCGTAATAAATGTAAGCGGCCGATTATTCGACGTAGACGTTTATCATCTTGAAGATGTATTAAAATTAACGGGTTTCATGACAAAAGAAATGGCAAAAAAGAAAAAGGAATTAATAAATAAAAAAGAACAACGTAAAGTTCTAGAATCATGGACGCAATATCCATCGAATCAAACGACTAGTAAAAAAACTGCCGTTAAAGTTGGTGCTATGCCATCGCCAATTTTAGGACAACAAACTGAGCCTGTGCCGGAAAAAATTGATCTTGAACCGTGGCTCAAGGAGGAAATGGACAATAGTATTTCTGATGCATGGCTCTACGGCACTGAGGATAATTTTGCCCAATTATTACATTTAATTCTCTCAGAAAATATTTCAGTGGATTATCAACACTCAAACACATCGGTAACACCATTAATGGTTGCCGCTGGTCGTGGATCAATAAATACAACTGAACAATTACTCAATCTTGGTGCAAATCTTAACATTCGCGCAAGCAATGAGTGGACAGCGCTCGATTGGGCGAGATCTATGAATCAAATTGAATGCGCTGAATTAATTGAAGCATATATGAAAACTTATGATTATTCAGTGGACGATGTACGCGATAGTGTTAATGCAACGGGTGATATTCCACTTACTGAAGATGATAAATTACTTATTGACACCTATCACAATACATTTAATGATGATAATGTTGATTATGAATTATTATTAACATTAATTATTCATATTCATACAAAATTGCCAATTGGTTCAATTTTAGTATTTTTGCCTGGTTATGATGACATTGTAGCGATGAAAGAGAAAATAAATGGGGAAATAGACCGAATGAATCAAGGACTGCGATATAATTTATTTGTATTGCATTCAAATATGCAAACAAGCGATCAAAAACGTGTATTTCGTCCTTGTCCACAAGGAATACGTAAAATAATACTATCAACAAATATCGCTGAAACAAGTATCACAATTGATGATGTTGTATACGTAATTGATTCGGGAAAAGTGAAGGAGAAATCATTTGATGCAATTTCCGGTGTGTGTTCATTAAAATCTAATTGGATATCACAAGCGTGCGCCAAACAACGAAAGGGACGCGCTGGTAGATGTCAACGTGGTATTTGCTATCGTTTATTTTCATCAATACGTTACAATAATATGCAGCAATATCAAACGCCAGAAATGCTTAGATTACCACTGCAAGAATTGTGTTTATTTACGAAACATCTTGCGCCAGGCAATACACCAATTGCGGAATATTTAGACAGAGCATTGGAACCGCCATCGAATTTTATTACACGTAATGCTGTTCAATTATTAAAATCAATTGATGCATTGGATGCGTGGGAAGATCTCACTGAGCTGGGAACGCATTTATTGGATTTACCAGTGGAACCAAGACTTGGGAAGATGTTACTTTACGCTGTTGTTCTCAAATGTCTTGATCCAATCCTGACAATCGTTTGCAGTTTAGCGTATAAAGATCCATTTATTCTTCCAAACCAACCGAGTCAAAAGCGTGCAGCAACTGCAATTAGAAAGAAATTCTCTGCCGATACTTACTCAGATCATATGGCATTATTACGAGCATTTCAAAGTTGGCAGCATGCACGAGCTAATGGTTGGGAAAAGCAATTTTGCGAGAAGAATTTTATTTCCGCCGCAGTAATGGAAATGATTGTTGGTATGCGTACACAATTACTTGGACAACTTCGTGCATCAGGATTTGTACGTGCACGCGGTTCAGGTGATATTAGAGATTTAAATCTTAATTCAGAAAATTGGGCTGTGGTAAAAACCGCATTGACATCGGGTCTTTATCCAAATTTAATACGTGTTGATCGTGAATTTGGACAATTACGTACGCAAAAAGAATCTAAAGTATTTTTCCATCCGTCCTCAACACTTAAGGATTTTTGTAAATCCGCACGTACAACATCAGCGCAATCACACTCTGCTAGTGTTAATACATTACCGTCTGATTGGCTGATTTACGAGGAGATGAATCGTTCTGGACGTTTTTGTCATGCAAAAACAGTAACTCTAGTCAATTCAGTAACTGCAGCTTTATTTAGTGGACCGGCAAGATTATCAATGGATGTAATTCATGAAGCTGAATCAGTACCGGAAAGTGAATCGGATTCAGAGGCAGAAGAAAGTCGTGAGGGCATGACAATATTGAAATTTGATGATTGGGTAGCGTTTAAATGTGATTTTGAGACTGCTCGATTAATTTTACATCTCAGACAAAAATGGAATGCATTATTTTTACGACGAATGAAAACACCAAGTCGCGCAATGTCTCAATTAGATGAATTAGTTGTGAAAGCTGTGGTGTCAATAATTACACATGAAGAACAAGCATGTGAACTTCAACAGCCGTCCGGTATTGGTCAACGCCCGCGTCCACTTATTGTTGATTATTATCCCGCTAATGCGAGAAGATCAGATGATGGCGAGGAAGTAAGTTCATTTTATTATTTAATATAAGTTCATGGATAAATTTTTGTTTCTTCAATTATATACGATAAATATTATTGGAGAAATTAATTAAATTTGTGTTTTTTGTTATTATTTTTCAGAGGAACTTTTAAATAAAAAGGAGAAATGTTTCTTAGATGACTGCTGTGTACCTTCTTCAAACTTTTCTACTTAAATTATTTCACGTTATTTCGTAAAATTTCCTATGAATTTAATAATGTGATATGTGTGATAAATCGAATGAATATTTATTTGCAGTATTAAAAAATGTGAAATTCATTCACGTGATACGTAAATATGATTTAAGTAACACAAATTCAATTGTTTATTTTTTGCCAATGACTGAAAAAAAAAAAGTTGGAGAAATGATATAAGATTATTTGATTTGTATCTTTCTGATGACTTTGATAAAATTGATGGTCAGGTTAAAGTTGTCCATAAATAAACATGAACAAAAAACATTTGATTGATAAATAATATACATTTATATAAATATGTATTTTTTTTTTATTTTGGCTTTAATGCTGTTTGTGGCACTGGAATTTTCTTGTTTTTTTTTTTTCAGCGTATTGTAGATCAAAAAAAATGTCTAATAGAATACGTGAAATGTTAGGACTGCATTGTAATAAATAGATGTATCCTCTAAATAAATAGTTTTGTTGAAAATAAAAAAAAATTAATTAATTTTAAACAGATATTTTAACTTCAACTGATTTCAATTTCAATTAAAAATAATTAAATTTTATCTTGAATTTCGACATACACATGCGTATGTAGATATGTACGTTGTGTACATGATGAATTATTATCTATGATGATCTACTCCCTAACTGCAATAAGATTAGCCATTGGATTTATTTAACCAATGAAATTCGTGCTTGAATTAAGTGTGATAACTACAATGAATAAATCACCGGCAATGTGCATTCAACACTCAGACAATCGGGAAGTCAACGCAAAGTATAATCTAGGAAAGATCGCTAGCTAGCTAAATTTTCTATCATTCAAATAAGGTGAACATAAATTTTTATTTATTTATCACTTAATTTTATTATATTTTTGATATAATGAATACAAATTTTCATTCATCAATTTCATTATAATTTATTATTATAATTGAATAACTTATAGAATATTTCAATAGCACATATGTGAAAGTACAAATTGAATAAAATTAGTATGATAATTGCCATCTATTAATTTTTTATCCAGATGTAAATTTAATTAATATCATATTCACGTAAATAAATGATAATTTATCAAATCACTTGGATGACTTGCAAGATGATAAGTTTTCTGATATATAAAGCTTGGATTATTCCAATGTTCATTGTATTATATATAATTAACATGAAAAATAAGACACAGACGTGTATATACCAGTGTAAAAAAATTTAGATAGAGTAAACGACTTTTTTCTCAAACAATGAATAGTAAATATTGTGTAATTAACTTATCTTGTTGAACCACCAAACTCTTGAGCATATCCGACGCGTTATCAGTCGACTTTTATTACGTGTATGCATGAAGTTTGATTGCGATAAATACAATAATAAATTTTACTTCAAGAATTTCAATTCAAAAATCATTAAATAATAACAATTTTTATTTATTTTTTTAATTAGAAAAAATGATTTATGCCAGCTTGGGCGTCTTTGGATTCGCTCTTATTTTAGCAATAGGATTATCTTTAGGACTCAGTTTGCCACCGTTTAAAGGACGAGATGCTTTAAATCATGCACCACTAATCGACGGGTAATTAATAATTAAACAAATTAATACTACAATTATTCACTATTGGTATTTTTTTTTTATTTTGGATTTTTTTATAATAATAATTTTTTTTTTTCATACGATATATTTATTTAGTCATAATGATCTACCATGGAATATTTATAATAAACTCAAAAATAATTTGAGCGCATTTTATTTCGAAAATGATCTGAGTAATGATTCGATAATGGGAACAAAAGTATGTAATTCATGCACCACTGATCTTCCGAGATTAACTGCTGGAAAAGTTGGCGGTCAAGTAAGTAAAATGCACATGAAATAAAATAAATAGAACAAATTTCATGCAACTATATTAAAAATTAATAAATGAATTTTTTTAATATTAATATTTATCAATTTACATTCAAGTTTTGGGTGGCATATACTTCATGCAATTCACAATACAAGGACTCTATTCAATTGACCCTGAGGCAAATTGACGTTATAAAACGACTTATAAAAAAATATCCGTCGAGATTGCAATTTGTAAGCGATTCAATGGATATTGAGGTGGTATGGAAAGCCGGAAGAATTGCATCAATGATTGGCGTTGAAGGTGGACACTCAGTGGACTCGAATTTAGCTGTATTAAGACTTTATCATGAACTTGGCGTGCGTTATATTACACTTACCCACACCTGCAATACTCCATGGTAAATATAATTTTATTTATCTTTCAAAAAATAATTAATACAGAAACAAGGAAAAAATAATTACTACAACCAAAGTTCAATAAATCAATTTATTTATTTATTTATTTAATTAATTGTTTTTTTTCCTCATGTTATTTTATTATCACAATTTAGGGCAGATGCTTCAATTGTCAATGACAGCTCTGTATACAATTTAACACAATTTGGAAAGGTACTTATGATAATATTTAAATAAGCAGAATTTGTTTATTTTATTTTGTATTTATATAACTGATATAATATTATTTTAATTTTCAATATTAGGCAATGATTCGTGAAATGAATCGATTAGGTATAATGATAGATCTCTCTCATGTCTCGCACAATGTTATGAGACATGTTCTTGCTGTGACAAAAGCACCTGTTATTTTTTCACACTCCTCAGCATTCAGTGTATGCAATCATTATAGAAATGTACCAGATGATGTTTTACAATTGGTCGTGAGTACAATAGAAATAAATTTTTTTCATTTATATATTTTTGCAATAATATACATTTATGTTATATAAATATTTATGTAATATAATCAAAAGTTTAAATTGAATTAATATTTCAGAAAAAAAATAATGGCATTGTCATGGTGAACTTTTACAATGAATTTGTAAATTGTGACAAATCAAAACCAGCAACAATAGAGGATGTAGTAGGTAATTTATAGCTCATTGTAATTTTTTTTTTCTTGTGAGATATATATAATATATACTTAATATTTATATAAATATTATAATTTTTAATGTATACAATTTCTATTTTAGCACACATAAATTATATTAGAAATCTGATAGGAATTGATCATGTGGGAATTGGTGGTGATTATGATGGTGTTGATGAGTAAGTGTCAAATAATTATTAATATTTGTTTTTTTTGTACAAAGTAAATTTAAATGTGGTAATTGATAATATTGATAATAAAAATATTATTATTTAAAGAATGCCTCGTGGCTTGGAAGACGTGTCAAAATACCCGAATTTATTTGATCGACTTTATGAATATCGCCCAGGTGAATCAACATGGACACGAGAGGATTTAGAAAAACTTGCTGGACGTAATTTAATTCGTGTGTTTCATGCTGTTGAAACAGTACGTGATTCATTGAGTTCACAGCCACCAAGTGAAGAAATTATTAGTGGCGATGAATTATATTTAGCGCAAAAAAATGACGGAGTTCAACCTGGTACATGTCAAACAGCAAATGAGTAAGTCTAATTTCCATCTATACATACATGTATTATTTTTATTTTATATAATTATGATAAAGTGTTGGTTTATTTTGTTTATTTCAACAGGTGGAAAAACGCTGACTTTTTATCGACATAGCTAACAAATATTGCATTTACATTATCACGTTAATATTGACACGTGTGCTTAATGTACGAATTAAATTAAATAACAACAAACATATTATTTCTTTGTAAATAAAATATGTATACATATAAATATTGATTGATGTAAAAATATTTCCTCGAAAGAATTCGTTTTCCGCTACAATCAGTGGCGATATTTTATACATACTTATTCAATCCAGTATAAATTCATCTGCATCGAGAGTCAAACTTTCAGTACATCTCATTCCTCACGAATCTATTCTAATGTATAATATTTGCGGAATAAAAATAACTCATCTGATGTTCAAAGAATCATTAAATTATTATTAAAATTTTTTATTCTTCATTTTCATAGCTGTTAATTAATATAATATTATGAATCGATTATATAAGTAAATTTAATTAATTTGTGTGAGAATTAGTTGGATCCAAACTACTATTTCGAAATCTAATGAACTTGTGGAGTTAAATTTTAAAGTTGAAATTCGAAGGGAATTATTGAAGATTAATATTTTATAATAATTTTTATAATTATAAATTTATCCATAAAATCATGATGATGAATACTGTTTATTACAAGTTATGGATTGTGACAGCAATTATCATCATTGATTTGATGCTTGGTCAAGTATCAGCAAAATCAAGTAAAGGTGAGTTAACAATTATTTTAATTTTTTATTGGTATGTCATCTGTGGCCATGAATTTTGTAAATTATCAAACGCGAATAAGACGCAAAAGAAATAAATTGTTTCATATGCATGATAGCAACGATGTAATGAAATAGTAAATAATCTACTACTAAATCATCTTTGTGCATGTCGTGTTTCATATATTGTATATATTTGTACATTAATTTATTACGTAAATTATAATTTTTCTATTATTTTTATTTTTTAAACACGAATTTAGCTGACAAGGAAGCTAAAAAACGTGATGAACTGGCAGCGAAAATACAAATAATAATATACAAAGGGTAATTTTATTCATTATTTTCTTTGATGAAAATTATATCATTAAATTTTCTTTGAAGATTTAGTTACAGTTAAATAATATTTGTACATTCATTTTGCTATAGAAATTCAATTGACACAGCGGATGTAGTGAAAGTCCCAATAACACGACCAGATATACTTTTCAACTATCTTGATCTAGACAAGCCATTAGCGATTTATGTTCATGGTTTTCACGAAGGTCCTTCAGCTGAGAATACACAAACAGTTGTTGATGGTATGAAATCTTATCCTTTACTTCTAGTTTGAATATTAAAAAAAAAATCTCTGTGTGATTTCATCAGTTTTGTTATCATTTCAATACAAATTTATGTATCGGATATATTTAAATGCATATCAATAACAATTGTAATAAATATGAACTGTAATTTTTCAGCCTATTTATACCGTGGTACAGACAATATATGGTCATTCGATTGGAGCAAATTGAGTTATTATGGTTACGGAACAGTTGTTAAAAATGCCAAAATTATAGCACAAATATTTGCCATCACATTAACTCAGCTCATTGATCTTGGGTTAAATCCGAAGGGTTATCATATAGTTGGTCACTCATTGGGGGCACAAATTGCTGGATCAATTTACAAATCTTTTGGTTATGATATACCCAGAATTACTGGTAATTTAATTCTTGTATTTTTTTAATATTCTGAATTATCTCAATAATTATATTATTCATTATACTCAATTATGATAACTTTTTATTTGTAGCATTAGATGCAGCAGGTCCCGGATTTTCTGGTTCCAAAGATAACCGTATGACTAATGAAAGTGCGTTATGTGTCCATGCATTACATACTGATGGTGGTCGTTACGGGGTTGAAGGAGACGCTGGAACTGCTGATTTTTTTCCTAATGGTGGAAAGCGAATACAGCCAGGTTGTCCACGTGGGGGTGGACTATTAACGCCAAAAGGTAAGATTCTGTCATTCATTTACACAATGATGAAATAAGAAATGAATCAAAAATAATTTTTATTACCCAAATATTAATTTTGTTTATAATTAATTTAATTATTTAGACTTGTGCCATCATTGGAGATCATGGCGTTTTTGGGCTGAGAGTATAATTAATGAAGGGGCATTCCGGGCGACACTTTGCGACAATTATGACGATTATTTGAATGGCGAATGTGACGGTAATCCTGTGATAAACATGGGATACGGTGCTCCAACTAATGCGTAAGTGAATCACTTGAATATTTTTATCGATAAAAATTACAATTAATATATGCAAGAATATGTAGAGAATTTAATTTAAAATTTTATTTCATTTTTAATTACAGGCGTGGACGATTTTATTTGACAACGCGTGACGCATCTCCGTTCGGAGAAAATTATTCTGATTAATTTGAAACAAATTATTTATTCATCTTGATATAGATTCATATTTCATTACTAAATTCAAAATATTACTATTAATGATATTTTTTACTCTATAAGTTTAAGAATTTCGTGGGTGATGAATGGATTTTTTTCTTTAATTTTTTCTAAAATTTCCTCTTTGCCATAATTGTCGATTAATTTTAATTTTCGAACTCCATTAATACCATTTATTAATGTTTTCCTGTTGTAAAATAAAAGCACTTGAATACTTGATGATATTTCAAAGTAATTAAACATATTTAATACTTTCTTAAATACTTACAAGCCAGTTTTTCTAATTATTGGATATACTGCAGGCGGTGGGAATCCATTAAATGATGATGCAGTACATAATGTATAAGATCCCATATTTTGCCAAACAATCCAATCACCAATAGATAAATCTTGGATCATAATATCGTCAATAACACAATCATCCGGATGACAAGTTGGACCCCAAATTTTTGATTTAAATAATTCTCCGCCGTTCTATCATTTAAAAAAATATTATATCAATTTTTTTAGAATAAAATCGTGTAACAATAATTTTTTTAATCAATTATTTTTGCTCACATTACATAGAGGAATGGGCACACGTAAAGGTGCAGCCATAAATTTGTCAAGAAATGATCCAAAAATACCGTCATTAATATAATAACATTTTTTCATTATTTCTCCATCAACAATTATTCGTTTGCTTTGAATGTAAGTTACTAAAGTAAATGCAGAATCCACATAATATCTTCCAGGTTCACTAATCACTTCAATTGAGGGATCCAAATTTTCAAGTGCTTTATTTACTGCTTTCGCAATCTAAAAAAAAAAAATCAATTAAATTATAATTACATATAATATAATTAAAAATAAGAATGTCATGTAGAGTAAAATATTTGTAAACGAAAAACAAAAAGATTATTTATTTATAAATATACTACCTTGTAAAATAAATTGTCATCATTTCCAGGAATTCCACCACCAATATCAATCAAATTTACTTCATCAAAACCCATATCTCTCGCTGTGTTTATTAAATTTTTACAAATTTCTATTCCACGATTAAATGCATTTGAATCCAAACATGGGCTGCCTAAATGAAAACTAAATCCTTGCAAAAACATTTTTTCTTTCTTGATAAAATTCATTAATGTGATTATTTCTGTAGTGATTTCGCAGCCAAATTTTTTGGACATATCTATTCCATACGAACCGCTATCAATCGAAAGACGAATTACTAATCTAATAAATAAATAAAAAAAATTCATCATAAAATTAAATTGAAATTAATAAATAACCAATTCAATAAATTAATTTACTTTATTTTAAATTATAAATATATATAATAAAATTTTATTACTTCGCATCGGGGTAGATTTCTTTTAATTTTAATACTTCCAATGTATTATCAATCATTATTGTTTTCACACCAATGTTTTTTGCATATTTAATATGAGAATGAGGTTTAGCTGGATGGCTATAAATAATTCGATCACTTGATACACCAGACTGTATTAATTGCTGCATCTCTTGCTATAATTAATTATTATTCCATTAATAATCTTTGACTAATTATTAAATTTAATTATTTTACCTTTGAGGCACAGTCAAATTTACTATTAAGAGAAGCAAGAACTTCAATAACAGTTTGATCCGGATTGCATTTAATCGCTGGGAGAAAATTTTATGTACAAAAATTTGATGAATAAGTATGATAAATTAATTTTTAAAAATAAATATATTTGTAAAAAAATTTATAATAATTATTTACCATAGTGTGGTGATACTTTGGGCATTGCAGAGCACCATTTTTGATGTTGTCGTACAATAGATTCGACATCCAGTATGTAAAATGCATCTTCTTGATTGTTGTCTTGAATAATATTTTTAATAATATTCATATCAATAATATTGTCATCGTATACAGAAATGTTTCCAATCTTGAATGTAGTCATTTTAAAATATTGTGATATAATATGATAAATAATTAAATGAAATTATATCATAAAGATATATTACTTGCAATCTACAAGGAATTTAATTCTTAATGATCACTAAATGAGTGAAAATTAAATTGGAGTGATTTTATATTTGAGTATCGAATATATGTTTTTCATATTGTAATTAATTACTTCAATTTTTTTTGTGTGATTAAATGTTATCTGTCTGCACTCAATATCACAAGTGCACTGTCAAGTTGATATAATTTATATTGTGTATTTAATTGAATTAAATTTTTTCAAATAAATTTTAATATTATCCTTGATGGCTTACAAAAATATCATTCATCAAATTAAATCATCATCTCGATTGCCTTTATGAACATTGTCTAGGTGAATCAACAAGGACATATAGCTATGACAAATATTACGTTTACTAATTAAATACAATAACAACAAACATATTCTTTCTTTGTGAATAAAATATTTGTTCAAATATTGTATGTATATAAAAATATTTATTGATATAAGAATTTTTCCTTGAAAAAATTCGTTTTCTGCTGCAATTAGTGCTAGTATTTTATTCATACATATTCAATCCAGTTGAAATTCATCTGCATCAAGACTCAAATTTTTAATACATATTTTTATTCTGTATAATAATTTGAATAATAAAAGAAACTGATTTCAAATTCACCGAGATATTAAATTTTAATTGAAACTTTTTCATCTTTATTTTTATGCCTATTAATTAATATATCACAAATTAATTATATGAGATAATTAATAGGACTCCGACTACTATTTTGAAATTTAGTGAACTTAATTATTTAGTTATATATTCCAAAGTTAAACTTATAAGAGAATTATTGAAGAATAATACTTTAATTTTTATAATTATACATTTGTCCATTAAATTATGATGATGAATATTGTTTATTACAAGTTATGCATTGTGACAGTAATTATCATCATTGATTTGATGCTTGGTCAAGCATCAGCACAACTAAAAAAGAGTGAGTTAATAATTATTTTTATTCTTTATTGATATACATATGTCATTTTTGCCAATGAATTTTGTAAATTATCAAACGTGAATAGGACGAAAAAAAAAAAAAAATTGTTTCATATGCATGATAAATAATAAATAATCAATTATTCCTAAATTATCTTTGTGTCATGTCTCATATATTAAATATATTTGCAACGGTAATTTATTACGTAAATTCTTAACTTTTTATTATTTTTCTTTTCCAAACACGAATTTAGCTGACAACGAGGATACTAAAAATATTGATGCATTTGCAGAGCAAATACAAATGATTATATACAAAGGGTAATTTTATCTATCTTTTTTTGATAAAAAATTTTTTTTTTTTAATATTTATACATTTATTTGATTACAGAAATTCAATCTACACAGCGAACGTCATAAATGTTCCAATAACACAACCAGAAGTACTTTATAACAATATTGATCAAGGAAAATCAGTAGTGATTTATGTTCATGGTGTTTGGGAAAGTCCTTTCAACGAAAATTCACAAACAATTGTTGGAGGTATATGAAATCTTATCATTTACTTTTTGTTTAAATATCAAAAAATAATTCTTTAGCGCAATTTTTATAAGTTTTTTTTTTATTTCAATAGAAATTTATGTTTTTGATATTTATATGTATCTCAATAACAATTGTAATAAATATGAACTCTAATTTTTCAGCTCATTTAGAGCGTGGTGAAGAAAATGTATGGATATTCGACTGGAGCAAATTGAGTTTTTACGATTATGAAAGTGCCGTTAAAAATTCCAAAATTATAGCACAAATATTTGCCATTGCATTAACTAAACTCGTCAATCTTGGGTTTAATATAGACAATTGTCATTTAGTGGCTCACTCATTGGGCGCACAAATTGCTGGATTAATTTGGAAATATATGGAATATACTCTACACAAAATTACTGGTAATTTTATTTTTGTATATTTCGAATATTCTGAATTAACTTAATAATTAAACTATTTATTATTCTCGATTATAATAATTTTTTGTCTTTATAGGATTAGATCCAGCAAATCCCGGATTTTCACAATCTACAGAAGATCATATAGATAATAGAAGTGCACGATTTGTCCATATAATCCATGCTGATGAAGGTTTTTACGGTTTTCCAACAAAAATTGGGACTGCAGATTTTTATCCAAATGATGGAAAACGACCACAGCCAGGTTGTACACGCCGTGGTCCAGTATACACGCCAATTGGTAATAGATTCTGTCATCTATTTACATAATGATGAAAAAGGAAATAAATTAAAAATAATTTTTAATATGTAAATATTCATTTTTTTTATAATTATTTAGACTTGTGCAGTCATCATAGAGCGTGGCGTTATTATGCTGAGAGTGTGAAAATTTTTGGGGCATTTCGAGCGACACAATGCGATAATTTTAAAAATTATTTGAATGGTAATTGTTTAAATAATCGAGTTATTAACATGGGATACGGCGCTCCAACAAATGCGTAAGTGAATGACTTGAACATTTTTATCGATAAAAATTATTATTAATATATGTAAGAATTTGTAGAGAATTTAATTTAATATTTCATTCCACTATTAATTACAGATATGGATCGTACTATTTGACAACACGTGGCGAATCTCCGTTTGGAGAAAATTATCCTTATGAAAGAAATTATTCCTTCACGTCAATATAGATTCATATTTTATTATTAAATTTAAATTATTAATATTAAGGATCTTTTTTTATTACATAGATTTAGAAATTTCGTAATGAAAATTAAATTAATGTGATTTTATATTTTATATTTGATCTAATATATTATTTATGTTGTATTTAATTATATATACTTCAATTTGCATTCAACATTACAACTGCACTGTCAAGTTGATATAATTTATGTTGTATATTATTAATCAAATTCTGAAAATAAATTTTAATATAATTTTTTGTGACTTATATAAATATTATATATCAAATAAAATCATCATTCTTCATTCATATAATGAATGCCAATTTTTTTCCAAAGATGTGTGTTGTGCAAATTTATTTTAGGCATCTGTGGTTTTGTTATTCCAAAATTTATAAATTAAAAATCATTGTAACAATCCCATAAGATAAAATCATTATTTATAATTTAGTATGAAATATTCTTAAAGTAATTTGATATTCATGATATTTTATGATTTCAAAATGTGTCTGTATAAATAATAAAAAAACATTCCTAAAAATATTCATAATTATTATAAAAAATATTATTTATTATTGGTAGATTTATAAAAATATAGTAAAATGACTAATGAAAAAATAGTTAACCCTATGCCATGCAAGAAAATAAAACAGCTTTTATTAATACTCTCATTATCTTTCATTTTAATTTATAACTATTAATTTTTAGATTCAAAATTTTGTGCCAGCACCGTCGGTAAAAAGTTTTCATATTCACAGAGCTTCCTCAACCAATAATAAACGATGATTGGCACCACGTGAGCAGAAACTGAACAACAAGCGGAAATATATAACAAAAATAAGTGAGAGGCAACGTTCTCACTCATCTCCCAATCGTCCCTCGTTTTACAGGTATATATCTATTGCTCTATCATATCTAAATTCAAATAACTAGCACATGTGCAATTTATTAAGTCAAAATACATTTGTAATTAGTGAATAATCAATAAATATTGAGACAAAGTTGCACGATCAGTAGAAAAAATTGATGTAAAACTAAAGGTATGCAACTGAACCTAACCTATATTTGTTGCAGCAAAAATGGCACCAAAACGAGGAAAGGTACAGAAAGAGGAAGTTCAAGTTTCCCTGGGTCCACAAGTACGTGAAGGAGAAGTTGTCTTTGGAGTTGCTCATATTTTTGCAAGTTTCAATGATACATTTGTCCACGTAACCGACTTATCCGGCAGGTAATCACAGATTTTCATATTCGAACATAACCTCAATTTCACATCACTCAATTACAAATTAACTAACTCAATAGTCGACATAATAATGAGTGTATTATTTAATTAATTTACTATTTCATTAGAGAAACAATTGCTCGTGTCACTGGTGGAATGAAAGTGAAAGCTGATCGTGATGAAGCTTCACCTTACGCTGCTATGTTAGCCGCTCAGGTAATTCTTGCATATAATTTTTTGGTGTGTCAAGACTATGTCAATATTCAAATGATTATTATTTTAATTTATTTTGTTTAACAGGATGTGGCAGAAAAATGCAAAACCCTTGGTATCACTGCTCTTCATATTAAATTGAGAGCTACCGGTGGAAACAAAACAAAAACACCTGGTCCTGGTGCACAATCTGCACTTCGTGCTCTTGCTCGTTCTAGCATGAAAATTGGTCGCATTGAAGATGTTACACCTATTCCCTCAGATTCTACTCGCAGGAAGGGAGGTCGACGTGGTCGCAGACTATAAACATTTACAATAATTTGTATAGTTTATAACCACAAAATTTTTATTTAATAAAAAAACAATATAATCTTTGATTATTAATTAAATGCATTTAAAATATCGATAAATTCTTTTGTACAAAAATACGATTGAAAGTTTTTAGTTAACTAAAAAAATACCTTTGAGAAAACGTTATATAATTAATCTTATTAATTAACGCTTTCATTTTTTTAATAATGTTTATTATCATTGGCATATAAATTCATCAATTTATTTATAACGTATAGGTGACATTTAAAAAATAAAAAAAATTCACTTGGCAGTATTACGCTGTAAATTTTAATATCTTTACAATTTATTGTATGTTGCCAAGTAAATTCTTTTATCCCCTTCCTTATATTTATTTATTTATTTATTATTTTAGTGAAAATATCAAGATTCATTGCTTGTATTTTAGTAATACATATTTATATATGATATATCAATGTTTAATATAAAATTACGTGTCTGAAGCGCAAGAATTTTACATCTCTGATGACATAAAGTTAAGGTGGCGCTGCATATGTGTAACTTAAAAAATACTAAATATAAATATCTGAAGGTGATAATAAATGATAATAACTGTGAATACCTATATTTCTAGACTAGAAATTCCAATATAATGTATTAACGACAATTACTGCACTACAGAAACAACAATATATTAATTTAAGCTTCTGAAAATTAATAAAAAATTTATCAATGTATTTATTATATATGTATTAATTATTAATTTTATTATTAAAATCATTTCATTTGAATATATATATTCGTATTAAATATATATATTTGATACGTTAATATATTTTGTGAAATTGATATGAATAAATTTTTCATCAACATATTAGTAGTAAGTATAATTATTTCCTACTATTGACAATGAGGTTATGTGTATTTAGAATTCAATTTTTATTATTATTAATGGCATTACTGTAATTGATAAGTAGCATTTAGATACAAATTCCTTTAGAATTAATTTTCAATGTCTTTTTCCGTTTTGAATCTATTCCTAAATTCAAAATAAAATATTTGACAATTTATTTTAGGTTAATATATCCTGTATCCTGGCTGCCAATGAACAACTATTGCATTATGTGAGCGATGAAACTTCTGGTGGATCCTATAAATATTACAGTTTGATGTATGAAGGCGTGATTAAAATTATTTTGTTATCACAGTGAGTATAAAATCCTTTCATTTAATAAAATATTCAGATTATAACTTCCTATTTCAGTTAAAACTATAGTTTTATACACATGTACGTAAAAATATATTCTTTAACTTGTTACTTCAAATGTGTTTGCTCCAAAATCGAATAGAAACCAATGCAGTCAATTTGATTCTTCATATTTCGATGTTTTGAATTTATTTTATACACATACGATTTTTATATTCATTTACTTCATCAGAATAGGAAACATTGAATATGATTTATTGTTGCAGAAAAGGTGATGCTGATCTCTATTTGTCACAGACAATAAGCAAACCAACGTATGAGCCCGATCAGTATTGTCTTCAATCAACAACTTGTGGAGAGGACATTATTTTTATTCCTGAAAGGTTTAAATTGCTATTGTTTATATAAATTTTTTTTTTTGCTTAATTGTACGAGTGATTTGAATTGGATTGAACTATTTCTATTTATTTTCTGTCTTGTTTTCTAGTTTCAAACGCCCTGTGAGTATAGGAGTGTACGGTCATCCATCACACGAAACAAGTCATTACAATCTTCTAGTTTACCATGTAGCACTATCTGACGATGAAAATTTTGATGAACAAAGTTTAGCGAATAATCTTGAGAGTAATCCATTAAAAAAAGTAATTAATTAAATACTATCAAATGAATATACACAGTTTTATATTAAAATTCACACATATATCTTTTTTTTTTTACTTATTTTATTCTGGTTTTATAGATAAGCAAGAAATCATTCTTCCTAACATTTTTGTGGACACTTCTGGATCAATTTATTCAAGTATTCTGCGAAACAAGACTTTAAAAAATTGAAATCATGTTGGAATATGAAAATCAAATGTTTTTGGAAGTGCTTCAAGAAGATGGCCTCGTTATTGCTGCAAAGTACAATTGTTTAAAAATATATTTTATCAATTTTTCATGGGATCGACTTATGAGATGATTTTTTATTTACAGAGGATTGGGTTTGGAAACGGTATTTGCTAATATTCTTAAAGTATACTCAGATCCGGGTAATTTAGTAATTGTTTTGGGTACAACAAGTGAAGATGAAGAATTTTTTATTGATGAATTGAAAAGAATGGAAGTAAAGCCGTTACCAAAAGTCATCACCGCACATAATACATCGAATGATCGAGAAATAACTTATTTGGAAGGCGGTGTATTATTTATTTCGGGACGAATTATTGTCGTGGATTTATTGAAAAATCGTGTACCATTGAATTTAGTGACTGGTATATTGGTTTATCGGGCACATAAAATAATGAATTCATATCAGGAAGCATTTGCTCTTCGATTATATCGGAAAAATAATAAAACTGGATTTATAAAAGCATTCACTAACTCTGCATTGGCATTCACCACTGGTTATTCTAAAGTTGAGCGCATTATGAAAACACTTTTTGTTAAGAAATTATATTTATGGCCACGCTTTCATTCAGTAGTGAATAGCAGTTTATCCAATCATAAGCCAGAAGTGATTGAATTGCACGCAAAATTAACACCAAAAATGTTGAAAATTCAAACAGCACTTTTAGATATAATAAATTTTATTGTTAAGGAAATTAAAAGGCTCAATAAATATTTGGAAATTAATGAATTGACAGTTGAAAATGTAATATCAAGAAAATTTCATAAACAATTTCAGTCAGAATTAGATCCAATTTGGCATCAATTGAGCGCTAGTACTAAACAACTTGTGGCTGATTTAAAACTTCTTGGACACTTTCTCACGCGGTTGACACAAGAAAATGCTGTGGCATTTTATGCGATGATTAATCGTTTAAGATCAACGGAGTATGCAATGAAAGACGGCAGTGGATGGTTAATTCTTGATGCCGTCGATGATTTATTTACACATGCCAAAAGTCGAATTTACAATAATAAAAACGAATTAGCACCGGAATCATGTCCAAAATGGTTGGCATTAAGTGAAGTACTTGGCGAAATTCGAATACAAATAAATAAACAAAAAGATCAACCAGAAAGTGCGAGAAAGGTATTAATACTCGTTTACGATGCTGCAATGGCTGCGCAATTAAAAAACTATTTAACTATGGGCGCAGGTGAATATTTACTTTATGAAACAATGAAATCTTTGAAAAAAAATGAAATAACAAAACCAAATCGTGATAAACCGCTGGAAAATAAAGATAAAAATGATAAAATTGAATTAGCAGATCAAGATGAAGTAATTGATAATGACAGTTATGTACTGACATTTTCACAAAAACCACCAGAACATTCAGACGAAGCAAAGTCATCAGGAGAAAATGCAGAAATAGGTAGAAATTACTTCGAAGAATGTTCCATTTTTGAAGACGGAAATATTTCGAATTTATTATCAAATGCTGAGCCAATAGTTCTAATTCATTCAGTTAAAAGAGGCGGCGATCCAATGGCACTACACAGAACACTTTATGATACAATGCCAGGCTATGTGATAATGTACGGTGCTGATATATCATCAATTCGTCAACTAGAAGTTTATCAAAATAATAATCCATCAATATCGCTAAAAATTTTTTTTTTAATTTACGGTGGCTCTGTTGAAGAGCAAGGATATTTAACTGCACTTCGTCGTGAAAAAGATGCCTTCGATAAATTAATAAATACTAAAACAAAAATGGTTGTGCCAACAGATCAAGATGGTAAATCAAATATATCGCCACAAAAATTGATGCTAGAGCAAGATTCACGTAAAGGCGGACTAGATCCAAGTACCAGTGCTATTACTCCAAAAATAATTGTAGATATACGAGAATTTCGCAGTGAATTACCAGCTTTATTACACAAACGTGGTATTGATATTGAACCACTTACTTTAGTTGTCGGTGATTATATTCTCACTCCAGAAATTTGCGTTGAACGTAAAAGTGTATCGGATTTAATTATGTCACTTAATTCTGGTAGATTGTACAATCAAGCAGTGTCAATGACTCGACATTATACAAAACCGATGCTTTTAATTGAATTTGATCAAAATAAATCATTTTGTTTACAAGGAAATTATTATGTTAGTAAAGATATGAGAAGTTCTGATGTAACTGCTAAATTGCAATTACTTACATTGCATTTTCCAAAATTAAAATTAGTTTGGTCACCGAGTCCACAGGCCACTGCACAATTGTTTGATGAATTGAAGCAAGGAAAACCACAACCTGACGGTCAAGTAGCCACGCAAATTGGTTTAGATGAAGATATTGAGGACGTTAAATTCATGGGAGAAAAATATAATGTACAAATTCAAGATTTTGTTGCTAAATTGCCTGGGGTACATTCAAAAAATCTTCGCGCTATATTGAACAGTGGTGAATCATTGGATAATTTAGTTCGACTTACAATGGTATTATTTCAATCGTACTTTATTTTTTATTTTTAATTTATAAATGAAATTAAATTGTTGATTGAATTGGTAATTATTATTTCAGGAGGAATTGACAGCAATAATTGGTAATAAAAACAATGCGCAAATGCTTTATCGAGCGCTTCATGATAAACATAAACCAGAAAACACAACAGCGACAGCATCAATGAGCAAAGCATCGATGAAAATGCGTAGCAAAGGATTATTTTCATCGAAAAAATGAAGAATTAGAATTAATTGTTGATAATTATTTTTGTTTTTTATATGTACACTCACCGAAAATTTCGATAAGTTTATTTATCACATCTATTAAAATTTTCACGTTAATATCTAACAAAAGAGTTATTATCAGTTGTACATAATGGTGTTTGCGTTTCATCCTCAATTTCCTCATGAGATAAATCTTCGTTATCCTGAAAGAAAAATTGTCTCTAATATTTTTGAACTTTGGTATAATTATATTACTAGAATAGAAAATTATTCTAATGATTCACCAAGGTAACATCTTGATTAATTTCTAATTGCAGTTCTTTACTAAAATTATAATCTCTACATTGTGATATAATAATTTTTTCCATAGGTGCTTCATAATATGTAGGAATTTCTTCAATTTTTTTCAATGTCTTCACTCCATCCACTAATTGTCTATTGGATAAAAAAAAAATTCTTTGTTGTAAATTAATCATTTTTTAACTTGCTTATTATAGATCGATTCACCCGAAAGCTAAATAATTTCCATCCATCCATGGATTGGGATTTAAGGAAACGATAAATTGAGGTCCATTGCGATGATTTCCGTTATTTGACAGTGAAAGAACACCACAACGATCATGAGCAATGCAATATGATTCATCAGGAGTAGTGATTGTTTCAGTGCTACCATGAATTCCAATATCTGTGAGAAAATTCGTTCACAAAATTTTTTTTTCACAAATAGAAATAAATGTTACTTTATTTACCACCCATCTGAAGCCATCGACTTTTAACAATTCTATGGATGGTTGAATTTTTATAATTGATTTTTTGTTCATTGAGCAAATTTTTTTCATCGCCAACACAAAGATTGAGAAAATATTCACAGGTTTGAGGCAGTAAATCAGAATATAACTGTAATTTTTTATATTATATATAAATTCATCGAATGTTTCTCCCTTCTTTTTCAAATAATTGTAATTTACCATAAATAGAAAAGAGCCTATTGTTACGCCATTGATATTGAAGGTGAAAAAAATAAATTTCCTTGAACTTTCAATAATTCTTCTTAAATCATTGGCAATGAGATTTTCATAAAAATCTGAATTATTCGGTAAGCATATTACGTAAATTTCATTAACGTAATTTATAAAGTCAATGTCACTGCCAATATATTTGTCATTGATAAAAACAGCAACTGATCTATTTAATATCCACATTCTTCCACCGATGTCCTACAAAATTTTAATGTTTATATTATTTTTTTCAAGGACAATGAGTATAATCGCTTTAAATATTATTTTATAAATATTAATATACAATTACCCGGCGTGCATTTGCAAGATAATCATGCCACTCCATTTGAAACATTTCATGTATTTCTGGTTTTGCAAATGTCCATGGTAAACGATTTTGCAACATGAGTGCACACCATTTTGCTTTTTGAAATGATATTTGATTAATAATTCCATTTATTTTAATTACAATGGATTGACCAGGAGAAGAATATTCATTGTCTCGGTCTATTGCTATAATTAATGAAGACATTTCATAATAAAAATATTGTTCATTCCATTATGACATTTATGATACGATGAAACAAATGGATGTTAATAATGAATTCGGTTAGAAATTCATCACAAGTTTCAATGGTTTTTATTATGGTTGTTATTTGAAGTAATTGACTTATACTTTTACCTGTCAGTAAAAAATACATTGCTTGAGAGATATTTGAATATTTGCGCGATACAAAATGACGTTTTTATATTAATATCCACTGATGGCGCTGGATGTGATTTCTTTGAGATATGCAAGTGGCGAGCCATGGCCCATGATTCTTTTCCCGGGTGGAAGAAACATCCTTTTTAACACGTTTGCTTTTGAGCTGAAGGTTAGTTTTATAAAGAAATCGATCGTTATTATAGTAATCACAGTATTATCATAAAATAGTGTTTATAATTTCATTTTAAAAACGTCTAAATAATTTG
This sequence comes from Microctonus aethiopoides, assembly GCA_030347275.1. NCBI lineage: Eukaryota > Metazoa > Arthropoda > Insecta > Hymenoptera > Braconidae > Microctonus > Microctonus aethiopoides. The sequence continues at coordinate 24,436,019 of JAQQBS010000001.1, read as the reverse complement.
TGTTGATGAATATTTCATTTCAATGTTCATTTAATTTTTTCTAATTCAAATTTTTATCACAAGTGTCTGACATAACCTCTAATTGTGTATGTTTTTATTTCAGAATGGCTCCAAGATACGAAATTGCCGTAGGCCTCAATAAAGGCCACAAAACCACGAAAATTCGTGTGGCCAAAACCAAATCTGAGAAAGAAAAAACTGTGATTGTCAGACCTTCACGACTAAAGGGAGTAAGTTGATTAATTTTCTTTACATAACCTCAAACTTTTTTATCAATCAATAATTAATCAATTACCCATGATGTTTGTCGATATATTTTTATATTCGCTTCAGTTTTACATCAATATATTAAATAATATTCTTTTGCAGTGGAAATTATTTATTTCTATAATTATTTCATAATTAATTCAATATTATTTTTTATAGCGTATCACAAAACACGGCAAATTCGTTCGTGATTTGATTCGTGAAGTCACTGGTCATGCACCATACGAGAAGCGTGCTATGGAATTGTTGAAGGTATCTAAGGATAAACGTGCCCTCAAATTCTTGAAGAGAAGGGTAAGTGATTTATTATTTTTATTTTCATTTCAATTTAATATCACAACTTTAAAAATACCTCCGGTTTCTTGATGTTCTTATTATTATTATTCTGCTGATGAACTTTTTGATTTTGTTATTATATAAATTAAAGTTTTTTTATTCACTTACAATACTATTATCAACTTTTGTCTCATTCCTTTGAAGACAAAAATTCGACAAGAATCAAAATAAACAAATGAACTTTTCTTTTTAGTTGGGAACGCACATTCGCGCCAAAAGGAAGCGTGAAGAACTAGGAAACATTCTTGTTCAAATCAGAAAGGCTGGTCATCATTAGGCTTGGTATCAAGGTACCAAAATTTCAATCGTTAGAGTTTAAATCTCAGCAAAAATAAAATTTCTTATACTTAAAATACTTGATATTTTTATATTTATTGACCCTTACCATTATACAAAGAATTCGATTGACGAAAAATTAAGAATGAGAAATAATATGACTTTACAACCTCCAATATTATCAAAATCATGAATGTTAATTCAATTAAATAATATAATACAACATACAAATGTGAAATCACATGAGAAAAAAATGGAAATCGAGAGAGATTATGAGTAAGTATGATTGATAAGTTACAAATATTTTTATAATTAAAATGTAATAATTTAAATAATTGATAAATATTAAAATACTGGCTGGAAATTATTTATTTGTAAGAATTACATTTATATTTTTATTTGATCTCGAGCTGATTTTCTGTTTGATCGTTTTGCTATCGACAGATGTTATCATCGGTGAATGAAACAGAAAATTGTTGAAGCTAGTGTAATTTAATGACATTTAGTTTTATTTAAAAAGTGATTAAATGATCAAAATTACTTCTGGTTTTATGATTAATATCACTACAAAATCACCAATTCAAACTTATTGTCTAGAGATATATTTGTTTTTTACAATAAGTATATTAATCGCGAAAAAATTTCTTTTCGCATAATAAATTATCAAACAATGTGAAAAATATGGTCCAATTGATACATGAACTTTGTATTATTTATAGCAATTTATTGGCTAATTATTCCTTTTGTATGTACAGTCAGAAATTTTTTCATTCCTTTACAAGTTGAATACATACATGATTAAAAATGAGTTGAGCGATTTAGTGATTTAAATATGATGGAATATTTTTTTTTACAATCAATGTGTTTAATTTCCATCCATGCAATCGTCTTCATCATCGCTATTTGTATCCAAATGATACAGAAATGAATCAGTATTATTTATTGGGGATAAGAAACTAAAAAAAAAACAAAAGAAAAGATGGATTATTTACGAAATAAATATTTGAATACATATTTAACAATAATTTAATAATTTTTTATTACTCACATAGGCTGATTCCAAACTTGACTTTCTGGTATTTTGTAATGATTTTGAGTCAACATGTGGTCACTTGTATCATCTAAATTTTCATTACAATAAATACATTTTTTGTCCTGTGTTTGTCGTCGCATGTAATTGACTACTTTCACCTGTCAAAAAAAAACATATATATTAACAAAACCGTCAACTAATTTATCTTCTAATGATTCATATGTGGATGTGAATATACATACTTTTTCATAAAAATTCAAATTATCCGTAATTTTTACAAAATCAAAATTATGCTCGGCTGTCATGTGCTCCAAGATAGCTGTAAAATGTTGATTTTTTTGTGAACATAGAAGACACGTTATACCAACACTGTCGTCATTCCAATCAGCCCATAAACTTTCTTCGTCCTCATTATCAGATGTAAATTCAGTTTGCTCTTCCGTATCGTCAATTTCGTTTCGCTTGAATACCAAATAACATTAATGGAATTTCATTTTAAATTTCATGCTTGATTAATAATTTTTTCTTCCATCTATAAATAATTACCTGTCTACGTCGCCATTTATTATCTGGTTCTACATAATTTTTAATATAAAATTGATCGTATTGTTTATTGCTAGGATTTATTCGTTTGTGAAATTTTTTTCGCATGTGTTCTTTTAATACGTTTCTATCTTTGAATAATCTTTCACAATAAATACACTTTAGGCTTTCAATGTTATTTTGAATTTTGTCCAAAAGTTTATCGACAAAAACTAAATTCTCTGGTTTTCCCAATTGAATATTGTGCTTCTCTGATAAATGATTTAAATATTCAACACGAAAACCTGAAAATTCACGTCTACAAAACATACAACCACGTTTGAAACTTTCATCCACCCTTTCTTGAGACTGCTGAGCAAGTGCCAACTCCTATTATCAATAAAATAATATCAAAAAATAAGTTTTCTAGTTCAATTAATATAAATTATGTGAGATATTTGTGCATTTAATCTGAATTCATACTAATTTTGCTCTGTGAAGTTCATCTCGAAGTGTTTTATCCTCTGATATACAATTGGATAATAAATAATAAACTTCATTTTTGCTTGGTTTGCCATCTGGGGTACAATCCATTAGAACTGTTGTACAGAACGTTGTTAATAATTGTTCGCTAAATTTTACTCTCCAATAATGAATATAACTGAAATAATTACATGAATTTATATATTTATATATATTTTTTGATTTATAAATTGAGTATGTATATGTATGTTCAATTACCTCGGCAAGCTTGCGATTTTCCAAACATCTCCAATAATTAATCGATGATTTTTAAACAAATGTGACAAAAATTGTTTTTCATTTGTTGGTAGATTAAATTTGATATCACATAATAAACATTGTGTATCAAATGAATCATCTTCTAAACCAACAAATTGAGTTCGTAAATTAGTGGTAGAATCGTTTTGAAATTCAGACTTTAATTTATCATCATGAATATCTGAAAATTATTTTATTAACAATTATATTTATATTGTAAAAAGACAGTTATATCAATATATACTATTGAAGTTCGTTAATTAAAATTACTAATTGCATTATTAACCTTTATTCATGTTGAACCGAAATTAGGTTATATCTAAAAATGTTTAATAATATATTGATAAATATGTTCATAGAAATAATTTAAAATAATTTTTATCATAAATATCAATATTAAAATTCAAGAATACAGTTTTGTGCACGAATTAATTTGATTTTCACATTTTTATTATTTTTTGAGGTTATGGATGGTCGTTTCACAACCGCGGGATTTTCTAAAAATTTAAATTTGTAATATAATAATTGAGCTTACGTAAATTCTTTCAGAAATAGAATTCACAAGGAAATGAGGACAAACTAAAAGGCAAATGGAATAATTAGTAAAATTTAAAATAATTCATATAGAAGAATTTTTATTTCCCGGATACAAATACAAGAATATTATTCAATTTTTGTCCAGAAAACATTAACAATTACACAATTATTAATTTCAAATTGACATTATTAAATACATTTCCTAAGTTTTCGTTGTATTACACATATGTATTATTTATAATCAATCAGATTTTACATTTCTCGTTGTATTTTTAAACAATCCATACAATAACATTAAATGACAAACGTGTAATGCACCACTGCTCCATACAGTACTAGGATAAACATTCCAACATAATTCAATAATGCCTAAAATAACAATTCTCGTTACTGGTAAATAATGTGTAGACCACGCAATATATGGCAAAGTATGATAGTACCATAAATAAAATTGATAATGTAATGATCGACTAAATATTATTCCAATAAAATTAGCAGCAAATAATGGCGAAATAAATAATTGACTTACAGTCGACATATTAACTTCTTTATTATTTTTCAATTCAGGTTTCAATTCACTACCAATAAATTTTAATTTGGCATAACACTTCATATACGTCATCCAACTGGGAATGAAATAAATAATTGCAGCAAGATGTAAACATAATAATGCTAAATGGAAGCTAGCATTAACAAATATATCTTCAGACACAATTCTCCAATTTACCGTCCATTTATAATCAAAAATACGTCCAAAATTAAATGCACCACCAATATAAGCATACGGATTAGATAATAAAAATGGTAAACCCAATATTAATTGTATAATTCCACAAATTCCTAAATGAATAATTGTTTTAAATAATCCTAAATTTGATAAATATGCAATCAATAATGCAGGAGCAAATAATAATATATTCATTTTAATTGATACAGCTAAACTGTACATTATACTTCCCAAATACCATTTATCATTTAAAAATGCATTTAAACTCATAAATAAAAATATCATTGCTATTGAATCATTGAATAATCTTAATACAAATATTGAATGTACCCGATAAGATGTACAAAATATTAATATTAAAACATAAGGTGGAACTTTTTTAGTTTTAGCATAAATACGAAAAACTTCATACAACAATGTTACGTATAATAATGCAAATATATATTGTCCAGAACGAATATTTTCACCTCGTGAAGTAACGTAGTAAAGTATACTGTAGATATAAACGAAACCAGCTGGATAAACTAATGGTCCTGTATCACCTTTTAACTTTGAATAATCCATTGTTCCATTAATAAAACCCTCCACTTCTTGCATATATGCTTTCCAATCAATTTCAGTGTATCGAACATTGTGAATTATAATAATATTTAATATTAATTCCACAATCACAAATATTCCAGCGATAAATGCGACTTTTCTCGGGTCAGTTAATGATGAAATAATAACTGATACACCATTAATAATTTTAGTTTTTGATGAAGAAATAATGTGAGATATTTTTGAATGTTTTTCCGATGATTGAATCACTCGTTTGTCTCGACGAGGTGGCATGATTGTATAATTTTATTATTTGATCCTTTCTTTTCTTATTATTCTTCGTATGTTCTCTATTATAGAACTAGGTAAATTGTGGTAGCTGACGAGTACGTTTTATTTAGACGAGCCGGCATCATGGGCTAACAGCTGTATTTATTTTAGTAAGTATGTAATAATAAATATAATATTCCTTTGATTAGATAAAATTATCTAGAGGGACATGTGTGGAACGTATAATGTAACAAGTAGATATTTAAAAAATTTACTCTATGTAAAATAGAATTAGAGAGACCCCTGATGAATAGTACACTCAAACATATATGTGTTTTATCATCATCATCATCATCATCATCATCTGTTTTGTTCTATATATATATTAATGCTCAATCGGTTTTTCAGATGCCGTGCAGAACCATTAACCTCAATTTTTCATTGTTATCATAACCTCTATTTCGATTTTATGCTTTTTTTTTTCTGTGCTGCTCCTTAACTTTGTTTTTTCCCCTGACCATCAATGTAAATCTTGCATTGAGTTTGAAAAACAAATTAAATGGAACAATGATAATTGATGCAATAAAATATTTTATTTAGTATGATATATTATTTCTTAACCTCATTTTTTACTTCATTCTCATCATTACACTTTTTGCATGCATGAAATTAGAACAATTTTATTGATAACAAAATATGTGCTACATAAATATAAATGAAAGTATATATAAAAATTATACTATTTTTATTTATATATACTCATTATGTTGTATAATAATAATTATGCACGAATATATATGTATGTATATATATAAAGTTTTGCTATTTGTATCTCAAAATTAAAATATATTAAATAATTTCATAATTTTTATATAATATATCTCTTGTTATTATTCATATAAAATTTTGATTCTTTCATTAAAAAATAAATAATAAAAAAAAAATGTAAAATAAAAAAGGAAAATCAAAATCATGAAAATTTCTTTTGTATAGAAATTAATAGTAAATTTAATCATAAGGTTATCATTATGTCTTTGTAAATATGGAATTTCACAATTTTTATCTTCATCTCCATTAATTATAAAGATTATAATAACATAATTGTTTTGTTCAAAATGAGATTTAAAAATATAGATAATTCGCGCATGCGCATTGAGCGCGCGCGTAAAAATTGACAGCGCCGGTGAGTTCTCAACAAGACCGTTGAGCCAATGATGGCGCCACTATAAACATCAGAGAGAATGTTGTATTACGATGGTTTCGCGACGCCTCCGTATTTATCAATAATTCGACACGTACAAATATAATATTTAATCGAAATAATAGTGAATTATGTGCGCGTTATAACAATTAATTATTATTAAATCTCGATTAATATTTATCATTAATCGTATAATTTTTTTACGTGTAATATAATAATGGTGAAACAAGTGTTGATGCACAAAGCCGATTGTGTCTAAAAACTCGTCAGGATATCTGTCTTTCTTTACAGCCTTTCTATCCTGACACAAAATTTAACTCTCGTGAGGGCAACTACATAAATAATATAAACATTATATAGGTATATTCAATCAATATAACAAAATAAATTGAAATGTATTATTTATCGGATGAATAACTTTTATATCCATTCATTGAATAATTCATCTTTCACTGCTATCATTAATTATTAAACTTATTCATTCATTTATTAATTTATTTATTTTTTTCCTCATCTCTTTTTTTTTTTTTAGCCGAACGATTATTCATCTTGTTATCCAGATCATTGAACCAATATCAGAGAGTAAAACATTTTTAAAATCCAGTGAGCTGCTGAAAAAGTCAAACAAAAAAAGAAATTTTGTTTTAGAATATTTTAATTGTCGTGAAAAATTTCACTTTATTATATTCGTTATCACGATCGAGTGTGTATTAAATGCAAAATTTCATCATCTTCATGTTTTAAGATGTAAGTATGTACATATGTATATATATGTATATATATATATATATACATGTATGTATGTGTGAAATAATTAATTGAAAACATTGAATATAAAACAGTATGATAAAAATAAATTAATGCATGATAGAATAAAGAGAACTACTGTCGTTTCAATTGCCACAGTTCACTGACAGATAATTATTAAATTTTACTGGTTAATATATCAATTAAATTTCAAGGTTAATTACAGTGATCAATTGATCATAAATATCACCACACAATAAAATTTTATTGTGTATAAGGAGAAATTGTTGCAATAATATAATCGAAATTACTTGGGGGTTTGTTCCATCGACAATTGATAAAATTTGAATTGAAATTGAATTCTAACCTTTTTATTTTATTTCATTTTATTCATTCTCATGAGCTGAAATTGTTCTTCCAACCAATTACCTTTCGACATCTATATAAAATCTGTATAATATATTTTTATTTTATATTTCTCCTCGCTGTAATCAATTTGATTCATTTGATTTTGTTTTTTCTATCGAACTTTAATGACGATATCATTAAATGCAATATGTAGATGTTCATTAACCTGTCATGTATAAAGCAATTTAATGCTTCGAATCAATATACATATGTGCATATGATGGCAATTTCATTCCAATGACATCGTTTCCGTCCTTTATAATTGCACGAATTGGAAATGCACGCGAGATTGGATAGGAAGAGTTTGCCAATTGCTGTGCTATATTAATGTATGAATAAAATACATAAACGTACATGATGGTAGAATAACAACATCATGAAATAAACATGTATGACGTTGAGGAACATATCATAGATTGTATATTTTTATTGTTTATTGACGTACAGTTGACGCACAAATGATTAAATCTATCGTTTGCATTTGATCAAACGAAACATAATAAAAGTTTTAGAATAAAAGTTTGCAAGGGGTTAATGGAAAATTTAAATCAAATAAATCAATCAATTTATAACAGTATTTATTCGTATTTACATATACATATAATAATAACTTCAAATATTGATATTGTTTGTGCTTTTGTGGTGTGTTGCAAGCACTTTGATTACACTTTGATGTGAAATTTTAGTTTAATGCTGGGTAATGTCTTTGAAAATCAGCTGACACTATGTATACACAGCCACCCACGTATTGATATGTATATATGTATATAAATATATGCAATGTCGGCACATTTTCCAATGCAGTTATCGGTTGGATGACATGTATATTTTATTGATTGATGCAATCTCACGATGACAAGACATTATAAAGTAACACAATAATCAAAATTGTATCAGCAAAAAATATTTTTTTTTTATTATTATTTTTTTTTTATTCATTTTTGACGATGATGAAATAGTGAAATTACTTATTGACATATTTAAAATATAATTTAAATAAAACGATTTCACTTGACATTTTTTTTTTTAACAAACACATTTATATTCACGTGTGTTTATACATAATGAGCGTTGGTTTCTTCTTTTTGTTTATTATTTTTCTTCAATAATATGTGACTCATCGAAGATTAAACAACTTCAGTTGAAATGTTGCAGTCATTATTTTATTCATAAATTTTCATTTATATTTCGTTTTTGTATTTAATGATGACACGTGTATGTTTATTCTAACATACGAATTTATAATTTATAATGTGTATGCATATATTAATGCAATAAATTACTAGGGATCGGAGAAATTAAATCAAATTAATATTCATATATAACATGAAAATAAACATTCATCATTGTTATTGTATATTCGATTATATCAGTCTGTATAGTTATTTTATGTACGGCTTTTAAGGACGTTCGTGAGCTACGCTAGAGTCAAATGAGTACTAATTTTTTATAAAATTTATTCTACGCTTGAAAAAAGTTGTAAAATATATTAATAATTTTACAATGATTTATAATTTTTTTTATATGTACCAATTATTTTTAAGGTATTTATTTAAAAAAATCAGTTGATCCACATTAAAAATTGATTTGACTCCATTTATCAAAATTTACCAAAACAGTTTTGATTATCTTTATTAAAATAATTAATATTTAATTTAAACATTCGTCAACACCTGTTTTTTTGTGGAGTTATATAAACTACATATTTCAAAGAATATTTTTAAACATTATTTATTATTGTATCTACTCTTACAATATACTTTTTGTCATTTTAAATACATAAAATGCTAATTCTCCATAAGGCTCTATGCTAAAAATTTGATTTTTGATTTTTAATAACTTTCTTAAATTATCGATATGTTGTCTTGAATTTTCAAGGGTAGATAGCTACATGATTCAACTTATCAAAACTAAAAAAAAAAAAATTTTATCTACTAAAAAGTTTCACTAACGAACGTCCTTAATGCAGTTGAAAAAATAGGACTAAATAAACAAATGAATTATATTTATGTATATTATCTATTAATTCATTCATTTATTTATTTATTTATTTGTATTTAGGTGTGAGGAGGCAACAGAGTTGGAGACGCATCATCGGCAATCGGCAACATCGACGATGGGTGTCGCTGAAGATGAAATGCCTTCTTCATTAACTTCACATCCAAATGTCAACCAAAATAATATTAATCAAGAGGGTAAGTCTCATTGAAATTTAATAAAAACAAACAAATCAATATAATTATTAATTTATATTCTTTCATTTTACTTTTGCTTTTATTCTTTTTTTTTTTTCTATACACAATTGAATTTCCTCAATAAGGATAAATGAAATTTAAAATAATGCATATCATTTTATTTTACAAACAAATTAATTACATGTATTTATATATATGTTAACATTAAATATATTTAAATTACAATCGGTACAATAAAGACGGTATATAGTTAGTATAACGTCATGTCCATTAAAACAAATTCTATTTTTAGAATGCCTTAACAGGTAATACCACTTTAAACAAATTAAATTAATGTGAAGACACTAACGTTCTATTATAATAATATAGTATGACTAATAAACTATTTTTATCGTAATTTTATAACAAAGAAATATCTTCTGTCAATATATAATTATCTTTCAACGTATTAATTACAAAAGGAACACTTTTATCTTTCGTGTCTAAATAGATTATACGAAAAAAAAAAAAAAAGAACAAAAATTACATTTCATTCTTGTTTTTCTCAGTATTCATGTAAACATTTAATGTAAATGTCATTGAATCACTTCCCGTTTCACCATATATCATTCATCATTTTTCAACTTTGCCAATATATATATAATGTTACCTCATGTGACATAGATTTCCTTGTGTCTTTTGACCTGTAACTGTCGCCATTTGTTGACTAAAAGAAAGCAAAATAATCAACAAACTATGAAACAAAAAAAAATATATATTTTCATTCTCATTTTTTTCTTTCATTTTTCTTTCATATGGAATTCTACATCGAGTGTCAAAACGAAGTCTAATGGTCAGATATATATACATAGATCCATAGTAAATATATATATACAGTGAATAGTTGAAGGGTTTCACGTATACAATCGGCGTTTATATCAGCGCCAATAAGTCATTTTCTGAATACTCCATTTCTGCGGTTGGCTTATTCACCCATACAAATAAATAAATAAAGACACATATGTATTCTCGCATACATATACTCATATATACATACATATATGTATATAAATATGCATTACATTTACATACATACATATATACGTTGAAATCTTCTTGGATGGCATTACAGTCGGATGATTCTTGCGCCAGCAATTGTTATCTGGGTCAAGTGCGATGCCTTCATGCTGCTGAATCGCGACGATTGATTTATTCATCGTCCCGTAAAAGTAACGGCGGGCGAAGATTTACGCATAGATATATATATATATGTAATATGTATGTATGTAGTTGTTTCTGCGAAAGATTTTTAAAGGCATTGAAATGTATCTATATTGAAGTGTGTTCATATAGCTTGAAATGTCTACTCTCATTGTGTATGATTTTTTTTTTTCTTGTATACAAGACACGTGAAATCTACACACGCCTTGCACTAGACTCATGACAATACAGATCTAAATATGTATATACATGTGTACATGTAATATATATAGGGAAAATGAGAGATGTGTGTATTTATGTTTGTGTTTGAAAATTTTCTTGTAATATAAAATGAATGCAGTGCATTATATGCCATTGGCATCATTTAATACGTTAATTGCCTTGGCGATCTGTTAATAATTTATTTACCGTTTTTATTTACAATTGAATGACCTAAATAATAAAATAAAAACAAAATAAAGAAATGAGATGAAAAAAATGATTTAAAGAAAATAAAGTAATTATATAAAAATATTATTTTATATTTAGATATTTATATAACTTTATATATATATTTAATTTATTATTTATATTAATTAATATAAGTATATTTAAATAAATTTATACACATATTAATATACACTTATATTAATTATATAAAAATAAAGATAAAAAATTGTGTATTAAATTTAAATGATTTTTTTTTTTGATTTTATTTAAATTTAAATATGGTATATTTTTTTTATTTTATTTTTCTCATTGAATCAAATAATGAAAATCAAATTTTCACAGTTATGTATTGTTTATTTATTTATTTATTTATTTATTTATTTATTTATTTATTTATTTATTTATTTTTTCATTTTTTTCATCACTTTTTTTTATTTTCTATTGTATATATTATTATGGGTGCTTGAGATTTTATATATACGTATAGCTGATTTAATATATGTACTCCAAAGTCCTGCGGTGACAAGTGTGACAGAGTTGAGATATATAGTGCGGCCAATGATAACGGGAGATAATATAAGGCGAGGTTAATAATACCCTTTGTGACTTTGAAACTCAGATATATATTCTACGTTGTGTTTTATATCGTGAGTATATGTTTAAACATATGTATGTCTGTGTATTATTTTTTTTTTGATTATTACATTGGGGAGAGAACTCGGTGTTGAAAGTTATAAGAGTGAAGAGCGCTTGAAAATGCAAAAAATAAAATAAAAATAAAAATAGTTAAATCGTATAAAGTATTATTTGAGTGTATTGACATTTTTATACATTTTATTTTATTATTCATATACACAAGTGCTGTAAGCAAATAAAAGAGCGTTCGTATAAATTAAAAAAGAACGTAATTTCTTTTTTTTTTTGGATTTATAAAAACTTTTACCAGGCCCAATAATTTTTTTAAACATAAAAATTTTTATTTCTCAATTCGCATTATAAATAAATAAATTTAATATGTTTATTCCTATATATGATCATCTTTGCATATATACTACGAGAAATTATACTGCAAAATATCTTGTACACCTGACGCGCATTCATAAATTGCTTTTAGTATATATATATATATATAAATATATATATATAATATTTAATCCGACAAAAATATTAATGATCAAAAGCCTTTTCATATTTTATTGTACATCAGTGTACGGTATTATATTTATCTAACCGACTGGAGACAAGATTATAAAATAAATGAACTAAACATTTTATTTTACTTTATTTATTTATTCATTTTTTTTTTTTCTATATTCAACTTCGACATTGTCCATATGTCCCTCATCTTGGCTGGCTATTACTGACCAAGGGATACCCGTTATATAGTCCCCAGCAGGAGCATTTAAATACATACATTCAATAAATAGATATTCAAATCTCAGAGCCAAACGGTATTAAGTTATACGAAAAAATAATGGACTTAATACCCTCAACATCTAAAATACAAATAAATATAATAAATAATGAATAAAATTGAAAGCAAAAACGTCCCACGTTCACGTTATACATTCCTCAAGGGTAAATCTCGATTATGAAAGCGCCATACATACATACATACATTTATCCGAAGCGTAAAAAAAAAAAAAAAAAAATCAAGTATATAAAATAATAATATTTCATAAGAGTTGTATATTCACAGTGATTCTTACGTTGCAACATGAGTTATTGTGAACAAATATAACCACCAAAATAAGAAATAATTTTTTTCCTTATTATAAACATAAAAAAATAGGAAAAAAATTTTTTTTTTAAAATATTTAACAATGTATAAAGTGGAAAGAGAGAGAGAAAGCGCGACTTGTTGGTATAAATACATACACACATACCTATATATACACATACATATATATATAATTTATAAGGTGGTGTAATAGCTGCTCACCAAACAGGATGATGGTTGACAATATATACACACACAATATTTTTGTATATTTTTGTACGTGTAGTGAAATAAGTATTAGTAAAACAGCGAGAGTACTGAACATACATGTATTATACATACACATTATATACCTTATCCATATGATCCAACCAACGTTTGAGGGACACGTAGGTATATAAAAGAATGAAACTGCGTTAATGTCCCCATACTCGTGAGCGAAATACGAAAAAGAAGAGAACGAAAAAAAAAAATAATAAAAGAAAAATAAACATTAATGACACAGCTCAAGTAGTAGTAGTAGTAGTAGTATCAAGACTAGTAAGACATTGGCGGAGAAAAGAGAAAGAAGGTGTGTAAAACCACTATGTGTATGTATATGTTTATGTATAATGAGAGTTTGTAAATGTTTGAGAGTGCGTGCGGGAAGTTCGTCATGTCGTTTCTCTATACTCTCTTGGCTCTAGTATCGCTAGTCTCACTGCGCTCTTTACTCTCAGCACATATACACATAACAGAGTGTTTGGGAATAAAGTATAGAGGAGAAGTAGTAGTAACAGCCACCAGCAGCAGCAAAGCAATGGCAATTCACTAGCCAGTAGTAGCAGTATAATATTCTCGCTACAGTTAGCCGGTTAGAGACTCTGCTCTCTGCAACGCGACTCGCAGTAGTCATCGACAATCCGCTGGTGGCGTACTGTGATTGTTGTTCCGCGGTGTTTTTTACGGAATATAAAGAATGGAGGGGGAACAAAAATAATAAGAAAAAAAAAAATAAAAGAGGGAGAATAAAAATAAAATAAAAATTTTCATACTGTTTTTATATGTGCGTGGAATATTTTTTAATATTTAAATTTACTTGTTTTATTTTTTTATTTTAAGTTACAATGGGTTAGGATAATAAAATTGAATTTATAAATGCAGAGAGAAAGGAAGATAATAAATAATAAATGGAGTGAGAAAATTAATAAATAAAAAAAATCAAAAATAATTATGTGATGCGGATGAATTTTTAGAGAGTTTGTTATTTATTTTGTGGATTTCAAAAGCGGATTTTGATGTATTTTATTTTTTTTTCTTATTCATATATGTGGTCGTTGAATTGTGGAAGAAAATCGTGAAAGCGTTGGGGCGCACGCGCGCGTGGATAAGCGGGTGAGCGTTGAACATTGAGTGGGAGAGAAAGCCGGCCCGCTTTATAATCGTCTTGTATTGCTGACTTGGTGACGTGATATAACGTGAAGTATGTATGTGTATTGGTGAAGTAAAAGAGAGAAAGAAATGAGGTATATTGAGGCAAATGTACAATTCGATACGAAGAAAAAAGGAAAAAAAAAATTGTAATAATAATACAAAAAAAAAAAAAAAAAGTATATACTTATGTACATACATATGTATGTTTACGTGTGCATTAGATTGTTAAGTGTTCTATGGAGCTGTTGAATATTTCAATGTGCATTACATGAATGTATTGTGCGTATAAATTTTTCCACCACATTTATATTTATTATCCAGGAAATAAAAATTTATTTCGGCGGGAAACAAAAAAAAAAAAACTGCCGATGTAATATCCTGAGTTAATATCATTTGCCTGAATGATTTTATTATAAATATATTCATATACGTATAAATATACATACAAAAATATATGTATATATATTTTGTTGTTGTTTGAATTTTTGTTATTATTTTTTATTTTTTGTTTTCTTTTTTAAATTCGACATTAGTGAAGGAAGAAACGGAAGTCTGGCTGTAAAATTGTAAACACAAGCATGAAATGACTTCTAAGAATATTGTGGAGTACGACTGGAAAAATAGGATTGTTGGAACTGGAACGGGATCGCGGTGAAGCAGAAGGATTTATAAAACGTAAAGTGAAAAATATAGACTAAACAAAAAAAAAAA
>JAQQBS010000001.1:24394537-24420616 GCA_030347275.1 Microctonus aethiopoides | reverse complement strand
AAAAAAAAAAAAAATAAAATAAATAAAAAGTATAAATGAAAAAAAAAAGAAAAGGAAATATAAAGAGAACAAAAAGTGGAATGACCGCAATGACAATTGTGTAAAGTGTTTCACCAATTTTTAATATTTAAATACATACGTAATTATTTCATGAATATATGTATAAATGAATAAAATAAAATACGTGTGTGAGTAGATATGGTTTGACACGTCGGGCGATTTGCCACATGAACAGCTGACACGACTACGGAAAAAAAAAAAAAAAAAATACAGCAAGCGGAAATTCGATCGGTTGTCGTGCAAAAGCATTTCTCGAGGTCACACGCACAAAAACCCCATTTTAAATGCAGTGGCATGAAATTATCAACATAGTGGTTTTGACTATTACAAACAGAAAATTAAATACACAAACACAATAGATTTATTTCACACAATTGTGGTAATACATGTGTGCTTGTGTCGCAAGTAACTAAAGTGACTCACAATAATGAACATTTATTGTTTCAATACATTGAATAAAAATACACAATTAATTTTCATATAATTTATTTCCACAGTTTTTTAATCATATAAATAAATCTATATATTTTTTATGATTAAATAATTTATTATTATGCAGTTTGGAATATTTTTATGTGGTTTTAAATATGGGAATTTTAATTTAATTCTATTAAATAAATTGTTGGGACATTTAAATAAGCCATTTAAAATATAAAAGAAAAAATAAATTTTTTTCTTTGATGAGGGTGGTGTCTTAACATTTCTCTTATGTAAGAGACATTTACATATATAATCGCGACGGTATACAAACGACTCTTTCGTCGATGGCCTTCGCGTTCAACAGTATTGTATATGTATATATATATATATATACATATTGTGATATACATGTGTTTATGTGCGTGAGTGTGACGTGAATAAAACGAGAGCTGCTGCGCCTCGTATGGGACGACGATGTCAACAGTGGTTATTGCTCTTAAACAATGCTGCACACTCTAATGAATGAGGAAAAATTGTGAACAACAAAACTACAACAACGATAATTAATTAATCGTGGTCTAGATCATATCAATTAAGATACATAAAAAAAAAAAAAAGAACATAAATATATCCACAAGGAAAATAAATTGTTTTCTTTAGAATATTTTTAGTTTATTTTATTTTTATTATTTTTTTTTTTTTTTAATTTTATATCGATGGTTTACTCTTTGTAATCTTATCATTTTATATATTGACGCATATCATCGATTTGATTCTACAGTACCTTATCAGGACGGAAGGAAGATAGTGATGAATTTTACCACAATACACCAGGAATAGTTTTACATATTTATTATTCTGTTGTACAGATTGTTGTAAATTATTTATGGACTTGTGGGAGAAAAAATATTAAATTAACTGGAGAATTTATTACATTACGAATGACGTAAATGTAATAAATAGTTTATTATCAGAGCGTGTGACAATATTGAAATAAATAAATTTTACTTTGCAAATGTGAGGAAAAAAAAAGAAAAATTCACATTTCAAGTTCGTGTGCTCGTGCGCGTTTTTTTATTGAGTGAAAGTAAAACGCAATCCAATGTATGTTGGCAATACTAGTGAATTATATATTAAATTGCATAAATAAATAAATAAACCACAGGATTAAATATCAGTGTAGTGAGACCGAACGTTTGAGGTGAGTGATTACCAAAAAAAAAAAAAAAATAAATAAAATAAAAATAAAAATAAAAATAAAAAGACGTAGGAACAAATTAAACAAATTAATTTTCTTCATGACTTTCTTATTTTGTGGTTTTGTCTTTGACTCGTCTGACGACGAGGGACGTGAAATGCCGGTCGCATCAACAAATTATTGGTTACCTGAATCAACAAAAATATTAAATCTTCATGGTGGTAATGCAACTAACGGTTGGATGCCACCATACACAAAAGTTCAAGGGGCTAATACAAATGTTGATGGATTTGATGCAATACAACAGTCACAGCAACAGTGTCGCAATATTAATGCACCATTATCCACAACTGCTATTGTACCGAATAATAATATTAATATAAATAATAATAATAAAATTAATAATAATCATAATGGCAGTGGTGTTATGATATTGGAGGGATGTCGAGGACAAAGTACAACGACTGCAAGACGTTTTTTAAGATGGTTTGGACGTATTGGTCAACCGGTAATGGGAAAATCAGGTAAATTTCATGGAAATCTTACAGAAAATTTTCATCAATAATTTTTTTACAATTTATTTTTATATAATGTATATATTTAAATATTTACCAATATTATTTGGTGAATAATGATATGATTTATTTATTAACTACACGTGTAGACGTGTATTTAATTTGTGGTGGTGGTTCTTCGATCGTTTTTACACACACACTCGCGTTTATTTGTATATATTATGTATATGATCAATGCAGTTGGTTTGCGGAAAATCGAATGAGGTTATGCACGTGTCCACAACCAATAACTTAATGTTATGTAAAAATAATGTCTGGGTAATTGTGTGTGAGGAAAAAAATTTACCGGTCGAATATTGATCGTGGCATGTTCAAGTATATTAAATTATTACACCACTGATAAATCTATAATATTTCAATTTATTTCATGGATTTTAGTAGATTTATTCAAGAATCACTACTTGACATCACTTGATGATTTTATTTCGCGTGCAAGAGACATTATAGTAAATAGTATAAAGTGATTATCTACATGCATACTTATATACAAAATATTTTGCTGAATTAACGTAATAAATTTACGAATTATTACAAAATTTATTTTTTGTCATTAATGTAAAAGCTTTTGTGTATATAAATGTATGTATATGCATATTTTTTTTTTTTGTATGGTGCACCTTGAACACGGTAATATCTTCAGAGACATTTGACCTAGAAAGATAACTTGAAAATACACATTCTCATGCCAAAGTGATTAAATAAATATAAATAAAATTAAATTAACGAAAAAAAAAAAAATTTTTTTTCATTTTTTATATCGTATAAATATTTTTCTACAAGATACATAAATTATTGTATACATTGTTCTCATGCCAAAAATTTACAAAAATTGAGTTAGAATGCAGATGCCGTTTGTAACGGACTTGGTAATATGTTTATCTACATTGTATATACATAAAACGTTATATAAAAGTGATGTTGATAGTGTATAGTAGCGGAACGTAACTTAAATTATTCCCCGCGAGCTATTGCGATTCTTGCGGTTCAAAACTTTTATAAAATAACTGGGCTGGAAAAGAAAGGAAAAAATAAAAAATATAAATCATAGACCGTATGTAAACCTGATAAACAAAATTTTAAACAATTGAAAAAATGAGGTCAAATAAAATAATATCAATTATTTATCTTACATAAAAAAAAAAATATCCATACATTTTTTGAAGAAAAAAATTATTATAGTGTAGGATGAAATGGGATGCTCTATAATACATACATCCCTATACATACATATACATATGTATATGTATATATACCTTAATATGTATATATAAAATGTTCAAAGAGAAAATTTTACCGTGGGCGTTTTAAATTATTGTCTTTCATTGTGTCTTTCAGTATCGTCTTATGTTTTTGTTTTTCTACCCACACCTGCAATGACAACGATAATGATAAAGATAAAAGATAGTTTTTATACATGTGTGGATGTGTGTATAACAATAGTAATCTTCTTTACTGTGTAATCGTGATGGAGGTTTATATGGGTGGGTTTATAACGTAAAGAAGTCAACGATCTTTATATAATTCAACAGTGGCGCTTGATTATCGTTATATAAAGATACAAAACTTATCTTTTCATTTGTTTATATATGTATATGTATACGTATACATATCATAATGAAGAAGGAAGTATGAATATGCATAATATTAATAACAAAAAGAAAATATTTCAATGTGTATAGATCTCAGCGATATACCTTACATTAATTTTATATAAACTAATTAAATTTTCTAAAACTAATATTGATTTTATTTACTTGAATGTCAAGGAATTACACGTTATAAACTCGCTAAATTTTCATTCCAATTTCAATAATTAATAAATAAAATCAATTAAAAATGAGTAAAGAAAAAAAAATACATTTATTATTTTTTATTTTCATAAAAAAAAAAATAACGTATTATTATTATATTTTCTGCTGTATTCATATTTTAAAACAATAATTTTTACTGTCACAATTCATAACACACATTAATTTTTTGATCATCTGTCATGTCTATATATACAGGTTAAAATAATAATTCATTTTAAAATCATTAACTTAATAATTTTTTTTCTTAATTTTTTTTTTTTCTTTTATTATTATCATGTAAAATGATCTGATCATGTCAAGTCTATATGTAACATGTGACTATGAGCACTCATATCATCTACCACAAATTAAACATATACATATACATATACATGTATAGATGTATACATAACTGTACCACACCTTCTTTTCATGATGACGTATATTAATAAACTTGTTGCCAATGTATTTGTTTATATACATGTATAAATAAATAATAGTTGCAGTCTATAAGTACATATGTATATGTACATATATGTGTATGTACTAATAAGAGACAAAGATCGAGTTTCCACGATCGAAACCTCGACTCAATAATACACTTCAATGTATTACACCGTTAGTGTTTTATATATGTATGTGGGAGAGATATCCATGTGGGAAGTGTGCTTATGGGGCCCACGTAAGAAGATATAAAAAGCGCGATCGTTTATGTACTTATTTATATAGGTATATATGCGTATAAAAAAAAAAAAAAAAAAGTGTCCCAAAATTCACGCAAGATTTTAAGTGTGGTTGAAGTGTTAATTCTTGCGTGAATTATGGGACGCTCTTTATACGGGTAAATAGGTGTATGTATATAATATGTATATCGGGGTGGTTTTTTTTGAGGGGAATATTTTTTTTTTTTTTTTCGTAGGATGGACGAAATATTATTCTAAACATTCAAAAAAAAAAATTAGAGTTCTACTGTCATCGATTTGAAATTTTTTTATTTATTTAACATGTAAATCTCAATTTTTTTTTTCCATTTATGCGTAGGATTTTGTACAGAAATATATAAACTTTAAAAGTGCTGATCATTAAATTATTTTCTGTGAACTGTCTTACCGGTAAAAAATGTTAAAACCGATTTTTTTTCGAATTTCATGGTTTTTTTTTATTTTTCTCGAAAACTATCAATTTTACAGCAGAATTTAATAGGACCTTTTTTGTAGGAAATTGTATTTCCTACAGAATAGTATTCTTGACTAAAAACCGTAGAGCTAATAGTTTTCGAGAAAAATCCAATTAAACACATGAAAATTCGAAATTTCCCTGTTTAATCTAGATTTTTTTACCCGTGAGGCAGTTGACAGAAAATAATTTAGTGATCAGCCTATTTGAATATTTCTGTACAATTTCTGCTGATAACCAATTAAATACCATAAAAATCCCGCGAAGCTATACATAAATGAAAAAAAAAAATTAAGATTTTCGTGTTAATTTAATAAAAAAATTTCAAATTGTTGGCGACAGTATTTAATATAAAAATCAAGAGCTCATTATTGTTGGGAATTTTTTTTTGAATGTTTAAACAAATATTTCGTCCGCCCCGCGAGAAAAAAAAATAATCCCTTCAAAAAAAAGCACTCTAATATATATAATACGTAATATGCGTCGCCTTGGAGCGTAAGAATAATTATCTCGTCTTTGTATATTTTATACACATTTTGTTTATATTTAAAATAATAGCACATAAAATTTTTATATAGAAAAATAGCTGCTCTGTTTACCCCACCCATACAATGTATTCAAACAGAAAAATATCCATACATATATCCTCAATTATATACAAATAAAAAAATGAATCATTGAAAAAAAAAAAGTTTACAATTTTTTATTGAATCATTTTTTTTTATTTATTATAATTGTTTCATTTACAATTTATGAAAATAAAAATATATATTTTATACATGTACCTAACATGTAAATGGGAAATGTATGAGTATTGCTGAAATGGTACGGTTGAAAGCTGAAACTTTATAGCGTAACGCGATTCTATTTGGAATTATATATATAATAGTGTGACTACACGTCTGTACTCCCCTTTTCGAAAGTCGGTCATCAGCTCGGTCGGCGACCGTATAGCGGACCACTGCGTGCAGTATCACAGCCCTGTGTACGTTGACTAGTGCGCTAAAGAGCTCTGTAAATTAAAGAGACGACACAATAAAAAAATATACAAGTATATAAAAAGATGAGAAAAAAAAAATGTGATGAAAGATTTATAACATAGAGATAATTAGATAACTGCGTAATTTTTATTCCAAG
Organism: Microctonus aethiopoides; assembly: GCA_030347275.1. Lineage (NCBI taxonomy): Eukaryota > Metazoa > Arthropoda > Insecta > Hymenoptera > Braconidae > Microctonus > Microctonus aethiopoides. The sequence goes on along the minus strand of JAQQBS010000001.1, from coordinate 24,414,260 downwards.
TGCACGTGCGCAAGATATAAAATATAAATGTTTAATTATATACAGCTTATATGTATATAGAATATTTTTTATATCTATCTATAGTTATAATACAACATAAAAAAAAATTACTTTTATAATTTTACTCAAAGTTTCATGGTCAATGGTTTATACTTAAATAATATTTTCAAATTTTTTTTCGGCATTAAATTTAGTTTTAGTGTGGCCAATTTTTTTTTTTCTCTTTCATTTATTTTATATTATATGATAAAATAGTTAAAGAACAATTATATGTATATATAGACATGGCAGCTGTCAAGATAATTCAAAAGAAATAAAAGAACAAAAATTTTCTGTCATAATTGCAAACATAAATTATCAGTAGTAAGTCAGAATTTTAATGATGGCATCATCATATTCATTGGTATATAAAAATTTATACACATACAAAGAGAAAGAGAAGAATCCTTTTTCCCTTCTTGGCAATACAGTTAGTCGACACATCACGATGGTATATACACACTATATTCAGGAAGTCGTTTTGCGCAGTAGTGATGACGCATTATTCTAGATGTTCCATTGACTTGCAATAAAAATTCATGATGTGTTTAACGAACTGTCAATCTCAAATAAACAATTAAAAAATTTTTTTTACATCCACTTGAACCCATTTAAATCACTGATTAATCATCAAACATAACGGAACTACATCTAAATACAAATAAATAAATAAAGTATATATAATATAATGTAGAAATTAATTCCAGTAGCAGTGAAATAAATAGACAGAATAAAATAGTTATTGAAAGCGACTCGATCTACGATGAATTTATAATTTGTATAAATTAATAGTTGTGTTTTTGAGCCTCACCGTGGGCAAGATAAGTTATATCTATATGTATAATATAATATACATATACAGTACATATGTATATATTATAGATATAGATAAATAGATGAATAGATAAAATAGATGGATAAAAGAGGGAAGTAATGTGAAAAGAGTGGGGACCCAAGCGGCCCATTCGTTGGCGGGCCAGTCAACTGATCGTCCATGTCCAATTTAGTTGGTCTGTTGGTGTAAACGTGGTAAGTGGTTGCGAGTTGAGGCCCGTCAGTACGCTCAAGCGATTCACCAAAGCAGTATAGTAGGTTGATTATAAGTAGTTTTACTATCAAGTTTATGGTTAAATTATGTTTTGGATAATATTATAATACATCGTACTCCACGTGCGACATAATTAATGTGTATTTATATACTTAGTGGACTTGGAGAGTTGTGAGTGAAGTGATTTGCAATGTTGGAAAAAAAATTCACTGAATCAGAATTTTATGTAAATTATTTTAATATATTTTTTTCAATCTGAAAAAAAAAAAAAAATTTTTTTTATGTTTTTGTATGTGGAACAGTGAGTGGATATGTATTATCTGAGTGGATATATAATTATTTAGAACACATTTACATGTTCGGAGATGGTATACGAATAATTGTATGGTTTCATTGATAAATATTGGTATTTATTTGAGTGTTGAAGTGAATTTATATTTCGGGGAATAATTTAAAAATTGGATAAATGTTTAATTCGAATGTGTTGAAGACACTTTGGTCGAAGATTGGTAGGATGTGTGGCTACATCACGTGCGCCAAGTCATACCTCTCAGGTCAGTTATGTATATATATATATATATAAAATATCCGCTTGACTTGTTTGTTGTTTCTTCATGGTCCACTTGAATATATTCACACCGTGAAGATATTTTATTATTATCCGATGCGCTTCTTCCCTTTATTTATTCATTTTTTTTTTGGTTCACTTCCTCTATTTCTTTTTCAATTTTGTTCCTTTGATATTGCACCAAATGTCAGTCAAGCAAAAAATATAATTTCATTATTAATTCTCCGGATCATTGAGTTGTAATGTGAGAATTATAATTAATATCTTTTAATATCTAAATAAATATGAATAAAATATTAAATATACATATTTAGTCATTTATTAAGCCTCGAACTGAAAAAAACCTGACCTGGCATATATCTAAGTAGGCATCGCCCACACGTTTTGCTGTCTTTCACCGTCCTATTGGCATAATGCCCGCAAAAACATGATTAAAAAAATTATATATTATATATTCCTTCGAATCTACCTCCCCACTTTTCACCTTCTTGCTTTATCGCGTTATATTGTCGCACATAAAATCCAGGACGTGTCGCAAAAGGGTAATAGAGGGGATTTTTCCTGCAGCGCACGAAACAAGCGCGAGTTTTACATATATATATATATATATATAAATTTATGTATTTATGTTGAATGAAAACTGGGTCGAGGTCAGGGGTCAATCCAAAAGTCCCTCTAAATTACCATAAAGTTACGAATGAGAGAGACAGAGAGAAAGTTATTTTGTAAATGTTCATATTGATGAATTATAAACTACTTTTAACACATTACTTTCTTTCATCATAATATTTTTTATTTTAAAATTAAAATATTTGATTTTAAATTTATATTTTTATAGTGAATAAAATAAATAATATTCAAATGTCAATTTTATATTCTTAGGTAAATAGGTGAATAATGTCAAGGTTTTTATCATTGGAATTATGGAAATTTAATGTTTAAGATGAATATAAAAATATTGTTAATTATTTTTATTAATATATCATCGACACTTAATTCCATTTAAAAATAAATAACTATACGCAATTGTTTATTATTATTTTTATTATTTTATTATTATTCAAGTTCAAGTGGCAATTGTCATTTAGTTGACTTGGATAATAAGTTATAATGCAAGTAGGCGTTTAAATGTATAGTATATATCCAAATGTTATATCCCTGATGCATATTGTCGTTAATACATAGATATAAGATATATAATAGTCGATAACAGAAAAAGTTTATGTATAATTGACCCTGAATGTTGGCATAAGTTTGACGTGGATGTGTTACTGATGACGCATGTCTTAATTACTGATGATTGTAGTTGGTTTTATAAGTTCATAACGTGTGATATTTATTTATTAAAGAAAGTGAGGTTGAACGGAAGGTTAGAATTTTTTTATTAATTATTAAAAAGTTTATTTTATATTTAATGAAAATGTATGTTTGTTATTTATTTGATTGTATAAATAGTTGGGAAGTTAAGTACAGAAGAGTTTTATTGTGATAAATTTTATTGCAAGATTGCAAGTTTTAGGAGGGAAAAATAATATCGTAAAAGTAATTTAGGTCAAAATTTGACAACAGAATTTATTTTTCGAAATGTTCAAACAATGAATTCTGTTATAATAGATTCCAATATTAGTTTTACATTGTTTGGCTGAATGAAATATAAAAGAGAGTGAAAAATTTATCTCTTGGGAGACAATGAATGAACAAAAAAAAAAAAAAACAAATATTGAAACGCGAAAATGAAGATAAATAGTTTAAATATCATACATGTAAAATTGAACATGAGATAATATAAAATTTAATTAAATTTCGTCAGTGATATATATATGTATATCACTACAATATAACAATTCATGTTTTATCCATTTTAATTATAGTTAATAATTATAAAAATGAAAAATATTTTCCTACTAGTAAATTAATTATTATTTTAATACTAGAGATAGAAAATAAAATGGAAAAATATACAATTTAATTTTACATATTATCTCTAACATAATAAATAATTATTTTGACATTATTAACATATTAAAAAAAATTATTTTGGATTTTAAAAATATATAATTAACGATTTGCAAATGTAAACAAATGTCGACGCTATTTTTAAAATATAAATTGACTACGTATCACAGTAGTAAGTTATTAAAATATTACGTATTTACTTGATATAGAAGTAGTAAAAGTAGTAGACCTTGAATATTATTAGTATACACGCACACACACATATCTATATATATATATATATATATATAGATATATAATATTGTTACAATGTTATTTAAGTAAAGTGAGTCTATGTCAGGAAGCCACAAATGCCCTTCTTCTAACGGTGATTGCTTTAATGTGACACTGAAACACACATGAACATTGAATTAAAATTTTCATACCCACACAGACACTAGGTATATATATATACATAAATATATAATATAAAAAATCCATGCATATAAACGTAAGTAATAAAATAAATATATAAAAAATGCGGTAATCAAAAATTCAACGGTAAAATTTCACTTACGATTCAATATCTATAAATATATACATAATTTTATATAAACAATTAAATTGTAATGCAGGTATATAAATGTATGTATAAAAGTGTGACCTTTAAATATGCGTGGATATATTTAAGCTTAGAGATTGCTTCAGTTATTATAAAACTAAATGCTATTATCAATGTAGTAGAAATTTTCATTACATTATTATGCAATCACCGGTAGTTAATTATAATTAAATAACTGTTGGTTTAATGTTAGTTAGGATTTTTATTATTCAAACATGACAATCACAAAGTAAAAGAATGTGAATTTAAATAAGATTATATAATTAAAATAAATTCATTGGCGTAAAAATTATTCTGACAAAAAAGATATTTTTTATTTTTATTTTACGCTTTTTTGTCTTTCTGAAAGAAGAAAGGTCGAGTGTTAATGGGTCAACAATGAAATTTCCAACGAGTGGTGTGGCATATTGCATCTTGCGGCCACCTTGAGCTCCAAGAGTTGTAGTAGACTTGCCGAGTGGGCGGTACAAAATAAAAAAAAAATAAGAACGAAAAGTACAACGAACAAAGAAAAACAAAAAAACAAAGCACAAACAACTATACTTTTTAAATACATATAAATACAAATACATCAGTAGTAAACAAAGTGGTTAGTTTATTTTTCTGTTTGATGTACGAATTTCCAACTATAATAACAACCCAAGTAAATGTTTCATGATCCACATAAGTTAATGTTGTTTCTTAGCCGAAAAAACAACGTTACGGATGTTTCATGTAAGATAGCGATAAATAAACAAACACTTGCGTGGTCAATGTATTTTAAACTTAATATTAAAAGAACCAACGAGAAATAACAAAGAAACATAACGTGAGAATAGCAAACAACAACAGCAACAATGAGGGCAAAGTCTTTGGTTCAATTTTATTCTCTCTCATTTTCTCTCAATCTATTCTAAGATATCTTCATCTATCTTCCTATTTTTTTATTTCATTTTTGTTCCGTTCGATGCTTGGGCCCTCTTGTCGCTCATTGAATCTAGGCCGTTTCCTAGGAAACGTGGCAAACACTATACGTATATACACGCGATTCAGGACGACAAGGAGAGGAGTGATTGCAACGTGGGGATATAGGAAGGAAAGGCAAACTATCAAAACCTATATCGATTCTACTTTTAGTATCCAGCACATGAGAGGATATTTGAACGTATTCCTATTTTTTTTTTTTCTTCTTCTTCAACTGTCCGTCTTTCGTTCCATCATCATGATGCTTTGCCCTCTTTTCCGGGATCTCTTGATGTTGATATAGGGTTTGTAATATGAATGATGACACTTGCTGTTTTTCTACACTTTTATAACTACATGAAAAAAATATTGTTTCTTTTTTTATAGTTATATTTTTTTTTTTTTACTGGTACCACTTTGTGCAATAGATTCAAAGAACAAACTCAATTTTATCATTGCCATCGTCACCGAAGTTTATTCAGGAAATGGAAGTTTAGTTTCTTATATTGTTTTTCTTACTCGCAATATTTTTCTTTCATTTCAAATGGTGGAGATATAAAAATATTTGTGAAAAAAAAAATTATTTACATGCATAAATCGCTTTATGAACATTAACAATGATTGAGCGAAAGTCAAATCTCTTTTTCTCTTATAAAGTACAAGTCAATGATGTATATAAAATGTTTATAAGTATGTATATGCATGATGATATATCTGTATGCCTGTCGGTATGTACGTATGTATAGTCGTCGTTTATTCTATTCCCAATAAGTATCGGCGCAACCTCATTTGCGCGGTTAGTTTCACATCGTTTCACGTACGAAAGTAACCCAACTGGCTGCGTGGGGCTATTATAGTTCAATGTGTGGCGGTGGCAACGACAAGACGATCAAAAACGCCTATGGAATTTATTATACGTAAGTGGTGACGAAAAAAAAAATAAATGAATACCAAAAAGAAGAAAAAAAAATACAAGGCATATTACATATATAATTAATGGAAAACAAATAAATGTTATCGTTTATCGAGAGAGCGATAATATAATGTAAGTTGTAGTAGTAGACTATTCACTGAATCAATTATGGGAAAGTATAAAAGAAATGGAAAATATAAAAATTTTTTTTATTACATTACAAGAATTTAATTTTCATGTTTTTTTTTTTATTTATATAAATTTAAACTTTTACAGTGAATAAATCAATAAGAAATTCCAAATTCAATTGTATCTCAATTTAATTTATTAATATTTATGTATATTTTTTATTAGTTTTTGTATTTATTTTATATTTTTTTATAAATTGAAATGAATAAAATTTTACATTTAATTAATTTAGATTTAGTCAATGAGATAAATCATCTAACGGGTTTTCTACAATAAATTTTCTCTTCAACTAATGAACATTGATTAGTTTATATCCAAGCATACGAATAGATATAATTTTAATTGCATCATTGCATGTTAATTGCTAATTGAACAACACATTAGCCTGTTTTTTTTTTTTTTATTTTCTTCTTACGTGTTTATAAACATCGAAAAAATATCTCGATCACTACTAATCAATATCTTCATTTATAGATTCGTTTCATATAGCTAATACAAAAAATATAAAATATTTAAATAGATAGATTCACATTCCAGAATAATTGATGCTGTGTTAAAATTATTTTTTCTGTATAAACATTGATCGTGCAAACGATCAATTGTTTGCTCGTAGTTAATTATAATTCGTTGAGTTTGTTCCAGATTTCAATTGTGCGCGTGTTAAAACTTTCTTCAAGTAATGTAGACGATGAGAATATTCATCAGAATGAATTATATAACTTTGAGGAATTTATTTTACTATCACACACTATTCTTCATTTATTCACTCTGTGAGCTATATCAATTTATTCATATAAACATCGACATATATGTTTACGTTCTTTGTGTTTAGAACTCGAAATTGCAAATCTGTACAGATAGTATAAATATAAAATACGTATGTGTAAATACATATACATACAAAGGATTTATGTATTAAAGGAATCGATTTTTATTCTTGTTGAATATGTAGATGTTAAATATACATATGTTAAATTGAGTTTAATATATAGATATAAAGTTCAATGTCCTCCTTTTAATATTTGCCCTTTGTACCTTTGAAAAGAATTTTTTTTTCTTCATTTAAAAAATTTTTTACTTTTCTTTTTTTTCGTTTATTTTTTTATTTGAAATATTATTTATGTAAAGTTTATTATAATTCGACGTTTCTCGAATGAATTTATATAAAGTTTTTCTTCTATGTATGTATGTGTATTTAATATGTATATGTGTAGATATTATTTATGCCACGTGACCGTGTCGTTGCTTCAAAACAATTTTAGTTTCTTGTACCGTGAAGAAAAAAAAAATAATTCTGACTGTAATCATGACAATTCGTGTTTGTCACGTGTATTTATATAAAAGTATACAGATACGGATGGATATAGTCACTGTGAAATTAGAAAATATACGACAGAGAGCAATGAAAAATTGCATTGTGTGTTTTGTATATTTTTTTTTTTATATTTATTCACTAAGTATATTTTCTGTCACCTTACTGTATTATACTGCGTTACGCTCGCCAAAACTATCTCATCCGACAAGATGTGCGCAGAGTAATTGGAGGGTTATAGTTAATTTCCAACCATGACATTTTTTTTTTTTTTTCATTTTATTAAGAAAAATAATTAAATCTATTTAAATTAAAAATACTGATATGAAAATTTTAGTCATTTAACTTACTAATTATTTTTTAATATTTTCATTGTCAATGACAAATTATTTATGATTAAAATAATTATTGATTCCTTATTATTTTGAAATATTTAAATACAGTAAATCAATGTAAATTTAATGAAACTCATAAACAAAATTTTTGGTATCTGAACCTAAATCGTAAAATAATTGAATTTCACTTCATGATTTTATTATCTTTAACCAATATAATTAAACTAGGCTTTTACGCACAATCTCACAATAATTCCTCATTCAATTACTCATAACAAATTAAATAAAACGATAATAAAATTAACTTATCTCTTCAAATAAATATTTCTTCTTAAATCAAAAACATTTGCAAATTAATAAAAACATTTATTCTATAAATATATCTGCGTGTATAAAAACAATGGGATGGAGTTACTATATTAAATATCGTCCTCAATACACTGCACACTCGAGTATTTAATTTAATAAAATCCATAAAATATCTCCATTTATTTTTCTTATCTAAAAAAAAAAAACAAAATATCTCAGACACTGAATTAATACAATTCATTCCAAGATTATTACCCTCAATAAATATCATATATTTCAAATGTATCTTAATAAATATTCCATACTACATTTAAATAAATAATATTAATTGTGCATTATCTAAAAAAAAAAAAAAAAATAATTCAAATTTAAATTATAATTAAAAAATTATAATTATTAATACAATTAAAATTTTCTCAATTTTAGATTTAACATCACATAATAATACATCGACACACCAATGCATTATTATTGTTGAAATAGATTAAAGATTGAAACTGTTTGATTGAAAGTACCGCATTGACTTCCTAATGCACCGTAAGATATTTTATTTGGCGTGATATTGCCTGTTGGCACGCAAATAAATACACACACACACAATAATATACTAACCTATAATGACCGAGGGCACAATCACCCACTACTTCCATTGCACCTTCAACCCCTCCATGATTTAAATTTCTCCTTCCTCTCATTCACATAATCCCCCCACCTAATCACAAAGCATTCGAGTATTTGCCAAATTAAATTACAGCAATGCATGTGCGGTGTTCAAATGTATATATCTAAATAAAATACTGTGTATTTATATACATATCTACATCGCATATATTATACATATACATAATAATACGTGTATACTAATGCGATCTTGAGTCGACGCAGTCGTCAGTGTATATAAAAATGTCATGAAGAGAGGAGTAAGAGACGGTTTGACGCGACGTTGCAGCTCTTTAAATGACATCAAGCCCGTGAAATCCCCTATTAGAAGCCGAGGTAAAATAAAACCTTGTGTGTAGCCCTATTTTCAGTTAACATATCTATCTATTTAATAATGTATATAATATTTATGTATATGGATAAAAAATTGGTTACAATATATTGTATATAATTTAAATTACAATAGACATCAGTTGGACAGTCTTGTGCGGAGCAATCACAACGCACTCGCGTTTACATTTATAAATGTGTATATGTATATATTATGTGTGTGTATATATATATATATATATATAGGTACTTATTATACATATGTGGCCACAGTTGCCCAGCTTTCATCGGTTGGCCATTTCGGATCGCGCGCTCATGACCTCGGTTTGCGGATGTGGGTTGTAGATTATTGTGAGTGTGTGCTTTAGGAATTTTCGTCATTACATCCCGGTGGTTGTGAAATTAGTCTGGTTATTTTGTGGTTATTAAAATATTTCCTGATTATTTTCATATTTATTCCTGAAAATATATATACACAAATATTTCTTATCAATTTTTTTTTTTTTTTTGATGGATTGTAATGTAGAATTTTTTTCTTTCACGTTCAATTTTTCATTTGTTTTTATGTGTATTGTTGAAGTGTAGATTGGATGATTATTTACGGCTGTCAGCGGTGAGAAATTGGCATTAATAATAAAATAAAATATTGTTCGATATTAAATGTAATTTACTCGTATACTGTGTTTGAAAATTCTTCAAAATAAATTTATGTGTTATTAAAATTTTTTTATATGTATCTACGTATAATGTATGTATTTAATTCGGGGAAATTTGTCTGTGGGGAATAAATAGGTAGTATGTAATTAATGATACTGAAATTATTATCAAATTTTATCGAAGCGCTTTGAATGCTTCAACACACAGTTAATTTATTCAATGAAATATTTTTATAGAATTAAATTTAGTGTATTAAATTAAATAATTTACCAATTTTATCTTGACACATTACAGTAATTACTATTACTTCATATACATATATACACCTGTATATATATTTTTTTCAAATGTGTTTTCTTTTCCTTCCTTTTTCTCATGTTCATATAAAATATATATATTTATCTATCTTATTTCAAAGTTACAATAATTTTACATTTATATATAATATATTCGTTTTGTTAGATTGCGATTTTATATATTCCGTACGTGAGAGGAGTAAATATATACGTGCAAGTCACTCTCAGTAAACTTTTCCCTCATCAGTGAGATGTGTAAAAAATAGAAGAAAATAAATAATAAAAAATAAAAAGTAATTCTTACAACTAATACATAACTACAATAACAATTCTCCTTTCACTCATCATCACATGTGTCTTCCTGTGAAAATTTATTATAATAAATATATATATATATACGTTCACTTGTATAATACACTCTCTTATATTCTTGTTTTCCACAACATCTTAATATTATATTTATAATTTAAACAATAACATGAAAATTATTGTGGAATATAAGGAATTTTTTTGTTTCTTGACTTCAAAATTTATTTTTTTTTTTTCATTTATACTATTGGTATACATCAAAGAAAACAAGATGCATACACAATAACATATATATATAAACGTGTAAGAATACACAGAAAATGAGAGAATGAGAAGAATAGAAGTAACATATATATTGTTCGATGATCTAGTGCTGTTTTTTATTTCCGGTCTCCACTTCTCATGCTTTCGTTTTATCTGTCTAGTTCACCGTTGTCTATTATATCCATCCTATATACCTTTGCATTCTCCATTTGCCCTCTCTCTACTGTCCATCACTGGGTTCGCGAACGATGGATAACTCGAGTGGGGATTGCGGAAACTCGAAACAGGAGTCGGTGGCCGGCGCCCGTGTCGCGCGCGTCTTCAACTCTCCAATAAAACCGTCAGTGGTTTCTTTTATTTTTTTTTTTCATTCTTTTTCCCCTCTTAAACTCATCATCATTCTCAGTTTTACGTACACTTTTCATACGGGTGTACTTGACAAATATACACACATACATATACAAACAGGGAGACATAACAGACAAATATAAAATTTACACATGGGTTTATACCGCATTCGCATTTGTGCATATAAAAATAAAAAATAAATTTTATCTGTGAATAAAAATGATATAATACCAAGTCGCAGGTTTATTATTATTATTATTATTATTATTATTGTTATTATTATCTTTCAATTTATTTATTTATTTATTTATTTATTTATTTATTTATTTATTTTTTTTTGCTGATGTGAAGAAAAATTTTGAGGCAAAAATTTTTTTTTTTCTCTTTTTGTTTGAGTATGTTGCATATGTAAAATCTGACTGTCTTGTTCAAAGTTATTTTTGGTTGTGTGCGCCTGACAGTGTGTTGCTAAAATTGGATCGGCCAACTTGAGACGATAGTTGCCGGTGTGCAAAATACATTCGTTGAGTTTTACCATGCGTGATTTCGTCAGTTTAAAAGCTACTTGTGATCACCATCATTATCATAAGAATAATAATTTAATATTACTTATCATAATAAGTGTCTTTATAATTAAACCGAGAAAACAAACGAGCATACAAATAATAAGAACAAGAGAAAAAAAAGAAATATTAATTGTATTATTTATTAACTTATTTATTCATTCATTCATTTTTTTTATTAACACATTTATCAATTGATTCACTTATTCATTTGTATAGATATATACAATATAATGACTTTTGATATTGATAATGTAATTTAATTTATTTATTTATATTTTTATATTTAAAAATTTATAAATAATAAATTTATATTGGGCTGAGTGAATAAGATTCGTTGGCGTGAATTTATACAAGCGAATTGTTGCGCAACGTTTGAGCGCAGTGTTTGTTCTCTTGGTATCATTGTTCTCGCCTTTTTATTCGTCTCTCATTCGTCGCCGTCGTCGTCGTCGTCGTGGTTGTCGTTCTCCGGACATTGGTGTCGTGTCTGGGCCACTCGAATACGGTACGGTACCCCCTAACATACAGTTCATTGTTCGATGACTGGTCGTCGCGCTGTTCGTAATTTAGTCTCGCTCCGTTTTGATAGAGATAGATAGATATACATTCTATGTGTGTGTGTGTGTTTGCAAGAGGAAAAGAGAGAAATAGAAAATGAAATAAAATGAAAAGAAGAAGAAGAAGAAGAGCTTCTCTTGCCCGAGACTCGTTTCGTTACCCGGCAAACCTGTTTCGACACTCGCTCTTGCTCGTTTGACCGCCGCTTGCCGACGTGCGTGTATCCTCGTATACATATATACATACTCACATGTACATATGTATATATCCAACCGACAATTTTTAGACCGATTGATGTTTTAAATACAATGTGAGAAATTGGAGTAAATCATGAAATAAAATTGAAATTTTTAATTATTTTTCATTTTAAAATAAATTAATATAATTGTGAAAGTTTTTTTTTTTTGTATTATTTGTGTATATAGCGATAGTGTGTGTAGTACTATATATAATTTAATTAATATTTATATTGCGTTGTGTATTGATATTAAAATTAGAGTGTGAATGATGAATTAAATTGTGTGAATGAATTTTTGGATGAAAAATAAAGCGAAATAATTAAGTGAAGCTTTTATTAAATGTCTGATTGTTTCAATGTGTATTTATTTCGATTTATAAATGCATCGAACCGGTAAACATACATGCGCATAATGATTCGCGCCAATAATTCACATGTGTGTTTATTTCATATTGTATATATAACTTTGGCGTTCAAATATGTATACAATTGTGTGTGATGTATATAATGTGTAACTATTTATCGAGTGTTACATTGTTGCAATAACTTGCTTCATTCTCGTGGTATGAGTATCGTTATCGAGTTGGTGCTGATGAGACACACATAATAATAATAATAATAATAATAATAACGTATTTAAATAGACGAACAAAGAAAGTGAGCATTGAATATTATTACACAGAGAATATATTATACATAATACAATTTGAATTCATAGCTGATAATATATCACCAAGTTATGTACTATTTGACACACTTGAAAAATTTATTAATGACAAAAAAAAATAAATAAATAAATAATTAGAGTTTTTTAAATTTTATTTTTCTATTTTTCAAAGTTATAAAAATTGTTAATGAATTTAATTTTGAATGGTTACGGGTGAACTCTTGGATCAGAGCAAGCAGAAATACGATGATAAAATAAGAGACGCAACAAGTGACGTCGAGAGATAGTTGAGATTTTTTTTTTTTTCTTACTCCAATGTATAATTATTTATACATATGTGTATATATTTAAATATTTAAATGTGTGTGTGTGTGTATGAATAAATGTACGCGAACATGAGACAAATAAACGAGTGGTGAGCGATGGTAATGGGGCAAGACGAGAAGTCAAGTCTGGTACATAAACCGCATGACGCATCGCAATACCAATGGTCCACGTGAATAACGTGACAATAATTTTGTTTCTTTTTTTATTTCATGTATATGAATGTATTATATGGTGATATTTATACATTAAAGTGTTGGCACACGCCACGAGATGTTGGAAAAAATAATTTCTTATATAAATAAATAAATAAATAAATAAATAAATAAATAAATAATATGAGAGATATGAAAATTGAGTATTGTAAGAAGACGCACGCGGATGTCCGATTGCGCTTACGTGGGGAATGTCTGAGATGTTTTTCTCGTATTGTTGTCGACGAGGTATACATACAAAGAATGTGGTGGAGAAAACATAGAAGGTAGAGAGAATTTATGAAAATAGCGCGCGTGAATAGATGGGAGGGATAAGGAATAGTGACGACATGATTATACAAAAAAAAAAAAAAAAAAAAAAAAAAAAAAAAAAAAAAAAAAAAAAAAGAATACAACAATGATACTGCGTAATTAATTGTTATAGTTATCTCTGATTAAATTGGAAAATAAATTATTTGTTTATTTATTATTCAGTGTATGTGTGCTACATGAATATTATTTGTTACGTTATAATAATTGCATATTGTGGCAGTTCACTGTAAAATAATCTATTGCGAAAAATAAGTTACGATTAATTTAAAAAAAAAAAAAAGTTTTTTTTAATTAACCGCATTCGGTCGCGTTTAATCAATAGCCAAGCTTGTCTCTTTCGTAATATTACATAATGCCCGTTAAATTCCCGTGAAGTCCATATCCAGATAACTGACATATAGAATTTATATATATAAAATGTTCATTTGTACCCACATAAAAAGCTTTTCTGTCACTTTTGACCCGCATTTACGTGACATTAATCGTCAATACATTTTCCGCTTTTTTTTTTTTTTATCAATAGACTTGTCGGACATTTATTGAATTTCTCATTCATTCTTCTATTTTCTTTGATATTATTTATTATCATACTTCTTTTATTAACTGGAGAACACTAAATAATCAATGTTGAAATAATTTTTTTGTACTCTTTGTTCCAGGGGTGTTGGAGATGACAGCAACTGAGAGCACAATTCGCTTTAGCGGCCATACATTGGACAAAGCCACCAAGGCCAAGGTCAGTAGAGCAATATATATAGAACAATAAAATATAATTATAAATACAATTACTTTGTATTATACTCTTGAATATTTTACATTGTTTGTATGGAATAAAATAAAAACTTTTAACCACCAGGTAACACTTGAAAACTACTATAGCAACCTTATAGCTCAACATATAGAGCGTAAACAGAGGTTAGCTAAGCTTGAGGAATCGTTGAAGGACGAGGGTTTGTCAGAACAACAGAAACAAGAGAAAAGGTTGCAACATGCGCAGAAGGAAACGGAATTTTTGCGCTTGAAACGTTCACGTCTTGGTGTCGAGGACTTTGAGCCATTGAAGGTCATTGGTCGTGGTGCCTTTGGCGAGGTAATGAATCTGCTTCATTATTTATTATCATTTTTCATTATATTTTCACATGTATATGTTAACAAATTTTATTTTTCACATTCCCCTATTCATTTTATTTTTACATTTCATTTAATTTTTGTTTTTTTGTTCTATTTATTTCAGGTGAGATTGGTACAGAAAAAAGATACGGGTCATGTTTACGCTATGAAAATATTAAGAAAGGCTGATATGTTGGAGAAAGAACAAGTTGCACATGTTAGAGCAGAAAGAGACGTTTTAGTTGAAGCTGATCATCAATGGGTAGTGAAAATGTATTACAGCTTTCAAGATCCAATAAATTTATATTTAATTATGGAATTTTTACCTGGAGGTAAATAATATTTATCTTAATTTGTTTTATAAGCTCGAATTTTTCAGTTTATTAATTAAATATACTTAAATATTTTATTTTGAGTTGGATTAGATAAAATATATGTATTGTGAAATGAATGGTCAAATATTTGCGTGATGAGTCAAGTGTTTAAATTTATTTTTACCGTTATTACAGGCGACATGATGACGCTTTTGATGAAGAAGGACACACTATCAGAGGAATGCACTCAATTTTATATATCAGAAACGGCATTAGCAATTGACTCAATACACAAGTTAGGTTTTATACATAGGTAAGAATTTATTTAATAAATTACAAATAAGAAACAAAAATTATAATCAAAAATTCATATCACTTCTATAAAATCTTATTCATTTTTGATATTGTATTTATATATATTTATTTATCCATTCATATTTTTTTTTCTATCAAGGGATATCAAGCCAGACAATTTATTACTAGATGCACGAGGTCACATAAAGCTCTCGGATTTCGGTCTATGTACAGGCCTAAAAAAATCGCATAGAACTGATTTTTATAGAGATCTCAGTCAAGCAAAACCATCGGACTTTAGTGAGTGTATTTTATTTATCTCATTGTGTTTGTATTATTTTTATTCACTGACTATTATATGTATATGAATGAAAAAAAATTATATAATTAATAGTGACGTCGTGTGGGAGTGGGAGTGGTGGCGCGATGGACAGTAAAAGACGAGCTGAAAGTTGGAAGAGAAATCGAAGAGCATTAGCCTACAGTACAGTCGGTACGCCTGATTATATTGCACCTGAAGTCTTCCATCAGACAGGATATGGTCCTGCTTGTGATTGTTGGTCGCTCGGTGTTATTATGTACGAGATGTTAATAGGTAATTAATATTATAAACGATTATAAATTCTCAAAATAAATAAATTATTATTGCATTGTTAATTTTTTTCTTCATTAATTGAGAAATATTTTTTATTAATGTTGTCTGTATTTTTCGAATATTTATATTGTCGTTTAATATGTTTTGTTTTTAGGTTATCCTCCATTTTGTAGTGAAAATCCTCAAGAAACATACAGAAAAGTTATGAATTGGAGAGAAACATTAATATTTCCGCCTGAAGTACCAATTAGCGAGGAGGCCAAAGACACAATTATTAAATTTTGCTGTGAAGCTGACAGAAGATTAGGTAGAAAAAAAATTACTAAAATAAACAGATGACACATAAATAAAATAGAAATAACACTTTATTTATAATTTTAATTAATTAAGGATCTCAAAGAGGCATTGAAGAATTAAAACTTGCGCCTTTCTTCCGTGGTGTTGATTGGGAACATATAAGAGAACGACCGGCTGCGATACCAGTTGAAGTACGATCGATAGATGATACGTCAAACTTTGATGAATTCCCGGATGTTAAACTTGAAATACGTATGTCAAACAATATTCCCTAATCACATTATCATATCCAATATTTAATTTAATAACACAAATATAATTATCATTTATCTTTTATTCATTTCATTCATTTAATTATTTATTTTACAGCATCAGCACCATTGCCTCAAGACGGTGAGGTTATATACAAAGATTGGGTATTCATTAATTATACCTTCAAACGTTTTGAGGGTCTTACGCAACGTGGCACGCCAACAAAAAAATAGCAACTCCACAATTGTGCATCAATAATAGGCAATCAACAATGTGACACCATTGATATTCCTGCTCAGGTGCATCAACTGCCGCTACCACTGTCAATGACGAGTTCCTCACGCTCGGACGCTTGAAAGAGAAAATAATAAACAAAATATATATGTTCACGTATGCATATATAAAAATATATATTAATATTAAATCGAAGAGGCTCTGGATGATATGCGAATGAAAAATTGTTTACACGTGCATCAAAAAAATATGTTTAAATGAATTTCTTCGTGACAATTACAAACACATCAAAAGATTATTCTAGCAATGTCTTACGAATGGAGCTAATTGATGCCTTCGATTGGTAAATGAAATGGAAATTAATTAATTTGAATGGAATGAATTTTCTGTAGGCCTGAAACGCTGATTTTTACCGCAATCATGTGCTGAAAAAAAAAAACAATACGAGCTCTCTCTTTCTCTCTTTCTTTATTCTCTCTTTTTCTATCTATTCTCTCGCGTTCACTATGATAATGATTGATTAAGAATTAACTTCTGGTTATTTGTCGTTCGTTATGTCTGGCAAAAATTAAAAATCTTCCGTTGTGGAATTGCAATTGTGATTATTATTTGTGAAAGATAAAAAAATATATATTATATATACATATATATATGTGTAACTGGCTGTTGTGTGACGATGAAGAATGATGAATAGGGATAATGGATGGATGATGGTATTTGTAAAACACTTTTTCGCCGTGTAAATTTTTTCTTTCATTCGTCATTTGATTTTTGGGTGAGTGAATGAATAATCTCTTTTTTTTTTCTTTCTCATTTTTATTATTGCCTTTATTTACGTAATCATGTCTTTTTTATTGGCGTACTGTTGATGATTATTTAATTGAATTATTGATGTTGCAATTATTATTGTCGTATACTATTTTTTTTCTCAATTGGTACATTTTTTTTTTAATTTTTTTTTTAATTTTTTTTTAAGCGTGAATTCATGAAAGTACACATGCATACATACACATACACACACAAAGTTGTGAGATTTATTTTTTTCTCTCTCTATACATAATTTTTTCATATTCACTGATAGTAATCAGTTATTTTTACATTTTGAATTATTGTCTTTATCATATTGACTTATTTGGGCATATTTGTGTGTGTGTATGTGTGGATATGTGTGAAAAAAATTGTTGGGTGGACAGTGTGGATATAATTGATCTTATAAACACCACATATTTTTTTTTATTTAGTTTATAGAGTCACTTTTTGATGGAAAAAAATCATAGACAATTGTATCGAATCAAAGTTATAACTTCATTCATTTTTTTAATTATTATTTAATCTTCTTTTTTTTTTTTTTTGTTTTGTCTCACGCTTTGATAATAGCGCGAATGACGAACGACTGAATAATTAATTAATTTTTGGAATTCGTGAAAAATAAAAGGTTCCAGGTGAATAGTATAAATAAATATTAATTGAAAAATTAGGATCTGTATGAAAATATGAAAATGAAAATAAAATATGAGAAAAAGTTTTAGTTTATTTTGCGCGCGAACAATTTTCAATTCTGATTTCGCTGGCGCTTCAATATGTCCTATATATATTAATATCATGCCAGAGTTAATGAAAAAAAAAATATATATATATATAGAAGAAATTAATCATAGTAGATGGGTGGGGGAATGGCAAATAAATTCATCATAATTAATAATAATAAATGGCAAAAAATAAATAATAAATACAAACACATGATATATTTGACGAGGAAATTAGTTTCGTACAATTTTGCCAGCATTTATCTAAATATCATAAAATGCTAATAGCGTAAAATTCTCGAGATATAGTTTGATAAACAAACAAAATGACTAGTTTTATGTAAAGAAAAAAAATAGACATAAATTAAAAATTGAAAATAATTATTAAATATAAAACAAAGAAATAGAAAATACAACTTAAGCCAGTAAATGATGAAATAATTTTCAATAATAATGAATTAAACAAAGAATAAACTATTTTCTGCATTAATAAAGTTAAAACAAAAGAGATGAAGAGAAATGAGAAAAATAGACGGAGTAAAATTAATAAAGAAAAAGTATAAAAAATAATAATTGTGTGTTGTTAAACCAAACGACCATGAAAAAAAAAAACAGATTCAATTTTTTCAAAATAAATCTCGTCGTCGCTATCTATATATTGTAAATTGAAAAAAACAAATAATCATTCTTTTTACGTCCATGTGTACCGATTACAGATTTAAACAAACGGAAATAAAAAAAAACAAATTAAAAATTTAAAAACAAGATTAAGAGAGAAAAAAAAACACAAAAAATCAATTAATCGAATTGTAATTTATTTATCTATTCAGAGAAATGTTTAGATGAGAATATCTACCACAATAGTCACGAGATGCCTTTGCCGCGACAATTTTAATAGTCTCCTTGAAGCAGTAAAGGAACATTAATATATAAAATGCAATTAGCATAATTTTTTCTTCTTCATTTTAAAATAATTCATAATTTCCAATTGAAAAAAAAAAAAACAAAAATTTTCATCATTAATTGAATTACAATTTTTTATATTTTCAAAGTGTAATATCTTGTTTTTTTTCAATGATGAATTTTCCTTTGAATACATTGTGACGAAAATAAAATCCATCACTCTCTTCAACTGCTCTATTTAC
>JAQQBS010000001.1:24382531-24394519 GCA_030347275.1 Microctonus aethiopoides | reverse complement strand
AAAAAAAAAAAAAAAAAGATAAGAAACGAAAAGAAAAGAAAAAAACAAATCAATGGAAGAAAATAATAAATTATTAAAAAATATCTTTTTTCCCCCGCCCGAATGGCGTCAGCCAAATTTATTCTATCTGATCGCGTCCCATTGTATCGTCGTAACGTATCGTATCGTATCATAAGCAGAATTGAATATAAAAAAAAAAAAAAAAACAAAAATTAAACTATTATGTTAGACAGTGAAGTGATGATAACAATAGTGAAATAATGCGAAATGACAAATTAATATGGTTTATTGTATGTAATGACTGGCGTGTAATGAAAGAAAAAAAAAAAAATATTTGAAATGGAAATTACATTAAGATAAATGAGGCGCACTCGAGGTGTCATTATCCTTGGAATATGTGATATATTAATATCGAATCGATGACGTATGCGAGACATTTCTCTTTTTGAAATATCGTTCAAGTATTATTCGATCGACGTTGAATTTATTTTTAGTAATGTGAAAAAAAAATAAATAAATGAAATAAATAAAGATAAAATAAAATAAAGTAAAATAATACAAAACGTAATGGAAAAAAAAAGTTTCGGAGGGACGCAACTTGCTTGGCCACTCCAATGTAATACGCAGGCCGTCCGTTTTATTCTTTTTTTTTTCTTATTCATTTTCTTCATATTTATCTTTTCTGTTTGCTTAGTCACAAGTAGATAATTGACGAAAGAAGATGTGTGTGTGTGTGTGTGAATGTGTGTATGATGAATTATAAAACACAGACATAAATGAATAAATAAATTGAACAGTATCACGCAATATAAAAATGACGGACACTAGAAAATATTTAGTCGTAGTTGACGTGGGTCAAGTGACAAAAATTAAATATTAAATAAAAAAAGAAAAAAAATTCAAGTATCTAAATTAAATGCGGGATAGCTTCAAACAAAACGATTTCATTTGGTGATTAATATAAAAACAAGAGACAAATTAAGAAGAAAAAAAAATGACGGAATATTTATAAACATTCATTCATTTATTAATTCATTTATTCATTCAGTTCTCTTTCTTCCTTCTTTTTTCATTTCTTTCCAACATTATCGTTCCACTTTTATCATTAATTTTTTTTTTGTACAGTGATTTAGTTGAGAATTAATTCAATATTTAATTTTAAGGAATTTAATTGCTAAGTAGACATTTAACCAGTCGTCTGCATTAATTTGCTTGTATGAAATGGTTACGATACATTTTTGCTAGACAAAATAAAAATATATATATTCATACATATGTGAATGGAAGTATATAAATTATAATTCATAAATGGAAAAAAAAAGGTGAAGAATAATAAATGACAGAAAATAAATGCGAAATAATGAATTTAGTGGAAAATTACCAGTGGATAATGTTCAAATATTATGTGTCACAATGTCGATTATTATTCTTATGAATTTTATTAACCGATTGACTTACAAACATACAAACATATTTAAATACATCTATATATACAAAGATATGTACGCATTTGTGTGCGTATGCATGTTTGATGAAAAAAAAAAAAGAAAAATGAATAAATAAAAAGAAGAAATTGCATCCGCCAAGTGATGAATGACCGAAGGAAATGTTTTTTTTTTTTTTCATAGTGGGCTTGTGATTAATCTAAAGAAATATTATACAACAATTAAATTGAGATGAAATAAAAAAATAAATTAATACAATATGTAAAGTAATAAAAAGAAAAAATATTGCTTTTCAGATGCAAAATATACTATTGTAATTATATCGTTAATAAATTGTTTTTTATTTTAGTTTAGTGCAGTTTTCATGAAAATTTATTTTATTTTCTTTCAAATAAAATTATAAGATAAATAGAATTAATTATTAAATAAATAAATAAATAATTTTAATTCGAATAATTTTCTGATTTTTAAATAAAATTTCAAATTTTAACAAATTCTTCTTTACCGACTTAATAATTTACCGCGGGTAAAATTTTAACGTTGATATATACCCGACAATCGGTTTAGATTATATTCACTTCATATGATGCTAATCCCGATGGCGCCACCAATCCGATTTTCCAATTGAAAAAAAAAATTGCTCCTATTTTTCTTTCACCTTTTTTCTTTATTTAAAAAATAAAAAAAAAAACAAGATGTAATTACTCGCGCTGCTTTTCATTCACGTCATATTTATTTATTTTTGCATCCGGCACACACGTATAAATCGAATATGATGCAACAATTTTTTCCCATTCTACGTAAATTATTGTCTATACACAAAATGAAAAAAAAAAAAAAAAAAATATACAATCTCTATAATAATTATATCAGGGAAATAAAATTAAACTTTCCTCCATAATTAATTATCTTAAATCCATTCATTTAAGAAACTAAACAATTGATTGTTCAACAATAATACCTATACACAAATACTTTTCGTTAAATAAAAAAATCCATCGCATTAACCCGTTGAAGTAAACTTCACCACATGAAAGATACAAATTGCCGAATTATGCAACACTGACAATGAAACAAATATAAAACTTCCCAAGCACATATATACTTCATATATTATATACTCTTATTTCCACACATGTGGTGCGACAATGCCCAAAGTATCTGAGAATAAAAAAAGGGAGTGTAAATGTGATTGGATCGATTGCCAATATAATAAATCACCGACAAAATCTTTTTTATTTTTTCATTCTATTCCTTTTCTCTACATTAATAATTAAAATCTTAATTATTAATTAATAATTCCATCTTACACTTACTAATAAACACTTCCACCCAACAGTATCCACGTATTAAAAACCAATTATCCAACAATATCAGCCTTATCAAGTTATCAAAACAACTCCAGATATAATTCCAACGCAATATCACGATAAAATAAATTTATAAAACTTATTTTCATGTAAATAAAAATTTGAATATAAATTAATTTGATTGATAAATAAATCCCATATTGTACGTTGATATATATTCCGACACATACATATGTGATATGCTCTTATGTACATATATTTATTATATATATTATATATTTATTATACATATACTCTGCACACAAAAAAAAACACAACCAGACGTTCGCGGGCAAACGTGCGTGCGTGGCGTGGCGGCAAGTTACAAATATACTTGGCGTATAAATATAAATACACACACCATATGGTATGTACATATATACTCACAATGTGAGGGTACAAAACCAAGAGTGGTTATCACCGGGCCGTGATTGGTTCTGCCCTCTGACCCACAGAGACTTCGTAGCTCCGCCTCTCACTTACGCACCAACACTGACCGCCCTCGTTGTGTGTTATCGTATAGTCATGTTTCTTCCCGCGCATTTATCCAAAGACGTTTTTCCCTCTCGCTTTTATATATATGTATATATTGCAATTCTATTATTCGTCTTCTTTTATTTTTGTTGTCGTTGATGCCGCCAGTATTATTATTATATTACACACATAGGAGAACTTTGACGTATAATACATCATGGCTTCGTTTTTATAATTTTTTTTCTTTTAATTCATTATTTAACGCGTTATAATAATAAGTGCACGTGCATGAATAATAATAAAAAAAAAATAGAAACAATTAATTAATTTATATTTCAAAAGGGAGATGAATAAAATTTTGATATGGAAATAATTTTTTTTTTTTTTATAATTATTAATAATAATTGATTTTTATATTGTGATGGTATTTTAAATTTAGGTTGTTGTGGTGTGTTGTTTGTTTATAATTTAATGGATAAGATGAATCGATGCCGTCTGATGTATTATAGGAAGTTTAGATAATTTATTTGTCTGCGTGGGCAGAAAATTGACAATTGACAAACGTATAACAAACGCATATTACTCCATCAACTAACCGGAAGGCAGGGTAAGTTTGATGCGGTTTGTCGTTTGTCTCATCCCTTTGATGATCGTTTATACAGAGATCGTTCATTAAATAAATAAAAAAAAAATAAATAATAAAATTATAAACGTATATACTCATTGAAACATTGTTGTTATCCATTTAAAACTCTTATCATACGCGACATCATCATATTATTTAAATTAATTCTTTCTTCATCAAACACAATTAATTCTAAACAATTTTTTTTTTTTTCTAAACAGCTAAATATTCTAAATATTCAAGATTAACTTATTTAAAAATCATTATATAATATAATACCTAACGAATTAATATCACGTCAATCATTTTTATCACAAATATAAATATAAATCAAAATATTAATTATATTCTCAATATCAAAAAAAAAAAATTCTAATTCCACACGAATAAATCCATTAATAAAGTAATTTTAATTACAATTAAAAAAAAAAATATATATATTAAAAATACAACGTTCATATAATTAGATCTCTTCAATATAAATAAAACGCCGTCGATTATCACATTAAACTCATAACATATAAAATATCAATTTCAAATATACAACACGATTGGAATTTCATTGATGCCATGATCAGCTGCACATGACGTCAGAATTTAATATATAAATAATATACATTTATACATGGACGAAATAAAATGGCAAATATTCCTCAACTATATAACTTATGAAATAATAATAATTATTATTATTATGATAATGATAATAATTATTATTATATGTATATATATACATATATATAAGAAAGATGAGAGTGTGTAGACATTAAAATAAGGTCAGACGTTGGGGTTATCATTGGGGCGAATGATATCTCTCTTGAAGCCGAGAAGCTCGCGCGATAAAGTGCACCACCGTGAAGACTACTCTATATATACATATTATATATATGTATATATATATATATATTTGAGATAAAGTTCTCTCCACCTTCGGCCATTGGACATGGTCCAAATCTTCCACACTCCTGAATACTCTCCATAATATTAGATATAAATCCACAGTCCACCACATCGTGATTAAATATCTCTGTGATCATTCACTGGAAGGGTTTATATATATATACTATGGAGATAAATATATATATATGTATATTGGTGTGGTAGTAATCGAGGAGTTTTATGGATCGTTGTCGAGTTTACTGATATAATTTTCTACATGAATCGGATTATTTTATGCGCGACCATCAATTGATGATGAACGTTATCGTTTTAAAGTGAATGGAAGCTTCTGTTATTTTTTTTTTTTAAACGGATGTATTATATATTTATGTATATGTGTGTGTGTGTGTGTTTTATATATATGAAAGAGGAAGTAGCGTTAAATTATTCAGAGAATTAAAAAAAAAAATATGTAGAATTATAAATAAGAAAAAAAATTCTAATATTAAAATTATTCATTTTTTTTTTCTTTGGCAAATTTCGATGACTGGATTATTTATTTATTTTTTTTTATATGTATATATACGTTCAGGAAGTTGATTGAATATATTATATATATGTACAGAGAATGGAATAAAGAAAACAATTATTGAATGTAATTGATAGAGAGGAAGTTATATCGGTATATAAAATTTCTTAGAAATTTTCAATAATTATGCACTGTTAATAGTGTGCAATTTTTATTCCCTCTTGATGTTTTCACTCGTTCACTGCGTGTAAAAATATATATGTATATGCGTGTATATGATGATGTGATGTACATGAAGGATAAAATTTATATTCGCGCGTATATATATAATATACATTTATCCATATAACGATATATTCAAGTAGTGATTGTGTGTTAGTTTGTGTATATACGTTCCACGCGTGTCAACAATTATTTCGCAAGTGTTGCGAAACGAATTGTTGGCCAATTGATTCTGTACATACATATAAACATTTAAATATAAATTCACACGAACACACACTTAAATATCTTGCGCGGTGTTTATACACACAATTATAAATATATATTTGTCAAGGGAAAAAATAATTACATACATTTATATACGCACACATGGTTAACGCGAAAGTTTAATAATGTAATACCAATGAATCAGTGGCAATTTAGACATCATCAACAATTTATTATTCTCAACGATTTTTATTATTTCAAACGACTAAGTACATATACACCTAAATAAATAATCAATACTCAAAGATGAATAATAAAAAAATAATAAATAAATAAAATAAATAAAATAAATGAAACAAATGTTGACAATTATAGCAAATGAACATCAAGCATAAGTAAGTAGCTTTGTTTCACGCGATTCTATTTCAACAAAAGAGATCCAACATTATTTGGCATCGTACCAAAAAGCCATCGGTATTCCCAATGACAAAAAAAAAAATAATATACAAATATAACATACTTAATTTATTTTTTCTAAATATTTTTACAATTCGTTCTTTTTCCTTCACTTTTAGTTAAACGTAATTTAATGTATCCAAAGAATGTCCGTTACAGACTCTACATCAGAGTTCAGACAATCACCGACACCTCTATATACATACAAATAAAATGCGCGATATACACATTTATTTATATACATATGTGTCAAGCGTAAGAAAGTAAAACGAATAAAAGAAAAAAAAAAAAAAAAGAAAAAGAAGGCGGAGACAATCCTATTGGCAGTATAGGTTGGTTGAATTCATTTTCCACAATTCCCTTTTTTCTCCTTGTGTCAGGGATTCACGCACAGATCAGCACTATATGTAAGTGAATAAATAAAAGCGATGAAGGGCGCGCGATGAGCCTAAAGCAACGGTAGGCGCAACGACCGACAGCGCCACCAGCAGAAACAGCAGCAGCAGCAGCCAGCAACGTACAGCTCAACCGACGTACATAGTTCGAAGCAAGAGTAGGAGGAGTAGCAGACTCAGTATTGTCCCGTATAACACCGAACACGAGACATACGCCATGGGGGTCAAGACAACGACATAGAGAGAAACGTACGACGAACAGCGAAAAGATCTAAGGGAAAGACAAAGATATTGAATGAACAAGAGAGTATAAGTGAGCGCAATAAAAAGATTTAGAGGGATTATGTATATATATATATACAGATATATATGTATTTGTATTTATACACAGACAAAAGGCTGCAGGAACAGACAGTGTATATTTTGAACGCGTGCACTCACGTTCATGTAAAATCGCGCAAACGTTAAATCGGACCATATATATGTATGTATATTTTACACATAGTCATGTGGGCCTTGGATGTTGAAAATGGGGCCTTGCCAACAATCCGTTCGTGGAGAGAACCACAGGAAATCCAGTCACGATCCTGGACGATACATGGAGAGCTTTCACCCTTTAGCAAAATCCTCAGTAGCGGATTTTTTTTTATTTTGTTTATTTTTTTCAACCTTCCTCTTTTGCTTTTATACTCTTGTCTTGTTCTGTTTTTTTATTTATTTGTTATTTTTTTGTTTTTAATTCACTATGTATATTGCTTGTGCGAACCTTCTCTGGATTCAAGACAAACTTACGTTGTGAAAAGAGAAAAGGTTTATATGGATGTTGGTATGTATATGTGATGTTGATGGTGGTGGAGTAGAGGTGAAAGGAAAGAGAGAGAATGAAAGAAAGGATTTTTGTAGCGACCGGTAGTGATCGCTCCCTCATTGGTTTAATCTTTTTTTTTTTTTATTTATTTTTTTTTTTGTGTGATTTGATTTTTTTATTTTAGGTTTTAGGACTGTGTCGTTGTTCTTTCGATTATATTTTCTTTTATTTTTCACGTGTTGTATTGTTTTTTCTGTTATTTATTTAATTTATTTTTAATCTTTTTATTTATTTTTTGAGTTGGGATTCTCATCTTGTCGTGGTGGTGGATGCCCCTGCTGAGAATTCCATTATACAAGTATAGCGCGTGTATTTGGTTACGACTTTAGTGTGTGCTCCAATATAAAACAATTGGCAAAATAAGACTAAGTGAATTTATATCGAGACGACGCGACGAATTCTTTGCGTCGCGACGCGTAAATAATTTCGCGCTTTGACTTTGGACAATGTAACCAATTTTATTTTCTTTTCCATTGTTTTTTTATTTTCTCGTATGTGTTTATATGTTAAATATATATTCAGCTGCATTTCTTGTAGTCTGGATGCCGTTTAGTTCATAGAAAAAAAAAATATATTGTATATATATTTATAAATTTCTAGATGAGCCAATTTAATATTGAAAAATATATCTAAATAATTCGAAATAAAATAATTAAAAAATTAAAGAAAAATTAATTTGCAACGTGATATCATCATATTTTTAATAACTTTTTTTTTGCAAAAAAGACCAGTCGCAATATGTCATTTATACATAAGAGCTATAAGAATCTCGTGTGAATACATAATTATTTCTTGTATTTATTTTTTATTTTATTTTGCTTTATTTCTTGATTCTCCTTCAATCAATTCATTTTCATCTCAAGTATGTATTCATGTATACATGTGTGTAATATATGTCTGTATGTATGTATGTATAAATGTATTTTATCGATTAACTGCAATAGCTCTTCGATAAAATTATCAACATTGTAAATTGTGTGTTATTACCTACAGCGTGTGCGCTGACGAGTATATGCTATGATTTTATTTTTATTTTATTTTATTTATGTTTATTTTATTTATTTATTCATTCATTTTTTCTTCATGTTTATTTTTTTTTTTTTTTCATTTTTTCATTCACAATATTTTTTTTTCCATGTTGTTTTATTAATTAATTTCAATAGATTCCCATGCATGCAACTACACACCATACACACGCGCGCACATTGAAATCCACCATTGTCTAATTATTCTATATATATATATATAATCGATGTTTATTCATATATATTTCTCTATATAATATTATTATTTTTAACATATGTTTCTTGTAATATTTATATGCTCATTGCTTTTTTTTTTATACATGCATGTATTGATTTTTATGTATATATGTATATATTAATTATTTACAATATTTATACAAAAAATGTTCACGAATTTATATACATTTCTATGTATATTGGGTACATAGGTATACAAAAGTGAAGGAAAAATTGTGGAAATTGAAAATGGTAAATGGAACAGGATAATTATTTGTCGACGGAATTATAATACATTTCTAGTTTATTTTATTTTAATTTTTTTTTTTTTTCAATGTTTCGTGTGTGTGTATATATGTATATGTGTTGTACATTTTTTGAATTTTTATTTTTGTTTATCGCTCTTGTGGTAATTTAATATAATTCAATATGAGCAATCTGCGTTTCAGGCATGAGGCGAACGCTAAAAAAGAAACCAGTGAGTATAATTTATTTTTTTTTTTTTACCAATTATTTTTGCATATTTAAAGTGACAATTTTTTAATATAATATATTTATTGTTCTTTTTGAAGTTTGTTTGATTGTTTATTTATACTTGGTTTCAATTTTGGCAAACCACCTCGACCTTAAAGTTCTCATATATTAATATGTAATTTATTACAATAATTATTATTGTTTCTTTGTGAATTTAATCATTTTACTATTTTTTATTTGTTTTGCTTCAAATTACGTACAAAATCACTGCTTAAAGTATTCAAAATCCCATGAATATAAATTGATTGTGATTTTCACGCCTCACTGTATTTTTTGTGCAATGTAAACAAACAAAAAAAAATTAATAAGAATAAAAAAAAAATCTGTCACATTCAATAATCAAAACAAAAATTTTTTTTAAAATAAATCAATATATATTTATATATATTTATCTAAATTTCTAAAAAAAAAAAAAAAATGTTGGCTTAAATTAATAAGTAATTAACTCGTAACATTGCCACATTTACTATACAATATCGTACACGTGGATTTAAACTCGTAAATGTTCTCGTCATTTTCCACATTAAAAAAAAAAGAACTATTATTTTATTTATTTATTTATTTTTCTTTCAATCTCAGTCAATATTTGCGAACTCTCCACCACAGTGTGGTATAAATTCCTTCGAGGTATCACTTTGTTTGTCCAATCACATGGACTTGCAAAGCTCCAAAATTCAATGGCTATTCACGTTTAATTTTTTTTCTTCCATTTATATTTATAATAAATATAAATAACACTTTTTATTTTTACATATCAGTTTCTTGTGTTTTTCCGTGTGTTATAACGTACCATAAAAAAATTCTCATCTGTTTTTCGTACACGTAGGCAGAGAGGAGTGTCACACGACCCCAGTGACTTCACAAGATTGGATGTGGCTGCAGCCATCAAGTGAAGAAGAGACGACAAACGAAAAATGAAAGAAGATGAAGAAGAAACGTCGGCACGCGTCCAAATTCCATTCTTCTTTCATTTCATTCACGTCAATCAACAACAACTTCTTTATATATCTCAATCTTTCGTACATAAACGATGTCAGTTATATAAATTCCAAGTACAATTAGCCACAAATTATCAATTCATTTATTTTTTTCTTCATTCATTTACTCATTTTAAAAATTTTTTCCCATTTCAATAATAAATTTTATTATATTAAATTTATTTCTATTTTTCAATTTTTGTTTCACTGCTTTGCTTTTAATCAATCCAACCAAGTGTAACAATGAGATGAGTATGATTATGCGGACGCTAGCTGCCGCCATACGGAGTGTCACATTGTAGACATATACGGCCAATTAAAACTGCTGCCACTCAATAACATATCTCTTATTAATGTTTCAATTGGTGTCTTACCAACCAAACGTACAAAGAACAATTGTTCAATAACTTGTGACGAGACTGTTCTTAATGATGGCAATCGTAATAATAATTTTCCAAAACGCGTTGGTTGATTTGGATATTGCGTTCGACAATATTCTTCCAATGCACACTGTGATTTTTCTTGAAGCGATTCAATGTGAGCGACATCCGATAATCCACACGCATCTGTAAGTAGAATAAAACATAAAAATTAATTTTATTTATCAACAAAATTCAACAGGAATATATTATATTAAATAAAAATTTAATTATAAAATTATAGACAAACTCAAATAAAAATATTTTTGATTTATATTTTTAATTCTCACGTATTTTAAATACATATTCTAAATTTAAATAAACAAATATAAATAGAATATTTTTAATTTATATTTTTAATAATTTCACGTAATTTTATTTCATATCTTCAATTTAAATATATTATTTTTCTTAACAATACCAATTTGGATAAACATAGAGAGGAATTTTTTTGATTTATATTTTTAATTCTCACTGTCTAATATATAATTCTCATTTTTTTTTTTTTCACTGTTTAATATGACGATGTCATCAGTTACGATGGACTTTAATTCATCGCATCAATTCGAACAACTGTGGCGTCTCAGGCGCAATACGTACGCCGAGTTCTATATCATCAGCGTGACTTTATTCGTCTCATCACAAGTATATAGAAACGATTGGTATATATATGTCCAGTACATACCAAGAACCCATGTGCTATATTATAACTATTAAATGCCCTGGCGCCTTGTTGACTATTATATACTAACTTCAATACATACCATCAACTAAAACGTAAATTAACCAATCTTGATTCGTATTCGTGTTCTTTATTCATATATGTTTATTCATATATTATTATTTCAACTGAATGCTCATCTACATTGTCTCGTATATAATATTTTTATCATTCAAATAATTACACCACGACCCAATTACATTTATCACATTTATTAATTCACAAATACAAATATATTTATTTAAATATGTATATCGTTTAAATTATATTTTCAAAAGTGTATATTAAATATAGTCATTGATAAATTTTTTTATTTCAAAATTAAAATTGGATATGAAAAATAGAACATTAAATAATATATAATTATTTATTAATCAGTTGGATAATAATATAAAATATTTATGCATTCGTTGATAAACAATATTATTGAAAAATTAATATAATATTTTACATTTTTATTTTAAGTATTATATTTTAATTATTATAATATTTTGCATTTGTATGTTGATAAAATATAAATAATGCAATTAATTTTGATGTCCTGTACATATTATTTACAGATAATATTGCAAAATTAAAAAATATGGATATAAATATTAGGGTGGGCCAAATAAAACTTTGAATTTTTTTTTTTTTTTTTTACTATA
>JAQQBS010000001.1:24325445-24376840 GCA_030347275.1 Microctonus aethiopoides | reverse complement strand
GAACCTAATGCCAGAGTTGAAAGAAGAACAGGAGATATAAAAAAAAAAAAGTAAATGAAAAGTAATAAGTGAAAGAGAGAAAAAAATGAAAACGTGTTTTATGTCACCGCGGGCGGTCGAATGAAATTTCTTTGGTTATTTTTTTCTTCCTTATCATCGTCTTTTATTTTTTGTTTATTTATTTATTTTATAACACTTGACGTGCAGCAAGGAATATCTTTTGCCAACAGAGGACATTTTCCAATTGCTTCCGGTTTGCTTTCTTCGCGTTTTCTTTGATCTATATTAATATAAACGCGGGATAATTTATATATAAAGATAGTTGTATACCTATCAATCTGGTGCGATGAATAAATATTTATTGTCTATTTTATTTATTAAAATTTTCACATTTCTGTTCAATTCATTTTTATTTGTTACGGAAATTCAGAAAATGCTATTTTATTTTTTAATATTATTACACATAAATGTTGCACGGATTGTGTGATGATGTTAGCGTGCGATGCAGATTCAAGTTCGCGACCTCAAATGAGAGACGCGAGCGAAGTAAAAATATATATTGCTACCCGCGGTGAGCGTTAATGAAGCTGTCCAAAAGTAAATCTTATATATGTTTATATGCCACTTGCCATATCGAAAACGTGACCGTGAACAAGATATATCTTTCACAAAAAACCGCAACCACATGTACATATATATATACACAAATATCTATATTATCCACCCGACATTTCTAATTATAAACTGAAAAATAATAAAGAATAAAATAAAAAAATAAAATAACATTTCATCTTGAAACAATAATATTTATAAAAAAAAATATATTTTGAATCTAAATAATCATAAACTTGATATAACATTTGAATATCTACCATGAAAATATGTTTATTATATTTATAAAATATATATATTAAAATAAAAAATAGACAGAATTAAATATGATTCAGCGCGAAAAATATGTAGGAAGCAATTGGTAAGGCGATAAATCTAACAAGGCGTGTGCCGAGCAGACGCGCCGGCTGCTGTCCTGTACGACGTTGCTTTCGCATAACCTCAACCTCAAACTGTGCTCTTTTCTCTTTCCACATTCACTTTATACCCATCTGTCTTTCCTGCTTCATCATCTCTCTATATCGCCCTAACTGACGATGTAGCTCGCGTTACCGCCCTACCCTTGACTCTCACCATCGTCGAATGTCGTCGTCGTCGTCGTCGTCGTGTCGTGGTCTCGCAAAATAAGGGAGTATAATATAGATGGGTTGAAGGAGGCGGTGGCGGCAGCGCCCAGAGGACATGCGACGACGAGTTGATATATTGGGCGTCGCTTGAAAAGCAAAATCTTTGATATACCTTCAGCACTTTATCGTCATTGTGAGCTTTCTTCTCGTCACATACACTACTGCACTTTTGTTTTATTAATTGTATCATTTTTTATTTATTTATTTTACTTATGTCATGATACTGCAATATTTATTTTAATCAAATCCGACATTAATAATTATTCAAACCCGTTTGAATATGTAGCAAATTTTATTTTTCTATCAATTTACACTTTGAGAAAAAATTTTTTTGTGTTATTGTATATAATAACGTTTAATTAATTATAAAGACATCATAGAAAGCATGAATATTTATTATTAATATATTATATTGACTGTCAATATAGCTTATTAATTATTAATATATCATAGTAATAATAAATATTATCTGTAAAATGTTCGATCATAACATGATAATTAAATTATAATATTTATCAATATTCAATACATTTATCATTAATATCCAATAATTAATTTTGAAAACTGGTTAATAAATATTTTTACTATACCTATCCTAATAATCAATAATCCAATATGATAACAAGTATCACGCAAAACGAATAAAAATTAAAAACTCTTTAATAAATATTTTCAAAAAGATTTTCTAAATTTTTTTTTCCAATATATATTCAGTAATTTATATAAATGAAACAAATTCCTTCATTAAAGTTAATTCTATTCAAATTCCTTCAACCCAACTTTTATTTATTAATCAAATGAGAATAGATATATGAGAGGCTAGATAAATGCAGAAGAAAAAAAAGAATATAAAAGTGTGTGATAGATATTGAAGAAGAAAGATTTTGGGGGGATGCCAATCGAGTTAGCGGCATGTCATTCGAGAGCAGACCATGCGCGATACATATAACCGCTAATATAATTGCATTCGATGCGGCTCACTCGAGAGGGTTCGCCCACTACCACAAGAAGGGTGTGCGACCTCTCCCCTTCTTTCTGATAAAAAGAGAAGTCGCATAAGGGTGGAATTGCGCGGTATGTCTAGTGTGCAGTGGCCCCGATATATATATTCTCTTTTTCCGCTGTGCGCAGCGCACGTCGTTCAATTGTATTAAAGGGAGAGAAACAGGAATCATATATACATATACAGATCCATATACTGTGTGTGGAGATGATGCGATCCTGTCGTGCGCGTGTGCTCTTCTCCCTCTTTATTTCTTTTTTTTTTTTTTCCCCGTTCATTCTGCTCTCACTCGTCATGTATAAACTCCGCCGCAATTGTGTGTGCGATCCACTATGGCTTTTGCGGTCAGTTGTCAAATGACACCCTTATATTTAAATAAAAAAAAAATACACATACATACACACGCAAAAAATGGAACAATATTATAATTTTTTTTTGTATTATTTTTTAAGAATTATATATTTCAAATTTAAATATTAATCTTGATGAATTTTTTTGTGTTGCTGTTAACTTTTTATTATTTATTTAGTTTATTGGATGTATAGATAATGTTTAGTATTTAATTTTGATAAGGTGTATTGAAATTATTTCGAATGAATGAATGAATAAATAAATATAAATAATAGAGAAAAAAATGGTAATTTAGAATATTACATTATAAAAGTATATAGGAAAACGCTATTCATTAACGAATACCAGTATTGCGTAGTGTGAGTATCAATAAACAAATTGAGCATCGTTTAGAAGCAGCCATATTGATAGTGCTGTGATAAACTGCAACGAAGTGAAAGTGCTATCTAAAAAATTTTCAAAGTAAGTAATAAATCTGTTTGCATCTTGAGTGTAAATTATATTTATATGTTTATATTTTTATAAATCTATAGTTAAGTGTCTCAGTTGTAGAAATCAGCGCTTATTTGAGAAATTAGAAAATATGGCTCAGGTTGCTACGTTTGTGATTACTACAAAGACTACAAAAAAAAATATAATTGATTTAGATATAAGCTTGAAGTTGAATTTTTTAAATTTTATAATTGAGATTTAAATTTAAAGATATTTATATAGTTAATTAAAGTTGATTATTTAGGTGATAGTAATTTGGATAACACTATATTCCAAATTATATTCACATTGGTTAAACTACATCAATTTGCAATTTTATGATTAAACTAAAATTTATCTTATTTATAATAATCCAAGGCAGTTCATTTTTTTTTATTTAAATAAAATATAAATTTCGCTAACATTTAATTCGGTTCTTACTTTTTTATATCTCTTAACCCATGATTAATACGATTTTTTTAAAAAGTGGTATTCCAAATTTGCATCCTTTCCTCTAAATATCATGTTATATTTAGTTATTTCTTGTTTAGATGTAATAATTATTTGATGTTTTGTGTAGATTATTGCCTTGGCTGTGTCATCTCTCCCTTCAAATAGATAATTATGTTTACCACATCCGCAAACAGCCGAAAATTGCCATCATCACTACCGCAACCACTGTACATACACTCAATGTCACTGTCTCCCATCCAAAAGCCACACTGCTAATTACCAAGTCACTCTACAGCTGCTTCCCTTTGCCATATAATTCATAGATGTATGTGTATATATATATATATTTGCAACTATTATTCTCCCTCCTGGCGAAAAGCGTACGAAATTTATCCGTCGTCTTATTTATTTCCACAGGATAAAATGAATGGAGAAACGAGAAAAAGACTGAGAGTAGAAGAAAATGAACGAGAGTACAAAGATGAAAAAAAATAAATAAATAAAAAAAATAAATAAATGAATACATAGTCCGCGTGCACACGCGGTTAAATTTTACTTGGCTCGTATGTATTATATACTTTTAGGAAGGAAGAAGAAGGAAGAGGTCATATCATATATATAGTGACAATGCTACTACTGAGCACCAGACCATATTCCACTGTTCGCTTGGCTCGTTAAGCGGACAAAAAATAATAAATCACCACTATTTTTACTTCCCGTGGCCCGTGTCGGATTTTTGAATGTGTAAGTGTAAGTATTCACTGGTACAGTCAACTGAGAGATAAATTTAATAACTCAACGTGCGACGAAAAATACAAAAATTTATTTATATAAGTAGACACATATATTTTAAATTCACATATTAAATAAATTTATTTGAATTAAATTAAATTTTATTTTAATATTTGAATTAATTAATTTTTGATGATAAATAAAAGTTGGGAATATTATTGACTTTATATGGGAATATTAAATTTGATTGCAGTTGTATGCAGAACTTACATTTCTTCACATAAAAAAATTTTAATATTAATAATAAAAAAAATTATCCTAGATTGATATAATTACATATTTATTTATTTCGGTGGTAACGTTTAATTGATTATAATTACACGATCAATTAAAAATACAACGACAATATATACTACTACTGATGATCGTATAATAAACGAGTGTATATACAAAATGACCATGAAGCTTCAACTAATAAAATATAATAAAACTTTTTACTGCTTCAACTGAATCATAATTTAAAAAATCCAATTAATATCAACCGTAATAATGCACAGAATTAATTCTCCTACATATCTAGATAATAATATCAATAACGATAATGATCATTATTTGTCATCATATATATTAATGTTCAATTCAAGACAAAGACACATTGATGGCACGTGGATTTATCGCTATAATTAAATAAAAAAAATCAGAGAGATGAAAATGAAAAAATATTCAGATATTTCTTTCTGGTGAAAAAAAAAAGCAAACTTTCTCCCATTTTTTTTTTGCTTCCCCTCTCTTTCTGCTGTTGGCATCCCGCTGAATTACGACGACGTCGATTCACCGCTGTGCCATTTGAGAAGGCATATATATATATTTAAATATGCACCTTTAGCGACGAGAGAAGAGAGAAAAGTGTGCGCGTTATCCAGTAAAAGAGAAAACGAAAAAATAAAGTGAATGATAAAAAGTCATTTTTGAAATGAGGTATATCCCAAATCTGTGACGTTAAACCTCCTGTTCATCCCTCTTATAACGCATCTTCTCCTTCATCATTGCCTCCTTGTACCTACTTAAGGCCCCGCGTGAAATATGAAATTAAATTCATTAGGTCCGTAGCAGTAATAAATCGAATGAATTGTGCGTGAGTGCTGTGTGGCGCACGGGCTTATAACTCAGCTTGGCTGAATGGAAAATGATGAGAAATGTCTCTCATTGACCGGTGGGGGGTCACAAGTCCCTTTTGGTCCTCTCTCTTATATGCGGACTTGTGGGACGCGGCCAGTTATCATCCGCGATTCGAAACCAAGTATGTATAATAGGCATTTACATAAATAAATATATGTGTATATATAATTCTGTATAGATATGAATATAGTTATATGTCTGTGTATACTGCGAAAGGACACAGTGAGAGGGAGAGAAAGAGAGTTAACGATTGAAGTAACTGGCAAAATCCTTGTGTCTCATAAACACCCTCATAACGACCACCAAAAAGAACAGATAAATATTTTCCATTTATACCTATTACAATTTTTTTTTCTTCTCACTTTCCATTCATTTTTTATTGACTCCAACATTTTTACGAACGATTTTTGGCAGCTTTTATTGCATATCAGTGTGTCAAAAATCCGACAGTAATTCTTAAAAATATATCTCTCGTTTAATTCTTTTTTTCTGCTTCACATAAATACTTTTTATACATGCAATAAATGAAGAAGAATTCAAATATAAAATTCGTAGACTTTTTTTTTCTCTTTTCTCATTTTTAATATATATATACATATATATATAACAATAGCTATCGGACAAAGATATGGGATCCTTAGAAATAACGTATGCAGACAATTATACTTCGAGAGCCACTTTATTTAATCTATCCGCCATGAGATTTGTTAATGTTACGACATGATGTCAAAACACCTCTCTTCTAAAAACTCTTAAGTATATATACCTATTTATATATTTATATACACAAAGATCTATAGATGTATACGTATATGAAGCGGTACATACAGTGGAAAAAGATTTATGGGGGTGCTTGCTTTTGCACACCGTTATAACGTCCGTGTGACGTTAAATGACTTTTCGGTATGAATAGAGTAAATGGACTGTGATTTGTACATCGCTATATAGACATTATACATATGTATATATATATTTATATATGGTTGTATATATTATGTATGTATAGTGCAGTATATATTGTTGAAAACATATATATATAGCCACTCGTGTGTCTCTTCGTGCCACTTGGTCAAAGAATGGTTTTGTGTTTTGGGCGCGCGCGTACGCTCGTGAAAACATAATGACCACACGAGTGTCTGATGGTCTCTGGATATGTACAAATAGCTAACTAGCTATATGTATATATGTATGTATATATAGTTTGCTTTATATTTATATGTATGGATGTTTGTGTGAATGTTCACCAAGCGCGTATTTTTTGTTGTCACTCGATTGAGGTGTGTATATCGGGGGAAAGGTTTTTTTCAGTTGGCAAAAGCTTGTATGATGGTATTTATACGCAGTGGACACAGTGGACCTCAACAAGATATATTGAAAATGAGAAAAAAGGAAAAAAAAAACATCTGCGGATTTTATATGTAGGAAGATGTAGTCATGGATAAGTATATC
This sequence comes from Microctonus aethiopoides, assembly GCA_030347275.1. Classification (NCBI taxonomy): domain Eukaryota; kingdom Metazoa; phylum Arthropoda; class Insecta; order Hymenoptera; family Braconidae; genus Microctonus; species Microctonus aethiopoides. The sequence goes on along the minus strand of JAQQBS010000001.1, from coordinate 24,369,964 downwards.
GTTTATTTACTGTATTTTTGAAATTTTTTTTTTTATTTATTTTGTGTGTGTGTGTGTGTGTGACTGTTGGTATTTAAATAATGAATTGGAGGAAGTGAGTATATATTGTTATTTTGGATGTGAAGGCAGAATTGAGTGTGGTTGGAATTTATTTATACGAGTGTGTTTAAATAAATAATTTTTATAATTTATGTATTATCGAAAATAAAAAAAAAATTGTTTTTTTCAAGTAGGAATATTTTTTTTTTTTTGGGCTTCCCGAACGTGAATAAAATTAATTATTATAAAATAATTGAAAATATGATCTTGAAAATTGGAAATATATTTTGGTTGATATTTTTAATCGAATTTTATTTTTTATTAAAAATTCATTTTTTAATTCAGATTCAATCTCACGACTTAATATTGATTCAACCCCAAAACCATTATATATACCTTTAAATACTCCAAACAGTTTTATTTATATAAAAAAAAAATACCTATAAAAAAAATTCAATTTCTTCCAAAAAATATTTTTCAATTTTAAAATTTCGTTACATTCAAGACTACAATAATTCTAATTTTACCACTTCCTACACACATATAATCACTCAAATAAATTCAAAAACTGTCAAAATTCACCTTCATTATATCCTCACAAAATAATCAATGAATAAAAATAAAAACTTCAAAAAATAAAAAAATAAAACACATACCAAATACATAATACAATAAATTACCCAATGTCTCCACTGAAATATACATTTTTGATTATGTACATACAGATAAATACAGAGAATATGATTGAATGTACATATATATACCTACACATGTATATAAATTTATTTGAATGCATACAGAACAAATTGCGTATAAATCGGCCGTTGTTCATATACAATTGAAGAATATATACAGTGCCTATTGCATAAAATGAAGGCGAATAGAAAACATCCGGTGGTGGGTCCATTGAAATAAACGACGACCCATTATTATATACCTATACATACCTATATAGCATATGTATATACACACAAATGGTAAACTACTACCTATTTTCCCCAAGAAGCCTAGGTCCAGACACAAAACACACATACTCCTACACACAATCACACTCATATATCCACGTATCATCTCATCGGCCGATTAGGCTCATTGTGGATTCTGGCTCGTGCCCTTCTCCTCCCATCAGTATACATATATATTATTTACATTCACATCGCCCTGAGGCCCGGTGGTCTGCATTCAATAGCCTCTCACGTGTGCTCGATCGTCTTAAACGTAAAAATCGAACGAAGATAAAAACATTTCTCAAGTTTCTCTCACACGTTTTGACGTTTGCTTCAACACTGGCGCAACGAGTGAGACAAATATAATTCTCTCTTGTCAAAGGACATAGATATTTATTTTTTTGCGTGTACATGATGTACGAGGGACTGAGTAAAAAATAAATAAAATAACCGCGAGTAAAAGAGAGAAATAAAATAAGACACGAAGAGTGAAAAGTCCGTGGGTCCATTGTCGCGTGAATGGGAGCCTTGAGAGAAGGGCAAACACGCTTAACCTCTCGGCCTATTGTCACGTTCGTTTATCCGATTTAACGCTGTATATATGTGTGTAATATATACATATACATATACATTACTGCCGCGTATATCAAATACATATATACTTATATAATATTTAAATATATCCATATATTAATTCATTTATTTAACGCGATTGTTGATTGCTTTTAATAAATTGGGAAATATTATATATTTATTGTTGTGATAATATGATAATAGTTGTATATAATTGATGGTATATGTAGAATTAAAATGGAAATATTAAGGGGAGAATTAAAGGTGAATGTTAAAGATAAATACAAATAAATAATTTCTATATAATAATTATTTAATATAATAGGGAATTATGATGAAAGATCAGGGGACGAATTTTTTCGTATGTCAGATATATTCTGGACACACTCTCTCTCACTGTTCAAATATATATATAATAATAATAAAAGAAAATTGCGCGATCTTTCACGGGGCGGACACGGCCCAGGCGCGCATTATTGGATTACGTCTACGTTCTTTTGTATTGTTGTGTGTTTGCGACGACGATGCGACGTCCAGCTGCAAATTGTGAAGTGCCAGAAGAGTATAAGGGATATACACAAACGATCGTGGTTGAGAAAAATATAATCGAGCGCATAGGAAAAAAAAAAAAAAAAAGAGGAAGAAGTAGAAAGTGAATGGAGAAAAAGCGATAGATGCTGATGCATATGGAAATATGAAAATAATATTTCCTTCAGGTCATGTACGGATTTTATGATTGATATTTATTCAAGTGACTGGACGAAATGTTTTGAAAAACGCACGCGTGTCCCAGCCGTATGGAATATTTCTATAATATAAAATATACGTTACACGATGCGACTTTTATAATAAAATTTCTTTTCATCATTGATCAATATGTGTCATTCAGATATTTTTTTCTCTGCTTTTTATTTTTTTTTTCGAACATTCTTATAATCCACTTTATTGTTCCCTTGTTATTTAATAATAATATCAATATTAATACGTATAATATTAAATACAATATAATAAATATAAGTGAAAGTGATAGTATTTGATATGGTATTTAAAGTAGAGTGATAAAATAAATGCGTCGACATGCATAAGTGAGAGACGCTGAACGATGCTTTGAGATTAAGTGGAGTAAATCCTTTGACTCGTGACTCGATGTATCTCGGGCGTGTAGCTGCTTCAACACTCTTATAATATGTGTGTAAATACATATACATATGTATGTGTATAGGGCTTAACAAACGAGCGCGTGTGGAACGTACGCGCGCGAGTGACTTCACCAGAGCAAACGATGAGGAGAAAGATAGATGGATATAATGCGAATGAACGAGATAAAGAAAGGGACGCATACGCGTGCCACGCATTACAATCAAGCGTGTTACACTATCCCATACCGAAACTGTATCTCAATCGCGCGCACCATTGTAATCCTCTTCGACATTCCCCACTGAGCAAAACCAGTTCCGCATATTTTCAAGCTCACAAACAATACTTCACCCCTTATGTATGTGTGTGTATATATAAGTTTCTTCTTGCATAATATTTTATATGTTATGTAAAAATATATATGGATGTGTATGTATTATTTGTGTGTGATTTATAAATTTATATTTTGTGTGTGTGAATAAATATAAATTTATACAATTGTTTGGTAATTTTAGTTATTTTTTATTTTTATTTTATTCTGTAATTGTTTAATGTTTTCAATGTCTTGCAAGTCGTTTTTCTCTTTGTATGTAAATTATGGGAAAGAAAGTTAATTCAAGAAGTTTGATGTTTTTTTTTTTTATGACAAATTAAAACGATCGATGAATTTATTTTAGTGTTTTTATAATAAATGATAATTCTTTTTTATTACTGTTTATTATTCATTTTTATATAAAAGTGTGAATTAAAAATTCATTTTCTATTTCGTAATAAAATTCACAATTCTTCATGAATAAATTTAATAATTCATAAATCGATGTTCCAATTTCTTCGAATATTTATAAAAAACAAAAAATCGAAATATTTTCCAACACGAAAAATTATCATTTCAAAACAACAATTATATTATTCAACTTTCTTCACAGTCCTCCACGTTTTTTTATATACATATATCACTCGAAAATAATTCCTATCAACCCTACAAAAACGCAAATAAAAAAAAAAACATTTTTTTAAATCAATAAAAATTTTATAATTAACGCGGATTTGTTACAAATAAAAATCACCACGACGAGACCGCGATTCATATATATTCAATACACACACACGCATGTATATATATGTTAAGGGGTGTATGTACCAACATGTGCGCGTGTGAGAGGGTCAAATAATCCAGTTAGCCATTGGATTCGCGCGTCGACGCGTTTGACCATTGGTGGTGGCGTTTTGGTGAAGTATGGAAATGAAGGGCATTCGTCCATTCGTATATGGACACCCGGACACGCCATACATATACACCCATATACATATACATATGTATTTACTAGATACATCTATCTACTGCATTGCTCTCTTTTGCAACATTCCTCTTCCTTTCTCACTCTCTTGCATTCTCACTCACCCCTCAAAATGTTATACAATACATTGCTCTGCCAACTATATACGTTAAGCTCTCACTACTTCGTTCACTCGCTATCACTTTCTGCCGCTTTGTTATACAATTCGCACACTCGCCACAAATAAATATATATATATTTATGTATATATAAATGTCTGACGACAATTAACTAACGAGAGATTGACACAACTTATTAAATGTTATCTGCATCATGGAATATTTATAATATATATTTGTGCAAACGTTTCATATACCGAGTGGACATTCATCATTTATATATATATATATATATATACTAATCCAATTTTATATTCATAAATTTTACATTAATAAAAATAAAATAAAAATAAAATAAAAAGAAAAAAAAGAAAAAAAGGAAATTAAATATTTTAAATTGAAATAATAAATATTTATATTTGTATAAATTCATTTATATATAATTTATATATTTACTGTGTCTTTTAATGTATGTACATAAATATACATATAAATAAAACATAAAAATTGATTTAATAAATTTATAAATCAATGATTTTTAATTTATTAATAATAATATTATTTTTTCGGTATTGTGGTGTGGATATTTGCGGTGATGTTATATCTATACAAGGGTGAAATGTGTGTGATGAAGAATATCACCACCCTATATTGAATATAAGGGACTGAAGATATATGTATATAAATAATATATATGTGTATGCAGTGTGCGGTGATGTAGGGAAAGCGCGGAACGAATTGCCAAGGGGTTATAACATAATTGTATTAGTTATAAAATTCGCGAGCGCAAGAGAGTGAAGATTGAGGGAATGAGGAAAAGAGAAAGAGAAAACGAAGGGAGAGGGCTGTGAAATTAATGCCTTTGGCTTATCAGTGGCCTGACACTTTGTGTGGTGAGCTGAAAGTCGCAGTGTTGCGGTGTGTAGAGTTGTTACAGGGTCAGTGGCGTAGTAATACGCAAATTCATGAGATAGAAATAGTGAAGTATTTGAGAGTGTATTGCACTCGTGGGATTCATAAATAAATACTTAGTTAAATGTTTTGTGTGATATGTATTTGTGTATATATTTGTTTATATTTATATTTTTATATGAATTTTATATGAATGTGTGAATAGAGTAAGTAATTGTAATGAAAAAAAGTTTTTAGATATATTTATTTTAGTTTATTTTATTTATTTTATTTATTTTATTTATTTAATTTATTTTATTTATTTTATTTATTTTAGATAGAATGGTGAGTATTGGTGGTTGCTAATGAAGGCCTTATTAGGCATCAGAGACGTGTTTGCAAATAGCGTTTTTTATGGGGGTGAAGGAATTTTATTTAGTATTATTTTTTTGATGTTTTTATTTTATTTTTATGTCGATGGATTTTACGATTAATTGGCGAACATGTTTGTTGCACTGCACGGTATTTAGAATTTAAATTGTGGGTATTGTTTTTTTATTTAGATAGACTTTGAATAATTTAGAATATAATTCTGATAAATGTGTTCTTTAAATAAAAATAATTTTATATTTTCACAAATAAAAAAATATCTCGAATTAAATATTAATATTTTCGTTTGAGATTTAATTATTTCATTCAGTCTATTAATTTCATTTAATTTATATAATGTTCATTACATCTCAAGTTAATAAAAAATTTAATTCCAACCCATAAAATAAAATTTTACAATTTCTTCTTCATAATAAAATAATATACATCTCAAATAAATTTCCTCCATACAAACAACCATCATCATTCCCCAATATGTAAAATAGAGTAAATAAATATTTTTTTCCATTCCAAATAATTCTAACACGATGGACAAAACGCATTACGCAAGATTTATTTTAAAAGATGAATATCGATGTTGAAAAAAAAAACAAAATTTCATATTTATATATAACCGTACATATAAATTTATATTTACATGTTGACAACAATGGAGGACCCCTCGACCTCAACACACAACATTGATAAAGAAGTAAGAAGAATAAGATGGTAAATAAGATAAGCATATTGCCCGTGTGTCGATCGTCATTTATACATACTCACATACACACATATAAAAATATATATATACATATATATTATATATATTCGTATATACATATGTATATACATATATCTCGGCCAATCTCACGTAAGTCGATAGTTCAATCTAAGCAATTCCGCCCACAGCTGCATGGCGCGAACATTCTCTCCCTTATATATTATTTTATATCTATACATATTACTTCGTACATCCATATATACATATGTGACGAAGCAACAGAATGTTATATAGATCTATATAGCACCCTCGCTTGCGGTCGTCATCGTCGCAAGCATAAAATGCGCACCGGGGAAAGTAAAATAAAACGAATCTGTCACGCACACTCGGCAACAAACTGCGTGTTCTTTCTATATTGGCTTCTTTTTTTTTATTTTATTTTTCTTGAGTGAGAAGAGAGAAGAGTAAAAGCATATAGCACACGTAGTTACAGAGAGAAATCGGTGTATTTGAATGTATGCTGTGTATGTATATGTATAAACCCTGGTTGATATCGTCCTTTTGCTTCTTTATATGTACATTCTCTCGCCTTTCTTCTCATCTTCTTCTTTCTCATTCTTATAATACTTTGCCAACGTTGTGATCTCGCACAACCGTTGTGAATTATATTCCTTCACGTACAATATATATGTATGTATTTTGTATCACATGTGACGACGCGATGTCGAGCGTGTCGAATCGTAAATAATATATATACAAAATATTTTATTTTTTTCATTTTTTGGAGTATTTTTATTTTCTTTTGAGGATTTTTTTTTTTAGTTCAACTGACAATTGAATTGTCAAATTGGACACAGACGATATATAAAATACATGCCATTGATTAAATTGAAGGGAATATTATATATAAATTTAATAATATACTAAACATCAATGAGGAATATGACGAGAAAAAAAAATATGAGTAAAATGTTTTGTGTGTTAAATATTTTATGTAATTATATATTTTTATTTTTATTAATGATTCATACATGTTCGTTTAACATGTTATGTTGTAAATGAGAATAAATGCCAGGAATATAAGAAGAAAGTATAATGATATATATTATTGAAGTATATGTAAAATGCATGAGAACAAAAATATGCGTTAAATGAGTAACAAATGCGTCACAAATTTACGAGCACCGCAACGTGTCTATCTTTCCGCTCCCATACTCTCTCCCTTCATCCAATTAACTTTCTGATTTGCGTACCGTGTGTTGCAAATAGTTTTGTCGACGATGCGAGAGTGCTAGCCTTCAACCCTTTCGCTTATAAATCCCTGTCAAGTTTCTTTAAGAATGCTTAGAATAATTTTTTTCTTTCTTTTATTTTTCCTCTTCCATATAATACATTATAAAGAAGACTCTTCATAGTAACAACAGCAATATATATCAACCACCACGACGACATAAATCCATGGTCCATTAGTTCCACATCTCCCTCAATAAAAAATTAAAAAAAAAAAAAAAAAAAAAAAAAAAAAAAAAAAAAAAAAATACAAATTAAATAAATAATTTATTAATATTTCATTTTCCCTTATTCCAACCCTTTTTTTTTCCACATCTTCATTACCTCATATTTACATTAGCAGTAAATAAATCTTTAAACAAATGTCCTTGAGAGCCACGTAAAAAAAATACAATATATATTTATTATTTATATTTTATATATAAAAAAAAATTAATAGATATATAATATATATAAATATATACATTTTTATATTTGAATGTATCATAATAGCAGATGCACTCGAGCGAGATGAATTCTAGCTCGTGGATTAAAGTGGAGCGAATAATAACAAAATGAATAAAAAAAAATCGCGACCCCGACCCCCTGCGGCTCAGCTAACAATGCGAGATAGAGAGTTAGCTGGCCACAAATACCACTGAGGGGTTGTGGGCAAGTCCGACCATGTGAGTGAAACGACCGAGCATTAAAACGCCCGTGAGCGAATGAGAAAGAACAAGAGGAGGGTGGAAGAGTCAGACGAATAGTCTGGTTTGCAGATAACTGAGCCCCGACGGGTCCCTCCATCCTATCCTGTCACGGACTACCACCCTCGTTGGTCTCTGTGCTCGCTGCACAGTGGCGTCGACGTGAAGTTTCCACCACCATCGTCAAACACACTATACTCATACCCTAAAACCCCTCATGTGAGTTCACTCTGACTTTTCGTGTCAGCGATTGTCGTTTTCTATCCTCAACATTTCAAAAAAATCAAAAGAATAAAGAAAAAAAAAAAAAATTCCTACAAAATTTTTTTTTCGTGATTTCGCCAAGTTTTTTTTCCGGGTTTTTTTTTTTTTATTGTAAATCACATTCGTCGAATCGGAATATTACATTCAGCATGGGAAATCTGAGTTTAGATTTGTTTTTAAATATGTATAATAATTAATTTAATGAATGAATAGATTTTAATTATTCTTCAATTATAATTATTGAAGTGATTTTATAAAACACACAACGGAATATATAATTTAGTAATAATTATATGGACGCGTGTATATGCATGACATTGGTTTTAATATAGAGTAATGGTGGGATCTTGCAATGAAATTTTTTATCAAGTCATTGCGTGACGATTCTCAGCTGATTTTAAACGCATACGACACAAGGATTGAAACATGATGGGACCATGGACTCAATGACATTGCATTTAAATTTCATCGGAATAAACTATTGACAATGGACAATACAAAGAAGGAATGTCTGATAAATTCAGATGGTCATCAATAATTGATGATAATCAAATAAACGAATGGGAAAAAAAAAATCGATTATATTTCATCATGAAGAAAATGATATTTCAACAGGTATTTTATAAACAATACGATTAAATTTCTATAGTTATTAAACTGTAGATGTTGAGCTGTTAAATGTTTTCGAGTAAATAACAACATCACTGATGAGATGTTAGTACATATGTATTATGGTTATGTGTAGCAATAAATGCAGGTCGAAGCTCTCACGAGAGTTAAACATATATGAAAGGAGAAAGCCAATGTGATGACTGCGATTGGATCAGTTCGTGGTCTCGAGTCTTAGAAGGTATACTTTAATATGTGTGCTTGATTGTGATGACGAGGACGACGACGACGATGGTGGTAGTTGTGTTGAACGTGTCCCGTTATTGAGCTCTCGATAAGTCGTGGAATCAAATTGTCGAGCGAGTGAACCACTCACTCTTTATGTCAGGGTGGAAAATGTGCCTTTGCATGAATATATCTACTGATATATACATACGTATATGTATATATTCAAGAATTACAATGGGTAGAGTTTGCATTGAGACACTGGAGAAAAATAGAAATTCACATGTAAGATTAATGAATTGCTTTAACATGAATTTAAATTGCAAACAAATTTATTATAATAATTATATGGATTAATGTTTTATTATTATTCTTTTATCTATTGTGTTCAATAAATTCTCTGGGAAAGTTTCTTCACATTCACAACCCTTCGGAATAGATATAAAAAATATACTAAAATATATATATTTTTATTTATATATAATTAGTGGAATAATAGTTAGTTATTAATATAATTAAAATATCAATTTTTAATTTAATATATTAGACACAAATATTATTTTTTTCTTGTGAGTTTATGAATAAAATATACTAAGCACATACAAGCTAAATATATTCACCGGTTATTTCATAAATTTATTTTCTACGTGAAGAATAAAAATTAATTAAAGTAGATAAATTTATCACTTTGAATGAATTATTAATTTCAAACAATTGATATTTACTATAAACAAATTTAATTCAATTTTTCCTTACAAATTTTTTTTTCCATTTGCATTATACCAAAAACTTTATTATTATTTGTTTAACCACAATTATAAAAATAGTATCAAACTCCATAAAAAAAAAAAATAATAATTAAATTGTCTGAATCTAAATACAAATATCTTATTTTATTCTTCAAATATTAAAAATATTAAAATCGAAAATCTGACGATGAATATCCGTGAATTGAATATATAAATACATACAAACATAGTACACAAAATTGAGAGGGGTACATTGTCCGTTTAGCTGGTTGTAACAGTACGTATTTGTGGTTTATTGTATACCATTCTGAAGGGGGTTGAAGGTATAGAGCAGGGGGCCAGATCGGCGGCGGAGATTGCGTTGGTATATGCTTGGTAGAAAGCCGGCTTGGACAGGACGCGAACTGTCATCGTCGTACACATATACACATACATACCTACATATGTAGTAGATATACAGAGGATATATATTTGTGTATATATTTAGCAGCGAGGGAGATGGATAGATGGATGGATAGATAGAGGGTGAGAGTATTGTCTACGACGGGCATCTAACACGGCCAACCGAATCACATTGTGTGTTGGTCGACGTCGGCAGTTGCAACATTTCCATAGTTCCAAGTGACACACGCGGATTCACCAATAGCAGAGAAACGTCTCACTCACTCACTCATTCATTTATATATACAATCTCTGGCAAAATCCACCAAAGCTCACTCTTGCTTTGAGCGAATTGTCTATAGATGAGTGTTTAGTATGTATGTTCTCTCATGTAATCTAGTTGGTAGTCCAAGTCTACGTGCCAATACATTGTCATGCTCAGTAAATTGTATATCTTTGTCTATTGCCAAGTAATATATGTATATACAATAAACATACGTAGAGAAACGTACATATGTATGCAACAGACGAGAGTATTACAATTCATATATGTTATCCAGTGTCAAGTGAAAGGATCATAATTGAATAAGATACTGATATATAGTGTTATGGTGTTATGATACAATTTAACGTAATTTAAATGAAATAATTCAATCGTTGATTTAGATTAAATAATTATTAATAATAATTATTAATATTAAATACTTTTTTTTTTAAGGATGATTAATTAGATATTATATTTTTATATGAATTTAATTATTTTTTATTTTGTGAGAGATAATTGTTTGGCTTTTTTTTTTATTGAGAAAAATAATTGGAAGATTTATCAACGACGTGATTATTTATCGATTGTGAATATATATTTATGTGATTTAAATTATTGAAATTATAGAGTAAATAAATTATTGTTGACTTACCAGTGGTGAATAAAACAATTGCTTTGAGACAACTGTATTCCGCTGAGTCGACATGTAGTGCTTTTAGTTTTTCAACTTGCTCTTGAAATATTCTAATGTGATCCATAAAAGCCACGACACGATCAGCAGCCATTGGCGATGCATGAAGACCCGCAGCAGCGAGCAATGGCGCAACATGAAGTGGCATCGAACATTGACTTGCATTTAATACAAATAGCTCACTCCAAACTAACCTCAATAATGCCACTTGATCGGTGACTTGTAAATCAGGAAAGAATGGTATATTTCTCGCCCATTCAACAGCAGAAAATAATAATCTTGCTGCTAATTCACATATATTATCAATGCCCATAATATTATTTGGTTGCATACATTGACCATAACGTGACGTAGGATATGGCTCGGCGCGTAATAATAAACTGATATATGACGATAAATATGAGTGACCATTTAAACTTGCACACGCTACTGCGTCGCCGTTTGAAAGGCCAAATTGTCCAGGTAATCCTGGTAATGATGGTTGCGATGGTGGCACTCGTCCACGTTGCACCGCTGTAACATAAAATAAAAAACAAAATATTTAAAAATTGCTAAAGTGTAAAAAATTATTCAAACTTTTATTCCGTCATTTATCCATTTAATATTCAATCATTAATAATTATTCAAATAATATTCACAAACAGTTTAGACTATAAATAAAATTTTTCATCTTCATAAATATCTATTTCATAATCATTTGCAATTTTAGTATTATTAAAAATAAAAAATAAATAAATAAATACTTTCGCTAAAATAAATAATTCTTAGTTTACTTTTTAATCATTATTATTCTCAATAGGGCTATTCACATTCCTCCGTTGACTCAACTATATATTTATATTCATATATATATAGAAATATATATGTCCGTACCATAAAGTGTGGTGGTATATTGTAAAAAGGATTGCTGGACGCGAGGGGGAACGCGATGAGAGCCACGAGATCGGTGAACGCGAGGTATTGTACGTCCAAGACGTTAGTGATGGTGGCGGTGGTGGTTTGGCGTCCTGCTGTGAGCAGCCTCTTTCTTCTGTACCTCTTTGGGATTCCACCGTAGATACGTTTTGCAGTTAACGAACGCGCTGATGGACGGATGAACGCGCGCGGTGGCGTCGAGCGTTAGCCATCAGTTCAATTCACCTTTGATTTTTATTTATTTTTTTTTTTATTCTTCACTTTTCATTATTTTTATTTCCCATAGCATCTGGGTAAAAGTATTAACAGGCAAAACAGTACTGCGTACCGTGTACTTATACGTATATATACAATTACATACGTCAATCAAATAAAAAATAAATGAGAAGTAAAAGAAAAAAAAAAAAAAATTTAGAATAAATAATACGTAATGAGAAACAAAAAATTCAAATAAAAATATATTGATAATTTATTTATATAATGTAGTTATATTTTAATGATCATTATTAAATGCCACGAAATTTATGTGGTGTATAGTCGTCTAAATAGACGTAGATAAAAGGTTTTTAGTTTATAAAACGGTAGACATTGGTGTCGGTATGCATATTCAGTACCGTTAACTTCAAGATGATACTCTCTTTCCCTGTCTATCTTTATTTCTTCCTCACTTTATCTGCAAGTCGATGGGTAAGTCGACGGTTGTTACTATACACATATATATTTAAATATATATGTGCCTGGCTGTATACACTTTAAGTGAATCCCTTTTATATTGTCAGCTTCTTTGCATATAACTATTGAATTGGCAAGAGAAATTATCTGATTGAAAACTATTGATAATAAATGTAGTGTGTGCTATTTTCTTATGAGAATATTTTAGATTAAAATTAAATTTAAATTATATATGTATACGTATATATATGTATATAATTCTTTGATGTATTGTGTGATGCATCACGACAGATATTTGATTTAATGTTCTATAGAAATGCGTATGCATTTTATGTGTCTGTAATATTTATGATGAATAGAAAAAAATTCAAATGTGAAAAGGATTAAATAAATAAATAATATATATTGTAAATAATTGTGGTGATAGAATTGGTGTGTTGTATTATAGGTATATATTGTTTTTTTTTTTCATGATTATATATGCATGAGATGTGTTTAAAAATGAGCGAAATAAATAGTTTAAAGTGAATAATAAAAAAAAATATAAAAAAAAGATGATTTTTAATTTTTTTTTCTTTTTGAAGGTTGAAGCAAAAATTCTCGTGAATGTTCGCCCGCGGAGTTTACATGATTTGAAATGCTAATTTTCGTACACTTACAACTCACGTAAAAATCACCAGTCGGTTTTATTAAAACAAAATTTATTAATATACTACCATGACGTATTTATATGTATATATTTATTTTTTACATATACACATTCACTGACAGGAGTGAAGAAAAGAAACGATTGAGTGAAAGAATCTGATGTGTCAAAAATAAATCTCTCAAAAAACAATTCGATATAGCAAAGTAAATTAATCAATAATTTTAATGTACTTAAAAATTTATTTCAAAATTTTAAATATACATTCACACCTGTATATGTATTAATTAATGGGCTTCTATTTTTTGTTAAATGTATGTTTATACACACGTAGTGACCGCAGGTGAATGATATAATAATAAAAGAAATGGCAATAATTTGTCCGCGATTTAATTATATTAATTTTTGTCTCTCTCTATTTCACATTTTCTCATCGATTTAAATTTTATTTAATTCTTTTTAATATTAACACAATCTCAATCCGGTCGTCCACCTACAATTTCTCTTATGCCAGTAACCCACATGTTGAACGTGGGTCATTGGGTTACGATTGAGCTCACGACTCCTGACATGTGTTTATTTCTCGCGCGAGCATTCGCAAATATATAACCAGGATGGCAGAAGATCACATGGAGTTGAATGAAATTGAGTGCAGATATTATTAAGACATATATACATAAATATAATGTGTACATACACGAGTATATACATGCATATATAATGCTTTTTGTATGATTATTTGTAGGATATATTCATGTAGGCAAATGTATATTTATAAATTTGTGTCGTTTGTGTATTTGAATAACGTTTGTTTGATTTTTTCTGACCTTGATAAATGTTTTGACTAGCAGACACACGTTTAAATTCTTTTTGGAATATATATGTACGTACATATATGCATGCATGACGTAATTGAAGGGAATATATGTTGAAGAGTTAGTGTGATAGAAAATAAATGAAAAAAAAAAGCGTGGATATATCTGTACATGATGTTGTTATATATGAGAGAAGTTGTTTCATAGTTGTATGGTCTAAGCTGAGTCATCTTTTACCTTTGGTTCTTTGCGAAGTGCTTGCAACGCGTGTGGTCATGTACAAACGTGGTATAGGCCTATGGTCCAAGCATTCAGAAAACACAGAGAGAAGGAGAAGAGAAAGAAGAAGAAGAAGAGGAAGAGATTGATAAATATAAAAACACGAAAGACCAAGAGGTAAGATTATCATTGGTAGGATCAGATCAGTTCATCGACATCATCCAGTCTCTCTCTCTCTCTCTCGTCATTCAACAAGACTGTGATCATATCAGAGAATGATTATCGTTTCGCATCTGTGATTGGTTAGCGAATTTAGAAAAAATTTTGATTTACAAGATTGATCATAAAAAATTATGAATATGTTTTTTTGTATCGTGTTTAATTTTTTTTTTCTCTTCGATTGATATGTACACGAGTATTTTCACTAACGTTAAACCAGTTTTCATATAGTGATGAGATTATTTAATAAAAAAGAAAGAAAATTAAGGAGAAAAAAAATGTGATAAAATTTTTATTACTTTTGGGTGTTGAAATTGATGATAGGAATTAAATTTAAAATACTCAGCTCTTAGTAATATTCATGTATACTTTTTATCGTAAGCATTAATGAAAAATCGCGCCCCTTTTCCGGGATAAATTTCGATGATTATTTAAAAAATAATAAAAAAAAACACTTTGAAGAAAGCTTGAAAATAAATAATGAACAATAAATATTTTATAGAATTTGAATAAAAAATTTATAAACACGTGCAAAAATAATATTCAACTGCTTTTATCATAAAGATATATACATATGCATGTATTAAGTGTGAAGTTTTACAGGAAAATCAATAAAGGAAATCATTATACAAATCAAATCTCCCAACAAAAAAAAAAAAAAAAAACAATTAAAAAAAATCTACGACAAATGACATTTCATTCCTTTATAAAAAGCAGTGTCTGATCAATGTGAAATAACAGCAATTAATTCGTCACCAGTAATTGCTATTGGTACACATCAATGTGTGTGTGTGTGTGCGTATGTGTACATAAAAGATGCATCACACGGTGATAACTTAAAGAGACAAGATGACTTGAAGGCTAATTCTCTAACCTGCTCTCAACATGTATCACAATATACACATTATTATACCTATCCCAGCACCAGATCCCTCAAGTGTATACTTGTATATACATACAAAAACGCCCATGTGTGATTTATATAGGTATATTGAGGTGGACAGACGTTGGTCACAGCTTCAGGCGATGCTTCCGTTCCGAGTCATTATGATAATTTTGCCGGAAAGAAGGTTACAAGCGGCATCATGCCCGACCTTATATATATATATACACACACATACAATACCTCGAAGGCACATATATAATATATACAATATTCCTCACATCACAAACACTATATAATCCTTAACTCTTATTTCTTTTAATCCCCTTCATAATAATTATCACTGTCATCATTTAGTCCTCGTCATCATGCTAAAAAAAAATTTGACAATATTATAATTGTTCAATGACTTATATTTTTTTTTCCTTTAAATTCACTTGGATATTTCACCAAAGTGGTGAAGAATTAAAGGAGAAATGAAGAAGACAAACTAAAGAGGAATAACAATAAGAAAAGAAGAATAAGAAGAGGCAAATGGAGAGAAAAAAAATAGAAAAAAAAACAAAAAAATAAAAGGATCGAATCGGGGGAGAGGTCGGAGGAGGTTACAAGGTTACACGCGTCCAGAAGAGGGCCCCGACGCGGGTCCGCCTAACATTCCCACGGTGTCTGCTCGAGGCAAAGCCGCGCGAGAGAGGGCGGCAGAGGTGGAAATAAGGGGGGCATTGGGCCCCGGCTGACTGGGATAAGTGGGGGCAACAGGCCCGAACGTATCCGAACACCGGTGCCGCACGGCGATTTAGCGAAGACGCAATACTCTGGCATACACGCTCTCTATCCTGTCTATAACCATCTACACATACATACACACAAGCATTTATATACAAATACACTTTCATATATGCTCTTTGCTATGCTAAAGTGAGCCGAGTAGGTAACATTAAGGTCGAGAGCAAGATATACTTGCAGAGAAAGAGAAAAAAAAGAAAAATAAGTTTAACCGCAACGGCTTATTAATATATCCACGAGTATTTTGTTCTTTACCATCAGCGTTATACTTATTATGTGAAGTTTTATCAAGTTCAACAGAGGCAATAGGTGCATATATAGCTCTACTATTTCACTGTATATATGTATACATATATTTAAATACTCGGATACATGTTTGTACGTGTTTAAGTTGGGGATATATATAAGAATTCTCTCGCTAACGTTCTGATATCGTGACGCTGAGTGGTTGAGGGGGTAGTAATTACGTGGCGGCGGCGGCATCGAAGAATAGCAAGGAGAAGAAGAAAGAAAAATAATGTATAGATGTACACATATAAAGAGAGAAGTGAAACGATGCAAATAGCAACAGCCGTTATACCCGCCACGTATAGAAACCCACCTGCTTTATGTATGGAATATCCATGCGCCCGCGAACCAGTTCGGAGGATGGCGCTGTTGGTGTTTATGCTACAACGCAAAATAGATAGATGTAAAGACATATATTTTGTGTGTTGGCGTCGGTTGAATTCATTCCGATAACGACATTTTTCACGAACAATCTAAATAAATTTTGCTGCTTTGAATAGACAAAGAAAATAACTAACTAAATTATTATATTTTTATTAATATTAATTATAAATATAAGTATATATTTATATTAGTGAAGTATTCTTTTTTATATCGCGTGAATTTGTGAATTGTTTTGTGGGAACTTTGTGAGAATAAAAAATAAATAAACGTGGTGGTTAAGTAAATGATGAATTTTTTTTTATATACTTATTCACAGGATTTCTTTAATGATGATGATTAAATAATGTCGCGAATTTATTTATTTATTTATTTTTGTTGTGTATTATATTGAGGAAGAAACATTGTCCAGTTGGTGGGACATGGATGTTATATTATAATTCTTATTTAATGATATATTGTTGACGTAGTGTGTGCATATATATATTATACTTAAGATTAAGCATTGTAGATATATATCTAGAGGTAACGCTTATAGCTGGCCGCGTTACGGTCGAACTTTCACATTCTGATTGCACGAGACTATTCTATACACATGAATTTATTTATATGTATACATGTATATATATATATACATAGGGATATATATGAATACATATATAAATGTATCTACTTCTTCCTCATTCGCGTCTCGTTGTATCTAGGATCGAGGTGACTTTCGTCCGGTTGGACCTCGGATTAACGAGGTCGATACGAAGATTATTTGGACTGCGCGCAAAATTCATGCGAAAATTATTTTTGGGTCTTATACATATAAAACAAAGTGTTTGAATATTTAATGTCTTGTATACATGTGTATTGCGTATACATATAATAGGATTTATTGTATATAAGCAGAGTATTTTTTTTTTTGTTTGAATTCATTGGTTTTTATAATTGTTATTGTGAATTGATATTTTTTCTTCGTCAAAGTCACAGAAATCTGGATAGATATGTATATAAGTGTGGGTGTGTGTACTTAACAGTAATGATTGTTTAACTTGGCAGAGGGAAAGAAGAATGGAAAAGACCTTGTACCTCTGAATATTCATTTATACATCAGAGTTGTTGGTTGTGGATAATGTCATGCTCTTTTAACCCTACGGTCACCTTAGAATGTTAATGAATACTTTTGTATTTTAATTAATCAAAAATATAGAGAGTAACGTCATTAATCAGATGTATATAACTATAGGTATATCGAATGAGTAGGTATATAAATTGTGTGTTTAATAATTTTCATTGAAATTAAATTTGGAATATTTAATTATTTAAGTGCGAATAATTTTTTTTTCTATTTACTTTGAATTTTAATCGAGCATTGGTTTTATTGTAAAATATATTTATAGATTATTTCACGAATAAGTGTACGTATAAATGTGTATGTATATAATGTGTATTTATGTGTGAGTGGGTTATGATAATATTTTTTTTTTATTTTCTTTTTATTTTGAATAAATGTATATTGTGTGTCTTTAATCATTTTGCAAGGAGAGTACGACGTGATACAATGCAGTAAATGGATTTTATGTTGTACATAAAGTGAACCTTAATATCTTGTCTGATGTGTATTATAGACGTACTCATGATGCAAAGTTACACATATACGTATTTATATGCGTACATATTTATATAGTTGAATACTAAAATGTGTTTACTGCATTCATTAAAATCTACTGCATATAATTTAACTTGCTCAATATCCCAATAAAAAAATTTCAGAAATTAAATAAAAATACATGTACATATATAAATTAAAAAATTAAACACAAAATTAATTATAATTAATTTAATACAAACATTAAATTAAAAAAAAATCCTTCAATAATTGCTTAATAAAATATATATAAAAATAACTAAATAAAATAAAAATTGATAAATTAAACTAAAATCTAAACTTAATAAAAAAAAAAAATTCAAAAACGTTTCAAAACCAATTTAATATCTAAATATATTCTGAAAATTTATTTAAAAAAAAAATATACCTATAACATGATATAATATTCTATATAATGGATAATTAATTACTGGTTTAAATATTTTCATAAATATATATTATATACTTATAGATTTCACGGAAACGTTTGAGAGAGGAATCGGTTTTATTCGCGTGTGTAGGCTATAACAAAATACATGTATCGGTAGAAACGATCGACGCGAGAATCAACCAAGCACATAGAGGTTCGGTTTATACATACATATACGTATATATATATATCCATGTATATAAGCCAGCTATATATATAGTTACGGGATTAGCAATCGTCGATTTCCCGGAGTCGAGAAACCCCCGCTAATTGATTAAAGTCACGATCCCGATGCCATCCACTGGGGTTATAAATATGGGGTGGAGAAGAGATTCTCGCACACAATATCGTCGTGTAATCTCAAATAACCTCTCTCTGCTCGGCTTTGAAAGAAAGACACATATCTATACCTGAGATATCCAAGTCTATATAAAAATCGTTTCACCAAATACATGAATTTATTGCCACCAAAATGCATTCATGGAGCGAATATTTAAAATCAACCCTTTTTTTTTCTTCATTCATTTGTTCCCCTCAACACTAATATACATATGTATCTATGAATATACTTGTATTATTGTATGTATTGAATCATTGTCATTGTGTCATTGTTGCTGAGGATAGCGTGTGATTAATTGAAATAATGCAATGAATTAATTTAATATTTTATTGTGAATAAAATAGGAAATAAAAATTTTTTTTTTTTTAATTACTTCAGCTTTATTTTATTATGTATATATTTTTCTTATTTTTTTTTTGCAAAACTTATGTTGAGATTTTGCGTGTCGTAACTGTACATGTATAATTATAACAAATATTAATCATATACATGACAGTCACGAAGAACGAGAAGGCGAAAAAAAAAATTTTTTCATAAAGGAAGAGAAAGATATTTGTGTGTATACGTGCATTTTTATATATACACAATTCTATACACACTGGACTGACTTGTTTGATAATGACTCCCCGAATGCGGGTCTCCGACGACGAAATTAGGGTTATTTGCTTCCCTTCTCGTGTGTTCTTTTACAGTTCACAATATGAGAGAGTATATAAACTCACAAAGTCTCGCGTTCTAGCATCGTCTTTTTCCTTTCCCGCATATTTCCTTCGCTCTTTTATTTTGTATGTATATACACATATACATCTCTTCCTTTTGACTCGGATTCCAACTTGTCCTCTCCCCCCTCACCTTCCAATTATACAAACATACATATATATATATATCTCACCCTTTTGACTCGCGTGCGCGTCACACATTCGCATACCTATAATATAGCGGTGTATCTTCTTCGACCTCTATTTTTTTTTATCCGCGCGTCAAATGTGGAATTTCGCCGGCTGTCACAAGGACACGTGCTTGCACATACACACATCTGTACACACATAACAAAAAAAAATAATAAAAAAAAAAAGCCCAGCAAAGAAACGACTGAAAGGAATTTATTCAGCAATGCTCGTGACATTAAAATAATTTATTTATACCCACAAAGATAATATAAACACATTTGTTTTTCAATATACTTTTTTTCTCCTTAATATTTTCATTCACACACACAAAAAACCGTACACAAGTATTTAGGAATCGCGAGTATAAAAATAAAGAGAAGAAAAGTAATAATTCTAATTTGAAAAAAAAAAAAGATTATCCTTCGTCTTTTACTCTATAATAATCGAAGGGCAAGAGAGAGAAAAGCGAATTGTGGCGCGTTGGCTAACATTTGAGCGTGCGCGCGAGTCCGCGCGGGGGACAGTATCACGGCGGGCTAATCTCGGGCGCATCCTGTCTGCTGTGGCGGCCTGCATGGATGCCCTGGAGCCGAGCTCCGCACGGAAGGAAGGGGCCCCCAGGTAAGGTCATGCACCCCACTGACCTCGGACCACCGACTCGTCTCATGCCCCACTCTCTTGTGCGCTCTCTCTCTGTGTTACCAACATAAACCACCACTATATATATATATATATACATATACAAAATACATATCTATATAAAAATATATTTAAGTATGTATATAACTATCTATTTGACTCTTTTGTTCTTCATTTTTGTCTCTAGTTCTCCTTTTTATATTTTGTCCCGCGTGTCTATATTTAATGTATATATAAAATTTTATATGGATATATATGTATGTGTATATATACATATGTATGTGTATATAAATATATATATTCGTCGCGAAAGAAGATCCTTGGAGGATGTTCTTGAGATTCGCGGGGGCTCTTCTCACTCCTTTGATTCTCTCTTCAATGTATATTTATGTGTACTTGTGTTGTGTTGCATGAGTTGAAGATGAGACGCGCGCATATACATGCCTTGGATATATATATGTATATATTATCTCGTGTGAGTTTGCTGCATCACACGGAGTCTGCGCTTGCCCGCCCACCGGCATGAGAGAAAACGATTGTGAGAAGAGTGTGTGAGAAAAAAGAAATGTTGAATATGGAATACACTTGATTCAGGATGTTCTGATATTAAACTACTGATTTTCTTTTAGTTATATATTTTTTATTGTTTGTAGATATTTTGGAAGAGACGTATTTAAATGTCTATTTGCTAATTTTTTTATTGTTCAATGAATATATATAATTAAAATTATTTAATTGTCATGACGTAAAATGCATTTGTTTTGTAACGAATATCATTTATAATATTATTTAAAATTTTTTAAATTATCATTGAAAGTTTTATTTGAATTATATCAATTGATTCATCAATGTTATTTGCAAAATTTCATAATATAACTAGCATTCAGATAAAAACATTTTAGTTACTTTTTAATGTAAAAAAATATTAATTATTTTATTCCCTCATCACAATGAAATAAAATATCAACAAATAAATAATATTAATATAAATCTATTCATTTATTCATTATATTACCTATTCAAACATAATTTAAACAAATAAAAATTAAAAAAATTAACTAAATAAAATATTTATTTTTATTTACTTATTTTTTTTTTCTCGAAATTAAAGTATATATATCATGTGTGGATAAATAAGTGTAATATCACGTCATGACGCCCCGCGTGAGTCCACGGTAATGCCACTCTCACTCAAATCGAAAAGAAAACGTGTACATATACCTACATACAAATATATATATGAAAGTGTATTTGTGTGTATGTGCTAAGATTATTATCGTGCGCATCGTAAGGAAGAAGGATATATACTCACATGAGTATATAAACTGCTACAACTATATACACATACACTTTATACCTAAAACGAAGAGTGCGAGGGAAGCGCCAAGCGTATGAGGTATATAAAAGGTATATAAGGCCCATGCGAACATTTACAAGTGGAGCGAGTGAGATACTTATATATGCATGTGTGCTCAAGATATATATATATATAGAAGGAGGATTACAGAGGGAGGGAGAGGCGTGAGAACGTATCCACGGGCTGTTCCGCGGCACTGGGCCCCACAATCCGCAATTAAATCTTTACCCAACTACTACCAGACCCATGAAACACGTTCGGCCTCTATACTCTTCTACCACGAACCATCGTTCGTTCGTTCGCTTGCTCGCTGTAATTTCCCCCGTGAATTCCACGCGCGGACCCCGTGCGAGTTTGCTTTCTCCATCTTTGGTATATATGTATGTAGGTATGTATGTAGATGAATATTATGAAGAATTTACGTGGGACATTTTGTGAATATTTTGATTTATATTTTTTTCGTTTATGTATTTTTTTTTATTATGTAGATTAATTGAAGAAATAAAAAGTAATTGAGGATTATTTTTGTTTATTTAAATAGTAATGATTATTATTTATTTATTATAATGATCATTGAATTTATTTAAGTCGTGAAGATATATTTTTAAATTGTATTGTTAATATATATTTGATTGAATGAATTTTTATTTATATTTAATTTTTTTTTTTGGTTTTGATTGTGGTGTATAACTGATTTGATGAGGATGTTAAATATGTAAAAAGTGTAATATGGTGTATTAAATGATATTGTTTGGACGTGCAAATCGTGAGCAAATTGGAGGCAGTAGTGTAGTCGTGCGCGGCGACACAAGTCAGTCAACGCTGAAGAGATTGCGCGCGCGGGGTCACGTCGCGAGTATATATGTATATATGGATGGATATATATGTAGTGATTGAGAGAGGGGCCTTCGAGAGAGTCACGCTATTCAAGCAGGTGTCACGGTTAGATAGCCATCGATCTTTTTTTTTTTTTTTTAATCGTATCCTAAAGAACATATTATTCACTGAAGCTCGGCAATTTTTTTGTTCTGTTATAATGTCATGTTGAACTTCCGAATGATATACATCCATGTATCAATATTGATATATTGGCATATGACTATATAATTCACGATATTATCATTTGTTTGTTTAGTTTGTAAATACAACAGTGAAGAAAAAAAAAGAATAATAAAAAAAAAAACGAATCTGTTAATTATAAAAGACAAATAATTTTTTTTAATACTTTCGCCAAGTGTTAGATTATTTCAATTGATGACTTAATGAAATGTGTTTATTCAATGGTTAAATTTAAATAGATATTATAAAATGTGTAAAAAAAAGGGTTCAGTACAGTGCATACCTTCCCGGCGCATGCCCATCTTCAGGCACTTTTTTAGCCGGCAAAATTGACATTGATTTCGATGATGTTGATCTATTGGACAGTTACGATTCCCCCGACACGAGTACGTTAAATTTCTTCTCACACTCCTCTTGAAAAAGCTCTTACATCCTGTAAACAAACAACAAAATATAATATTATCCATCCAGTTAATTAATTAAAACAAAAATATAAATTATTAATTTCAAAATATAATTTACGGAAAATATTTTTAAATTACGTTGTAATCGCTTTCACTATAAGACAAAGTATTTTTATACATACATATGTATTATTTGTGGTTTTCGTCCCTACTTTAGCAACATTTATAATACATCATGTAACAACGCGGCAAGCATGCATGCACGTAAAAGTAACCGAGACGCGGCTAGCACGCACATCAGCCAGAAAATTATTTCAAAGAGAGAACTGTATATAACCCATAACGCGTGCGCGCAAGCACATCAAGTAATACATATAGAGACGAGGGAGCGAATCAACCAAAGAAGGAAGACTCATTCCCGTGTACATATATACATATGTATGTGACGGGACTGCCCCAAGAATTGCAACCCCGACGGACTGGCAGAGCACCAACGGCCAACGCCGCCGCTCGTTACACGCACGTAATTCAATCCCACGCCGTAGAAATGACCCAACATACAAAAAAAAATATATATATACATACACATACAACAAGTATATACATAATACATACATCTGGCTATAATATCACATTGAAGAATGAAGAAAAAAAATTATTCATCCACGCAAAAATGCACATCTCGAATAAATAATAAATCAACAAAATATTGGAAAATAAAAAATAAATCACTCTCACATAATTCATTAAAAAAAAATCCTATTATATATTTATTTAATTCAATTGTTTTATAATTATTGCATTGTGTGATAATAATATTCACAGCATCTGCTCATGATAAAACACGTAATATGAATATATGAACTTGTATATGATAGTATCCATGTGGCCTCCAACTAAACCCCAACAGTAAATTCAAACAATTCCTTGTTTTATCTTAAAGCAAAAGCCTCTACTATGTATAAACTTTTCCCTTCTTCTTCTTCTCTATATTCTATATATACATATGTACATATATATAGATATATAAATTCAACTAATATACGTGACTTGGTTGAAAATTTGCAGACCCAGCGTGCGTTCTAATATAACGAGCCCGCGCACCAGCTCAACAGATCATGACCACTAAGACCTCGAAGTGCGTGTGCAGGTCGATCTCCTCATAGCTAGACCATCATCAGTAATCTTATATACCATGTGTATAGATATAATTTTTAAATATATATATATATATATATATATATATATAATTCTTGAGTGAAGGAAGCGAGGCTGAGCGCGCGCAAATGCATAAAACTGCGGTCAGTAACATTTCGACTCGGCCGCGTAAAATTAACGACATTGTTATAATTAATTAGCGTCTCAGTTGTGCGTCTCTGTAGTTGATATATATGTATATATATGTATATATATATATTACAAACGGGGGAGTTTGATATAGCATTGTATACGTATATATATATAAGTATGAATGGAGTGGTGTAGATGACGGTGTACGGGGGGTAATGTAGGGAGGTTCGTTAGCGGGATAATTGGTCACAGAGGATGCGCCTGAAGCGGCACAGGCGCGCAATATTCTGCGCCTTATTCATCGCTTCGGGCGTAATGCGCCGAGTAATTCTACGCCTTGCGCGTAAGTATTATATGTATATATATATATCTTTATATGTATATGTATAATATACATATAGACATACATACACATTTTTAAAGATATATATGAAAATTTTTTATTTCTGTTCACATTGTGCTCCAATTGTGCATGAATATGTCAGTGTAAATGTTCGGGATGAATTTGATTAGTATGAATAGAGAGATATTATGAAATATTATTCATTGAAAAATAATTTTTTTAATTATTTTTTTATACTTTGTGAAAAGTGATATTGATAAGTGATTTTTTTGTTAGATTATTAATGATTAAACATTGAGAGAGTGTATAATATTTTATAAAGCTCTATTTTTTGTATAAACGTATACAGACAGAGTGGTACATTGAAATGAATATAAGAATTGTATTATATTTTAAATGTGAATTGGGAGAAAAAATAAAAATAAATAATTGTGGTAGAGAATTTAATGCACGCAAAGGTGGTGTAGTAATTAAGACAAATCAACAACTATCTTTTCAACATGTCTGCAATGTATGTATGTATGTATGTATAATTGCCATGTTCTCATTAAAATAAAATCGATTTAAAAAACCTTTCGTATGAGCAACAAAATCATCTTGCGCTCCAGCACTTTATTCATTTATTCTAAACAACCTATAATAAAAATTCTAAACATATTATAACAAATAACAATATTATTAAATATACATATTGTACAATTTACAAGTGTAAATGACGACGTGAACACGAATAAATTTGAAAATGAGATTAATAAAGATTATCCAGAATGGAAATAATATAATATGATCTCATTAAGGCGATTAGCCCATAAGGTCTGCTTCACTGTCTGGCTTCTTCTTTTTCTTCTTCTTCCTCTTCGTCTTCTTCATTTCCATTGTGAGCATATACATATATATTAAGAAAATGAGAGAAAGACTGTGATGAAGTCTATGTGGGGTGAAAGGGAGATTCACCACAACCATCACCATATACTTAAACCTATAACGTGCAGCCCACAACCCTCGTCAAGCTTTCATACAAGCCATCGTTGTAAGAAGGAAGCAAGAGAAGAAATTGGAAACGCGACGAGACATTTCTATGTATATGTATAACATATATATGTATATATATACGTTCATTCGCATAAAATAAGGTAAGGAATGAAAGAGAGAAGCCCCTGATGCGATTGCAACTCAAACATATCTCAAATAAATTCACTTTGTCATATTGCTTATTGTTTTCAAGTTCCTAGTTCGTATAATACAGTTCTTCTATTTATTTTTTTATTTTATTATTCATTATATTTTTTATCTTAGATTTAAAAGTGACTTCTATATACTCCGATGCCATGCTTCATTTTCAGTACATTTTAATATAAATATATAAATCATGAATGATTTTTTTTTTTAAATATATTCATTCTTGTAAACACTTGTTCACCGACACACTCGCTAATTGCTATATGTAATCGCACTGCGATCACTAACATTCTCGAGTAGTTTCTTCATGAATAGTTATGTGTATATGACTATATATAAGTATTATGTATACATTTTAATATAGATATTTAAGTAAGATGCAAGTTTGTAATTACTAAAAATTAAGTTTTATTCATATGACACACGATGAATAATTTGACAATAAAATGTTGAAAGCCATTTTTTTTTCTATATGTTTGAGTATTTTTTATTTTATTTATTTAATATAAATAAATGTATGGATAAGTATGTAAATGTTTAAGTGAAACAGGGTATGTTGTTATGGACATGATAATACAGTTAAACGAGTCTTATTCACCTGAATGAGAGAGTAAATGATATAAGAAATAAAAAAAAATTTATAAATGTACGTTTGCTAAACTGGATTTGCTAGAAAGATGTCTTTATTTTCTCACGGTTCACTTGCATATCTTTGGTAAGCAAATTGTCACGGTCTATTAGTCAATTGGAATGAAGTTGTCGCGCGAGACAGCTCTACTTAGCTGAGTCATGTGTGTCTACACATGGAAGAAAAAAAAAAATAGAGAAATTAAGAGTAGAAGAAAAAAAATGAATTAATAATTCATAATATTAATAAATCTTAATATTGACATATTTAATTAATATTGTGTTAGTTTGAGAATTAGGTATATAATACATATACGTTACGATATAAATGTAATTCATCAAATTGATTATGTGAACAATGCAGTGACAAAGCATTTAAATAACTTGATTTATACATCTCATGTGTATACAAAATTATTATAAAATTATTTATAATATAAATTCAGGTATAGATAATTTTCTGTATTTAATATTTCACGTGAGTACATGAAAGAATGTTCGACATCATCTAATAAAAAATAATATTAGAATGTATAATGTCACATCATTAATTTTAACTTTATATTAAACTTCAAATCTTTCATACACCAATCATCAATAATATAAAAAAAAAAAAAAAAACTTTATAAATCGATATAAAAATGACTAGTGTGCACTTAACAAACACACAATCTACTCAAATAATAATTTCAAAAGTCATCACTATTTCAACACAATTTTTTTTCCCATCACTCCACCCATCAAAAATATAAATAATTCTTCCTTTCATTAAAAAATCCTTCAAACCCTACCGAATCAACATTACACAATTGAATAATTAACCTTACATAAATTACTAAACTTATAATATTCAACTTCCCAACAATATTTATCAATTCTAAATATAACTTGAAATATTGACATTAATTTCAAAATTTTAAATTCAAAATTATTTCTCCACAAATCTAAATATAAATTCGTGCATTTGCAGTTGAATTTCATTTGCACACACACACATACATACATACATATATATTCCACATACGAGCCATTACGCAAACCGCATATATCGAATGACATATACGTGAAATCGTGTTCGTAGCTGGGGTACGTGAAATGGGTGGCGCCAGGCTTCTTGTAATCGGCAGATTAATGTGCCTTTACTCGTGAGAAGGAAGAGAATAAGTACCCATGTGGCCTTGGGGGATACATGGAAGACGCTTTTGTAAATAGAATGGGTCAGTATTCTATATACATATGTGTATAAACCATAGAGTAAGTATAATATCCTTGCATATATACCTATGTGTTTATTTTCTATATGGTAAAGTAAATGCATAGAAAGATAAAAATAATGTTAGTGAAGATCGAACCAAGTATATAGTAAGTACATACACATTTAATATTATATATATGAAAACCTGTTAAAGGAGTTTTGATTGAAGTGTAAGAAGAGTGGTTTCTCTACCAGTTTTCCATGATGGGCCATCAAACATTTCCCATCGGCATCAACGTCGGGGCCACACATTAAATGGGCACCCTACGGTCTAAGTGTTTTGTGTGTGTTTGTGTGTATAAGTATATATATATATATATATACGAGGAGAGTGTACGTGCAGATCAGAATGAAACAGGCCGACGACTAGACGTTGGCCGGTTCTGGAATCGGGCCCCGTATTCGACGCGTGAGAGACCCCGTATGACCCTCCATCCAAAGAACTCATTAATCATTTTATTTTCGCGCGCTGCAGCTTAGTTTACCAAACGCGATATGCATGTATTTATTTATATGACCGTTGGCCATTTTTCATATGTATTTTTGCCTGGGTGAATTAATTTTACCAAAAGATATATACGTGTCATATAAGAGCTTAAGCAAACATGATATTACTTTTTATACAGTTAAGAATTTTTCATTAACATAATAATATAAAATAAATAATGAAAAAAAACATTTTTATTTTATATTTGTATATAATTAATTGAATATTTAAAGCGTAATTGGTGTGGGTTGAATAAGTTTTGATGATGATTTTTAGTAAGTAGAAAAATAGAAAAAATAGAAATGAAATTAATGTGAGTAATAAAAAAAAAATTTTTTTTTTTAAATAGATATTTATTATTTAATATACTTCAATTATTATTTTAATAAAAGATGTCTTTTTTAAATGCATCCTATGATCAAGTGGATGCATCATCGGATGCAATATCGCTTTATTATCGTATAGACGAATTGATTTTAAATGTCAAGCGATGTCAAACGACTGGAAATTATTGTCAATTTATCAACTGATCTTGCGCGATGGCGCTTGATCGCAGAATGGCCCAGATTGTTAAGCTAGTAAATACATATATATTCATAATCAATGTATATAAATGTAAATATAGATGTACATGGTCTGATACAAGGGAATATAGTTGTTTAGTATATTGCTCTGTACACACAAACACTGCGTGGTCTCTTCGTGTATAATATATCAACTGATCGCCTCTTCTCATTTCATCGTTGCTATACAGTGATCACGATGATGATGATGATGATGATGACTCATGGAAATCAGTGAAATTCCATTCGAATTATATGTACATATGTTGTGCATTGTACATAGTTATGTGAATATATACACATATTGGTACGAATAATATTCATATGCATCTATAATATTTGAATCTATAAATGACGTTAAGTGGACAACTGTGACGTTGTCATTTTCGAATATTATTTACAAATAGATGATGGATAATAATGTAAAGTCAATATACGTCCGTTTTATTTCATGACATGAGAATGAATATAATCCATGCAATTATATTACATATATAGTAATGAGAATAATAATAATATAGAGAATAATTTAGTATAATAAATTAAAATTGGATGATAAAAAAATGTAATGAAGAAAATTATTAGGAACAAAATTTTTTTTTTTTTTTCGTATAAATATATATATGAGAGATTGGATTTAGTGATAATTCACGTGACATATTGGGGGATGTTGCTCATAGAATAGTAATGAAAAACTTGATGAATTGGATTGGAATAAAGTAGATGGGTGGTAACTTCTCATTTAGCACTTGTGTCTATTGGGGGATTTCTTTTTTTCTTTTTTTTTTTCGTCACCGGGTATTTATTTTGATTAATTGTAATTTGTCGTCAACATTTGGAGACATGTAGCAGACGACGATTACTCTTCGTTAACACGCTCTTTCGGACCCTCGTCTCACGGTCACGCATAAATAATATAACAAGGGAAAAAGAGGAAATGGTTTGTGCGAGAAAGAGTGGTTGGTGTATAAAAGACAATATAAAATA
Source organism: Microctonus aethiopoides (assembly GCA_030347275.1). Classification (NCBI taxonomy): domain Eukaryota; kingdom Metazoa; phylum Arthropoda; class Insecta; order Hymenoptera; family Braconidae; genus Microctonus; species Microctonus aethiopoides. The sequence goes on along the minus strand of JAQQBS010000001.1, from coordinate 24,339,418 downwards.
ATATGTATATGAATTGAAATAAAATATTTAGACAGTATTTACTTTTTATAATAATTAAACGCGTGAAGAATTTATATTTGAAGGTTATAATAAATATTATTTTCGCACGAGTGCAAGAGGGTTAATGATATACAAATGATGAAATGTGTTTTGCATCAGTCTATGACTTTGGGTGATGCACACAATTCATCATGCATAAATTCCAACATATGGAAAAATAAAATCTATTGACGATGGGTAAATCTAACTCATCATGGTAGCCAGAAATGCGGTGGGCGTCCCGTTTATTGCCGACACACACATACTCACATATTAATATACTCATATCCATTCGCACAAACATATATTCGTAGTGATCCCTTCGCGCTTCGTTTCCCAGGTCCGTTACATCGTTATTAGCTTCCTAACGGACATGTAAGCGTTCCATCGCACACACCCCACTGGGTTATTAATGATAATTCTTTGTTTCTCTCTTTCTTCTTTTTTTTTTTTTCGTTTTTGTTTCTTTCATATATCTTTGAGCTCATAACTTGCTCCATCTCTCGCTCCAGGACTCTCTGTTAGTTCGCGCCTATGGACAAGGATCAACATCCTTTCTCAACAACACAAACACATGTATCCTAAAGTCCCTAACACAAAACGCGTTCCGACTCGTACAAATAAATATACAAAAAAAAAAAATCCCACCCAAGGGGAAATTACATTTCACTTAGGCGCGCTCTATCACATGTGTTTTTTTTTTGTCCTCTTTTATGAATTAATTTATTTCATTGATCTTTGCTATCATTTACTCATATTTTCTTATAAAGACATTAATTTATATATTTTTGACATACCTTCACAAGTAAATTGTCCATAATGTTTTCCACTGCTTTTATCACCGCAAACAACGCACTCAATATTTGGAGATTTGTCCGTTTGTGAACTGCCTGATTGCGAGCTATTTCCCTGACTACCCGGTGTCGTGCTGGGTGGCAATGGATCCCGTGGTGTTAGGACACCGCCTACGGGTACAAGACACGTTATGTCTTCAGGTGTGGCGGATGGTGTAAGATGCGTTGGTGGCATTGGCGGCGGACAAACTTGAATAGGTCCACCTTGATTACCGCCGCCGCCACCCGGTACTTGATTGCCACCGCCGAGATTTGTGGTACCGGGGTCCCGCGTGGACCACGAGGGTGGCGGGGCCACCAACGCCATTGAGGCGGTGGTGCCGCGGGGCGGGAACCCCAGCTCCAACGTGCCGGTGAGCTCGGGGTGATGGTGTCCCGCTGGTACACGACCAGGGAACAGGCTCGCCGTCGCGGGCGGATACACCACCCCGGCAGTCGCCAGGGCGTCCGCACCTCCCGTACCCCCGCGAACCACCCTGACTTCCTTATCGGGCACTTCGCGTTTAAATTGACCGCGTTAAGCGCGGATTATTATTAAATTTGTTTTGTTAATAATATTTTTTTTTTTTTCAGATTTCACTGATGAATAATATGTTTGTTTATTTATTTATTGTGTTGGTTTAATTGGAGTTTATGATGCACTTCACTGTTTTGGAGAATTATTTTGTTTGAGATGTTTAAATTTATTCAACAGATTTTAATTGATTTTATTTTATTTAGTTTTAATTTAATTTATTTAATTTTTATGTTTTTTCGGAGACTGTTTAAGGATTATGGAAATTTATATCCGTGTGAAGATGATGATGTTTTTGCGGAGAAGTTGACCACTGTGATAATAGTAACGATGACATTTCGTTGATGGTATTTAATTTGAAATTATCTTCCTCCGCGATTGGAGGAACACAATCGGGCGCGCGCACAAAGGCGCGCGTCCGTACACACTTTGCACCAAATAATTTTGTTGTCTTCTTAATGATCCCCCAATGTGGATAATAAACAACAGCACAATGTCAGAATTATTAAATATGTCAATATTCACGAGTTAAAATCGAAATATAACAATGAAAAAAAATAAATAAATAAAAAACAAATAAAATGAAATGACTTAAAACCAGTATAATAATTTAAATTCACTTCACTATAAATTAATAAAATAACACACACCAATAATTTATTTTTTTATTTTATTTGATTTCGTTCTACTCTTGCAATATCTCTTCTTCTCGTTTCGTTTTCCACATTCAATTCGTATCCTTTTTTTTCTTATTATTTATTTCCTCTTTTTAAATTCACCTCAATAATCACCAGCAACTTCACCCTGACATTAAAAGTCGATGGGGTTAATCGGTCAAATCCATTCAACGTTCCCTCTCTTAAAATATATTTTTCTTCTCTGTAATTTATCAGTCGTTTCTTTCCACCCCTCAATTAATTTTTCCACAAGTTAGAGACCAACACATGAGGATAAGTGGGCGGGCAATCATCTAACAAAATTCAAAATTAATTCCACAACGTCCATCAAAATAGTCTCTGCGACAAACACTATACTGATAATAAAATATCTTTGACAACAATTACATTGCAAGAAAAAAAAAAAAACAAATTAATACACATAAAATTATGCGCGCGCTCTTTACTACATTTGCCCCTCTTTTCCTTATCCTTATCTCTCTTTTTCTCGTTTGTTCTTCACTCCGTTCAAGTGGGCCCCGGCACACTCTCGCAAAGAGATCGAGAGCAGTAAAATAGAAGCCAAAGATCGCCCGACACCTCCGCGCGACTATTCTTCAGGCCGACCAGAGACCGACTGCCGACTGAGGCGACCCCTGACACCGACCTGGCTGCCCCCACCATTGCTCCCCGACGACCTCGCGCGGTTTCTCGCGGTTCGCCAGTTTCCATGACTACCGAGGGTGGGGTCGAATACAGGGCGCGCCCCGATGTTTCTCTCATTGGCTAAAACGTCGCGGCCTATACACCCCACTTTTACTTCACCGCAAAACGATATACACTCGCGATCATACGAGCGCAATACTCACATACCCACCAAGTATACCACGATACACAGTAGACATATACATTATTAATATATACATATATATATATATATATATATAGAGATGTATATTATATATAAACGGCACTTGGTGTGTTCACGTCGACCTCTTGTACGATACTCGTCTGTTTCACTCTTATTTTCTCGCTATTCTCCATTCAAATATATCATTTACAGACATGAAACTCTCATATCTATGCCTGTATATATAAATATATATATATATATTTATATATAAACGTGTGTACATTTTATATAGGACGATATTTTTTTTCTTTATCTTAGCGCACGCGCGAATATATTTGTGACACACACGAGATACATCCACATATTCTCCGAATGTTTCGATTGAAAATAATTCCGTTATATATATTTGTAGTGCCACTTAATAATTATGCGATATTCAACGCTCGATTAAATTGATAAACTGTATCATATATTCATAATAATATGTAGATTATTTAGCATTTTTTTTTTTTTGTAATCGTATATTTATATATGATAGTGTGTATATGAAATGTAAATTGACTGAATTTAGATAATTGATTATAAATAATTAGAAAATGGAATAGAAGAATATTGTCATGCAAGAAAATTTTTTTTTTTTTTTTTCGCTGGTGAAATTGGAGATAAATACGGTTAAGAAACCGGATGGAGTACAGGATATAGTTATATATGTAGGATATTGCGGGGGTGGAAGTATGGATAGAGAGAAGGTCACAGTGAGAGGGCGCGGCAGCCAATGGGGTAGGTGAGTCAAGTGGGGTGCGAAAAATGGGCAGTCCTGCCACTCCGCCTTTTAGATATATAACGTGGATTTGCTATCTTTATTTTTTTCCATTCGTTGCTCTCGTTTCAATCAATCTTTCCTCATTGCAGCTCTCTCTACGTTCAAGCTCGTGTGTGTTATATAGATATATACATATATTGTAACTGAGGCCGGAGGTTGGCAAGGGTGGATAGGTTGGGTAGTAGGGGTTGCCTTGAGGGCTCGACAAGGCGCCCCCAGGCCGTCGTATCAGGGTCAGTCGGGTCGTAGCCCTGCACCCCTGCACCAGCTAGGCAACTGTGTGTGCTGCGCATATACCTTGTGGTCTTTGCACTCGTGTGCTTGCTTTTTTTTTTTTTTTTTAAATGTTTTTTTTTGCTTTTTAGTATTTTTCTTCCTCTGGTTTTTCTACAGGGATTTTTTTTTTTTTATTTATGGTAGTTGAAGAGAAAAGTTGCGTTGCGTTGACAGAAATTGTTATTGAGATATTTGAGTTGGATATTTATTTTTAAGTATAGAATTTCTTGATGAAATTGAAAAAAAAAATCTTTAGTGTAAATAGTAAAAAAATTAATATTTTTTTAATTGAAAATAATAAATTTATTAACTATAAATGAATGATTATTTCTATTGAATAAATCGTATCACAGTTGTTATAATTCCAAGATGTATCAGTTTAATTAATGTAATGTTCATTAATTAATATTTAATATACATTGTGATTATTAATATCAAATAATTAATTTAAGAAGACGATTATTTTATTTAGTTTTCTAATTCTTCATATTTTTTTTTTCTTAAAGAAAAAGAAAAGTTCTACAAATGTATATACTCTTCTCACATATACTATTGTGTCGCTGTGTACATTAGAGATGCAGATGCCATGCTCAGTGACATTTGGAATCTTGAATCAGTGACAATTATTTGCCCTTTGACTGAAAGTAATGTCAATAAAAGTTATTTCTGACGTGCAGAGGGTCAAATTTAGGCATCATTAATTCAAATATACCTAAATAAACACATGTACAAATACACACACACACACATGAATAAAACTAAAAAAAAAAATTTTTTTCTCTCAAAAATTATTCGAATATATTCCGTTTCATAACATCATTTTTTTTTTTTCATTACATTTAAATTTATGTAAAAAAATCTGGGGAAAAAAAAAGGAAAAAAATTTGATCGCCAAAAGCAATGAGTCGCATCGATATATACCAAATGATCTGTGTATAGTATAGACGGGGGTGCGGACAAGAGGGTCGAGGTAATAGGGTGGTTAGCCGCGCACTCAGTATGGGGTATATATCCAACAATATATATATACATATTGAGACCGAATATATGTACGTTATATCGGCATGAATATAATATCTAAGTACATAGATAGAGATTGTGTGCTCTCTTTTCCCCCATATTGTCTTCATCCACCTCGCCCCTGTCACACCCCCTCTCGCGACCGTCTGGCGTACACTGTACTCTATATATGTATGCCTGTATGAGGAAAAAAAAAGCGCGGGCACAAGTGTATTGGGCTAAGGGGTGCGTGAACAATGCCTGTTCGTTCAATGCTCTCTAGATATGATTACCGGAAACCATCCCATAATTACTTTTCGTATATATCATGTATACATGTCTACCTCGTATTATATATGTATATCAACCCCCTGAACCACCTGCCCACTCTCTGTCAACTCTTCAGATTTATATTCGTCTCAAGCAAAGGCAAAAAAATAAATTTAACTTTGGAATGAATCGAAAAAATTATTTTTTTCTTTCAGCTTTTAATAGTTTCATTTTTATATTTTATATTAATATTTATATGAATTGTATACTATGTGTTGTAATCATATATATAAATTTATTTTTACGATTGTTGGTTACTATATTGTTTGTATGAATTTTAATGTTGTTGAAGTCCCTGAGATGTTGTTAAAATGCAGAAGATGAAAAAAAAAATATGTATAAAACTCTTTGAGGAGTAAAAATATTTTTTTATATCCGTTTATGTATACATATGTATGTATATATGTATATACATATTCTCTAGTGTGTCGCAAAAGTATAGAGAACCAAAAGCTCATAACTGCAAAGCAATGTGACTTTTCTTATTCTATTTCAGTATATGGGAGTTGCTTCTTATCTCTGACGTTGGGTTTGTGTGACTCTTCTCTCTACCCTCGGCTCTTTTGTTCGCACTCTTTCGACTGTTAATGCCGTGAAATTAACTCTCGGGCAAGAGAAATAACCAACAGCAGTGTGGTGAATGACTGAGAAATATATATTTATACTCCTGCGTTCACTAAATACAATAAAATTCTGGAGATATATTTGTCTTGAAAATATATTAAAGATATAAATAATTATTAAATTCTTCCAAGAGCAATGTGAAGTCGTTTATTAATTGATTCAAAAGTAATATCATATTATAATATAGTTCAGTTATTATTTTTAAATTATCATCCAGAGAGTTTTTGCTGTCTTTTAATTAATTTATTTATGAACTCTGAATTTCTGCGATGACAATCGGATTTAGTCTCTTTATATACATATAATCACACCCCTTTATTTTTTATATATACAACTGCACCTAATTTTTTTTTACTTGTGTATAATACATACCTATATAAATAAAAAAAAAAAATAAATGAAAAACTAAAAGAGAAAACGAAGTTTTTATGTACATATCTTAAAGAGAAAAGAACAAACCCTAATAAGTTTCTTCTCTCTTATCTCGGGCACTCTCTATATTTGCCCCCTTTTTACCCTTCTTTACTCTCCTCTTTCATTTTCACTCATACATATATATATATATATATATATATACACTTTTCTTTATCTCGTTATCGTCAAAACGAAAGTTTGCAAAGGGTCGCCATAATATTCAAGACGACAATTTTACTTTTTATACATACAAAAGACAAAAAAAAAAAATAACGATTGCTCACTCCTTTTTAATATTTTTAACGTAGTCATTATCAAATTATAAAAATTACTCAATTTTTTTCCCCTCTCGTACAATAATACATATATATACATATAGTTATAAATATATATCTTGTCGTTGTAAAATATAAATTACAAATATAGTATTAAAAAAAAAAAAAAATCAAATAAAAATAACATTCAATTCGAATCCTTTGTATTATATTGAATAGTTGCAATATGAAATTCTATATATAAACTTAAATGTACGTATAACTATATATGTAATATATATATTTTTATATGTATGATGGAAACGAACCATTGGAATAGTTGGTTCAAGAGGTCATCCATTGTTCCCTGTGCTCAAGCGATAAATCGGATCGTCTTCAATGAGAAGAACGAAACTACACCCGAAGTAAAGGTAAAGGTATATAAAGCAATACGTACAGGGGAAACATTTGCATAGGGAACCATATTCCACTACTACTACTACTACTAGTATTATTTACAAGTATACTCAGGATAAATCGTTCTGTAAAACGGGTCATGTATGCCATATATATAAATTTGTATGTATATATAGGTTCAGGATATTTTACTTCGGGACTGAATAATACATTGAAGAGTAAAACTAGTAAGTATTATACTTATTATGTATGTCCCCGTATGGTCAGTTGCGATCACCTGTCCCTTGTACGATTAGTCGGGGTCAAGATTGTAGCGCGAGCGAGGACTAAAGAGAATAAGAGAGTCCCCGGTCTCACGGGACTCCCTATTTTTAGCTTTAAATTTACGATAAATTAATGGTTTTTGACGGCGCGAAAAGCCCCTGCTTATACATATTCTCTTTGTATATTTTGAAACTGTAGGTTTATGTGCATGAGTACCTATACATTGGTACATATATAGGTATATAAATATGTGTACACTTGGTTTTGGATATATAAAATAACTTTTATGCATATGCGTTTATTTTATGTAACGTGGAAATTTTAATTCATCATTTAAAACTATAGTCCTTATATGTCAATGTTTTTTTTTTTACATGATTATTTATTACCACACATGTAGGTTTAGTTGTATAGATGTGAATAGATTTAATAACGGTCACAAATTTTTTTAATTTAAAATTTAAAATTTATTAATAAGAAAAATATGTAGAAAATTATTTTGATGGAAAAATTGACTTTGTTATTTTTTTTTAGTTTTTTCTACTTATTTTATTTTTATTTATTTTTTTTTCTAGTGAATATGTACAGTATTTGATGAGATAAAGTTCTAGATCATTAATATTATTGACAGGAATAAAATAGATTAAATATTTTATTTGACAAATTTAATGTGTTCGTGAGAAAACTTGCAGAATCAAATGCAGAATGTTTACACCAAAAAGAAATGCTTTCATTTTATGTAACACATCTGTATATAAATCTGTGTGATTTGTATGTTTAAAATGTTTGCATCAGGGTGGACACATCGGTGCACTAATGATCCTGTGGATGAATATAAAACTCAAAGAATTTAACGGGCTCATGGGTGGATACACCATTTATAAATGAATGGAACCATCATGTAGAGCCTGAGGGAAAAACTTTAAATGACTGCAAAGACGAAAAAAAAAAAAAAATAAATAATAATACAAGATAGCTTATACTTTACTAATGGTTTTTCGTATTTCAAACAACAATATATACAAACAGAACCGTTTAATACAAACACGTACAATCCCTGAAATGTATTTTAACGAATTTCCTCAAAATTCCCCGGGTATATATAAACATAAATGTAAACAAGTTAAACAATATTTCATAAATCGACAATTTGTCAAATTTTCAAAAACTATAATATTTCATACAATATAAATATAAATCACATAAACCTAACGATTTTCCAATCTATTATCATTTAATTTATCTCACACAGATGCTGGCGCGTTACAATAATATTTATATCAAATCATATCATCGTAAATTATTGCACCATCTATTTATAAAATTAATCAAAAAAGAAAAATAACAAATTTTATATATAATAATTTTATCAACAGACCACTCACAGTTCACCCATTAACAAACTTGATTTCAAACTCAATTAATATACATAAATGCAGACGAGTAAACACTCATCTTCTTTACATTATATCTCAAGTAGCACTTCCGCTATCACATCGCCATAACGGACCAATCATTGAATCACAGACACACTGTACCATACATTATATAACATATAGGTATTGCACGCGTATAACTATATACTACATATGTAACTACGATATGTATGTATAACCAAACAAGTTACAACGTGTATAACGATGGCACGTGCCCACTTGCTTTATCTATGTCCCATAAAATGTAAAAGTGTATTGTACCGCGTGTGTAATATCCTGCACTGCGTCTAATCCTCGCACGATGGAGACAAGTATTGTCTTCAAAACATATGTATATATATGTGTATGTACATTAATGTACTCTGCAGAAAGAGAGAGGAAGAGAGGGATGAGACACATGCGTACACATCTTTGCGCGTTAAAAAAAAAAAAAAAGGGTGTATAGTGACAAAAGATTGTCAACGACTTGTTCATTGTCGCATTTTATGATTCACAGGATTTAATGTTCCCCTCAATTGAAAGTGCAACCGTATCCACACAGATGTATAGTAGATATAGTGCGATCATGTGTGTCGTAGTTGTATTTTTAATCAAATTTATCCTGGCGTAATAATAAATGTATCATAATAAACTCATTTTACTTTCATCTTTTCGCGTTTTCTCTGCTGTTGATATTTTTTATGGATATTCCTTGCAGTATAATCACATGTGTACAATGTAAATAATGCAAGCCAAGTGGATATATGTTGATTATTGTCCTCAGAGTTTACTTCAGCGAGAATTAATATCAAAAATTTATTTTAAATTCACTGACGAAATTTAATATTTGATTTAAAAAAAAAATTTCCAGTCGTATTTTTTTTTTATAAATTGTGTAGTTTAATATTTAATTAATCTATAGTAATATATATTATGTGAATTATATATTCAGTTGATTATTTTTAAAATACACAATAGAAATATAAATATTGCGGTCATTGAAGTATATTTATAGCGTCGATGTTGACGAGAGCAAAGTTTTGTTCATTGATGACACGCTCTGACATCAACAACGTTGAATACTTCACTTCAGGTTAGTAGTAACTATTATAAACATATCATAGATTAAAAAACAATACACCTGGCCTTTTAACTGTATTATAAAATTTTTTTTAACAATAAAAATAATTTTTTTTTCTAATTCAATAAATTTTTTTCGTTGATTTACATATTAATTATGCTTTTGTTATTTCATTTGATAATGATATTTACATTGAATATTAATTAAATAGATGTGGATTAATAATATATTCAACGGATTGTAATTGTCATTAACGTGTTGGAAAATTTTTCTTTATGAACGTCATTAAAGTACAGTTGTAAACTTAATGATAAATATTACCAGGAAATTTGTCTGTACCTATACTCTTTTTCTCTTTCTTCCTCTTTCCATATATATATATATAATTATTAATCAGCTGTTCATAGTTATTTTATTTATTACATTCCCGTAGAGATGAATACAGATAATAAAATGAAATAAAAAATAAAAATTATCCATTAGCAATTGGCAAATATGGTTATGAATGCTTTTTATATACTGATTTATCAAAAATGTTTACAAAGAATAATGAGAGATGATAGTTGATGATGCAGAAGCATTAAAATATATTTATGCAACATCACTATTTTTAAAATAGTCGATTGACTGCTTCATAATAAATGTTATTACTGTTGTTACTATTACTATATTATTATAGTAACTTCTTACACAGTGGCGTCGATCATTAGTGCACATACTTAAACGAATATGATATACTTACATGTCCACATGCATATATAATGTAGAATGCATGCAATTTACATCGTCTATCATTTTATGGATCGTTGACGTTTTAAATATTAGAATTAAATATTTGAAAAAATATTTAATATTTGATATTAAATATATGTATGTATTTTTTTTTCATTATTTTTATTCACAAGATTTGATAATAAATATTTAGATAAAAAAAGACAAGGTATGCAATTTAAATTAATATTGTATAATAGATTATGTGAATTAATTATATAATTATGTAAAAAAAATTTCATTCGATTGTTTTTGAATATTTGTTTTGATATTTATTTAGAATATTTATAAACTTGACGATAATCAATTTTATTTATTTATTGTGTCACACTCTGATAAAATTTTTTTATTCGTAAATTGAATTACAATTTAATCGTGAATTGGAATGAAAAAAAAAGTGTATTGATTAAAAATTATAATGTAAAATTTGGGATTTTGTGTCAAAGTTGTGGTATAAAAAGGATTTTATATTTATTTAATTAATTTTTCGATTAGTCCAATCAATAAATAATACGTTTGTAAATAACGTCAGTAACGTTATTTAGACAACGCAAATTGTTAATATAAATTTAATAATAATTAAAGAGGCATTCGAAATGCGTAAATTAATTTTCGCATATTTTTAATATCATTTAATTCATCCACATACATATTTACATATTGATATATGCTTCTGTGTAAACTATATATACAACGGATGTTGATTACTGCTGATGCGGTGGGTCGTACAATATGTTACATAATATAATCTGACTGGTATTTAATCAAATATATCCCATTACTGTTTCCGAATATTCAATAACACTGATAATGACAAAAAAAAATTAATAAAACGTTTGACAATAAAAGTTCTGTACATAAATAAAATAATGTTAAGTATATGTTGAGTTAGTTGATCAGTTATGTGTATTATTTTTACGTAGCTATACATGTATACCTATGTGTTCACCTGCGTCAAGTTTCGCGTCGTCACTTCTCTCAATCGGGGTGAAGAGTGTTGGAAAAAAAAAAAAATTCCAAGGGGGGAAAAACGTGGCACATACTCAACTATAGTCTGATATAAAAATGTCAAGCAGTAAAATAATAGTGTCACTTGACATGTGACACACATTCATAATAAATCCATGTATATATATATAAAATTATAAATAGATTTAATTTCAAAAGTATAAAATAAATATATAAAATATTATTTTTAAATTTATTTAAAGTATCAATTATTTATCTTTATTTTTTCATTTTGAAAATTCAAATACTTTAAGAATTTTGTTATTTTAATACGAGTATAGGTAATAATTTTTTTTTAATAATTAATTGATTAAAAAATACATATATAAAATATTATATTTTAAAATTAATATATATCAATTCATACATATTTATTTATATAATATATAATTATAATATAAATATATTATACTTGTATTTATATTTATATTTTTGTGATAAATAATATTATTTAAAAAATTTTGTTTTTCAAATGATTTATAAGAATTTTTTTTTTATTATTAAATATCAGGAATATTGAAGTTGTATTGAGACTGTATAGTTGGTACCCTTTGAATATTATATCCGACAACTAAACTGAGTATATAACCAAAAGAGAGATATAATATAGGCATATTTTATGTGTGCAGGTATATTCAATGAATACTAGTGGAAGATTAATTAAGCTGTAAATACTGGTCAGTCTCTCTAGCCGCTAATGGGCAACCCGATATCCATGAAAGGCCGCGCAAGTTCGCCGGACAAATGGGCAGGGACTCGCTTTTGCATTCTATTGATGACCGCCAGGTTCACAAATATCAAACTCTATATAATATATATACAGTTTCAACATTCATCGTGTCTTTTCCCACTCAATTTCATTCGCCCATCATTACTTTGAAATCCGGTATCAATTATATTCAAATCATAGTATAATAAATCTGGTATAAAGACAGAAAAATTTATACTAATGATAAAAAGAATAAAAAGAAAAATATCGATATTAAAAAAAATTTTTTTTCCTGAAATTTAAAGCAAATTAATTTGTTTGGGAATTTAATTATTATAGATAATAAATTTTCAACTATTTACAAGTTTAAATTACCAATAACTATTTAATTAATTAATTAGAAAATCTGTATCAAATGAAAATATATTTTTCTGCGATATTTCTAATATAGAATTGACCAAAAACAAATATTAATACAGAATAACATCAGAAAGTAAAAAATGCCCTCAAAAATTAAAAGAAATACAAAGTAATTATCCTAGCAAATAATACTCACAACTGAACATGCTTCCGTATAAAATTCTTCCGCAACGGAAATAATACCGTCAAAGTGGATAATAAAGTTTGAAAAAAAATTTAATATACCTGAAGACATGCAAAAAAAACAAAACAAAACAAAAAACAAGGAGAGAGTTAGGTCCAAAAGGCACAACCGTACACGACCTGGGCCGTAATTACTTCATCCCAAATGTGCAAACAATGGTATAAAAAGAAATATAAGCGCGTCATAGAACACAAACACAATCTCTTTCAATCTAAACTACACACATACACACATTCACATCATAATAATACATATACATACACACTTCTCACGTGAGAAATAAAACTAAAACTGTTGGGGGGTGCTTGCGAATATGAGACGTGGATAATTTTCTACCTGTATAAATATATTTATAAATTTTTTCTTCCACTGTTGTTTTTTTTTTCTCTACTCTAGCACTAAATATGCACTTTCATATTACATTATATACATATATACATATGCATATATATATATATAAGCCCAAAATGGTATTGAATGTCAGTAGCACCAGCCAAAAAGTAACCAATATACGATATACAAACACACGTTTGTGAGAGATCTCCCCACTTCTTGAGAGTTGCTTTAGTTGGATGGCTGTGTATATATATACATAATATATATACATATATATATATATATACATTGAGTGTCCGAAGATTATACCTTTAACGTCTTGTGCAATGAATTACGTGAGCATTAATCAGCGGGAAGTCGCCTAAGGGCACCCTGCGAACGCTAGAGAACTGAACACGGCGCCCAAAATCGTCCTTACATATACTATACATATATTAAATATATATATGTATGTATACATATATTATATGAACCAAAAGACAATGGGATGATATCTGAAGCGAATATATAATAACGATGTGCCAAAGTTCCTATTAGTTTATATTCTTCATTGTCTATGCGATCTATAGAGACGCCATTTACATATATACTTTACACCGCAAATTAACAATTATTATTTTTAATTGTATAAATTAATGGAAAAGATTTAAATGAAGACACTTTTTGATTTTATATTAAATATTATTCGAAATTATTTATAGAATTATAAAAAGAAATATATTATTATTAATT
>JAQQBS010000001.1:24303275-24316393 GCA_030347275.1 Microctonus aethiopoides | reverse complement strand
AAAATTTTCAAAAATTTATATCTTTTGAACGGCTCGATAAAAAAATTTGAAAAAAATCACCTCACCCTATTTCGATGGCTAGAAAAAAATGCCCAAGTTTCAGCGAAATCGAAGATGCAAAGTTCATTGGTAGGATGAGTTGGCATGGAATGCCCCAATATATATATATATAATATGTGTATTATTAATGAAGATATAAAATTTGTTTTGGAACATAAATCTTCGAGTGCTACTGACCGCAAAATATAACGAGGCTTTGCTTTAATGCAAAACTATTATGAGAAGAATGAAGATCAACAGGGAATCCACTTCTACGTGAGGGTGGACTATGTGTATACATATAATATTATATACTGACTATGCAGGTGTTACATATATTGGTTAGAATGTAGGGAGTATATACCTTATAATGCCAGCACTGCTGCAGTTACGAGTAATATCCTATCAATTGGAGGAACAAGACTCAGAGGGAGTCAAACACAGTAGTAGAAATATATCCACATACAGATGTTTATGTATTTGGATTTTAGGGAATATTCAGTGCTAATACATAATTCCACTTAGCACCCCGCAGAGGCGGTTGTTTGTGGGTGTGTTTTGACACATCAATGGAGACAAATAAATATCACTATTTAAAACTTTTGTAGTTAGTGTTAAATTATTGTAATAAAAATCACAAATATTTAATTTTCTTGTGAAATATTTTTTGCAATTATCAGTTCACGCTCATACGCTAATTCAAAAAAAAATATTAGGCTAAATTTGTGATTTTTTATTGTAACCTAATATTGAAAATATTTATTTTATTTTGTTGAATAAAAATTTTATTGATAAAATGAATAAAAATTAATAATTGGTTATATAAATATTTATTTCATCATCAAAAAATTTATTAACCTAATTGATAACTTCTTTCAATCATTTCATTGAATTCATGCTCAAAAAAAAATAAATCTTGATTCTTTTTCTGAATAATCATTTTTAAATTCAAATAGAAAATTTAATTTAATGACAAAAAAAAAATAGGAAAAATCTTTTGTGTTATTCTCCAACGATTTTTGAAGTTATTAATTTTTCTATTCAGCATTTTATATTAAATTGCGAGATCGACATTTGGAACTGTTCATCTATCAATATCTCAATATATATATATATATATAAGTAGATATATATATATATACATATATAAATATAATATATTTATGTGAGTAACGTAACTGACTGTCCGGTAGTCATCGCAGAAGCCGTTCGTGACCTCTTGCCTTTAACCTCAATGTGCACATTGGGGTCCTGGGACTGCTCATCCCGATTTGGATATAAAGCAGAGAATTCCCTCATATATATCTCCATGTACATATAAAAATATTCCTACATGTCCCATATAATGAAACACGTTACACACGTTTTTATTTATAAAACCAAACCAATCAAAATTCGAAAATCAAGTTTCACTAGATGTGCGCGCCCATAAATGGATATATAATTTTACTCTTATATAATATGTGCTGGGACGTCCCGCGCGGAAGAACAAGTTTTTATTAACTGGCTTATATTTAATATATACACGTAAAATTTTACATTCAATTGTGTACATACAAATAAATTTTCGCACCAATCCAAAACACTCTAAAGCAATAAATAACAAAAATAATAACAGTTTAATATTAATAAAATATAAAATAAAAATTTTTTAATTTGAAAAAATTTATTTTTATAATGAATTATCATTTTATATTATAAATGTATATAAATATAATTAGATTAATTTAATAATTTAATCAATGGCAATGATCAGGTCACAGTGGGGTCATCATTTTATGGCACGCGATATCTCTTGTTTACGTCTGATTTTGTTCGATCAACTATTTAAGAATGACGCGAAGTGGAGAGAAGAAAACAGCTGTCCCTATATATTCACAGATGTCCGGTTCATTTTTTTTTTCTTTTTCCAAACAGTCAAAGACGCACTATACCACACGTTGTACATAAAATATAAAACCACTGTGAGAACCGTATATACATTCTGCACCAGCTAGAGCACGACCATCAAGCACCATACACTAAAAAGGATCCCCTCTTCCTTCCTCTTCCAAAATGCCATCGTTGTACGTATAGTACGTGCCTCATCGTCCTTTTAAATAACCTTCTCTTCCTCTCTCTTATATATATATATTTTTTTTGTCTTGTCTTTTGCTCTCTCTAATTCTCTCTCTCAATCTCGTGGACATGACCCAGGGATATTGAATATGTACGCAGGGCTCGTTGTCGACTTGGACATCAAGGGGGAACGGGACATTAATTATCTCGAAAAACCAAGCGAACGACGTCGTTTTGGATTATCCGAAATTTAATACAGCGAGAGAAAACGCTCACGGTATATTGTATTTATATATATGTATGCTGTTGTGTCGCATTTATATGCACACCCGAGCCTCTTTGACTGAAAGAAACGATCGGCCTAACAACCGTATTAGCGAATTTTTTTTTATGTATAAATATATTATATTGTGACATCAAACACCTGCGGCAATTTTTTTTTCAACTCAATTTGCCTTTGTTTTCAGGTTTTTGTTTGTATTATATTGTACGATTTTAATCAATTAATATATGTATATATATTATATACACTATAGAAATATTGATCAATTAAATAAACTTAAAAATAAGTAATTATATTAATGAAAGAAGAAGAAAAAATGATGACATAGATATTCAATGTGTAAGATAAAATTGAGAGCAATGATAAATGTATAATCTCATCAAAAATTCAAGGAATAATTTTCTTATAATAGCAACCAATCTTATATATAACATACCTATGTACTCGCGAGATAATAAAACTATAAATATGTACATATGTATGAAGTAAAATAAATTTATGTGATGATGGAAAAAAAAATAGAAGAATATATATTAAAAAGAAGAAAAAGATGATAGAATGAGAAAACTTTATACATACGTATATGTACAAATGATCTGAATGCTGTGTCTACTTTTACATATGTATGTAATATGTATGCATGTATTTACTTATGCGAGATGTCGTTAAGCTGATTATGATGCCACAAGTCAACGCGGGCTATCAGCCTCCCGGCGATTCCACAACGAGTAAATGGCAAACTGTAACTATCACTCTTTTTGTTGATAAAGTTGCGAGCGAAAAGATAGTAAAGCGATAATAATTGGTTTAAATATGGTACTTTCTACATGCTATAAAACATGTTCGATTAGTCAAGTCAGTACATTAAAAAAAAATGAATCAAAAAAATAAATAAATAAATAAAAATAAAAGATTGAGAATGTAAGAAGCTTTTATCTTGATATACTCTACAGTATTTTTCATATACACCTGTATAATTATGATTTATATTAATTATTATTGAACTGACGTACACAATTTATTTATCATATCTGCATTGATTGAATGAGAAATATTGGCGTCACACTTGATTGCAATAATTATACATAGATATGAATGCAAAAATAATTTTCTTTTACAAATTATATAATGTAATAATTTTAATATTTTTTTTTCCTTGCAGAATTATTATATTTATTTAATAAATTTTTATATAAAACTTATGAAGAATATTATTAAATATTTAAATTATATACTGCAGTAAAAATAAAACGAATGAATTTAGAAATTATAAATGCTCGCATTTATATTAATTATGAATTTTATAATATTGGCAATTAATTATTGCTCGTTATATGTACGATGCATTATAATTAAATGAAGGCCACACTGTGCAATCAGATTTTGGGGTTAGAAGTGAAGATCCTTGGTCGCAAGTCTAGTTACAGATATCTCAAGCATTCCCATGAGACGATAAATCAATTGCCCGCACAACTCCAGAATATTATCAAACCTTCGTATTAAATACGTCACTTGAAAACAGAATCAATTCGTGATTAAATCAAGTTCAATGATACGACGTATTATTCGACGAAGAGTTTTACGTCATAACGTACAAATCCAGGTGGATACACTTTATACTATCGTTTCGTTTCACATAACGGTTTAGCTTGATATCAAACATGCAAAATAAATTTTTAAAATACATCTACAATAAACCGGTCAAATCCTGCAACTGGACACTGGTCAACTTGTATAAACAAGTTGCTGATCAAAATATATACATATATAAATGTATCTTCATCATAATATATAATTATGCCAGTGACTAGTTTTACATTCACGTTCTAACTATTCCGTTTATTGAATATTATTTATTTTTTCTCATAAAATTATCTTCATTATTTTTCATTGTCTCTAAAAAAAAAAAATTCATCTCACACTGTCTAATAAATTTATTTACCACAAATAATACACATTTAAACAACGAAATATAACTAATAAATATAAATTATCATAGCATAAATATAACAACAAGTTTCTTCTCACTAAAATATAATTATATTATTCATTTATATTTTTTAAAAATCCATTTTTCAAACTTCATAACACTTTGTTAATTAATCAATGTCTATAAAATTCTGATAAATATTTCTTGAGTGTGCTACAGACTATATACCATTGAATTGGCAATCCCAACAGCACTTAGCGCTACGGCCAATCCACGATGGCGTTGATTAGTAATATTGTGCAGGTCTGATGAACCGGGGGACCCAAGTTGGTGGCGCGATGGACGAGTGTGAGATGAGTCTGTAACCTCGTTACGATGCCGCGGGGCACAATGCCACTTTCTCTCTCCTTCTCTCCCCCTTGTACTTCCTCTTTCTCCAACATTATATTCACTCTGAGCATCCTGCACGATCGTATATTGTATTGTCACATAGTTGGTTAGATTTCTCAACATACAGATATATAAAGCTCTGTTGTAGGTGTTGTCGTTGTTGTATTGGGGTTGAGAAATGCCATGATTCTAAAAGCACGAGAGCGATGGCACCCCCTTCTAATATGGTCGTTCGGTCGAATCGCAACCATTTCCTCATGGTTGTGGTGGTAGTGAGCACGACGAGATCCCAGTGTCATTGAATTAATAATAACCACCTTCCGTTCCAACATCATCCCCACGAATTTAAGGGGCTTTCAATATATACCCAACGATGCTTTTGACCCACCACAATTGCGGTGATGTAAGAGTGTGTATGTATGTATATATGGAAGGCTAAAAGTGTGAGAAGGTGTATGGGAATAAGGGAGATGGAGGATAAATGAGAGGAAGGGAAATACTCTAGAAACTTGTGCAAGGAACTTTGATGAGTATTGCGCGCTGGGGGAGCATCGTAGCGATTAGGTTGGATTAATCTTGCTTCAGCTAATGGAGAGGCAAAGGTGGATGAGAGGGCGTTGAGGGCGTGATGGGATTGAATGAGAGTTTGATCTTAAGTATATGTTGTAAATAAATAAATAGGTAAACAAATAAATTAATGATTATTGTGTATGAGAAGAATTTGGTATGTTATTATCTAACTCTGATATTGAGAAAAAAAATTACTTCAATACATCTGTTGTGTTCTTTTGAGGTTTGATATTGTTAAAGATTTTTTATTTTTGAAATTATTATTGGCTGACTTTTTTTTTTTTTTTTTTTTTTTTTTTATTAATGTAGTGGTGTCATTGCACATTTTTTTTTTGTTCGAGTTTGGGATTTGATGCAACAGAATGGGGAAAAATTAGGTAGAAAAATCGTGGTTTTATGTAAATGCATGTATAGTATTGTAAAATGAAATGAAATTATAAAAAATTCAGAGAGATGAACAAATATAGAGAGAAATTTATTAAAATATTTTATGTATAGAAATTATTAATTGAATTACAATTATTCAGAGGTTATATATATGAATATGAATTGAGTGCTTTATCTTCAACGTTAAAACATTTTTAAATCTTTAATTTACATATAATGATTTTAAATTTATTATCAAGTGTGATATAATAAATAAATTATGTTGAGAAATTCACTGTGGCGTATTTTTAATAGAAGACCGATGATCACGATTTTTTTTTTCTTTTCAGATATATATTGATAAATTATTGGGAAACTTGTTTGAACTTGCATCAGGTGTTGAGTGAAATAATGGAGAGAAAAAAAAATTTTAAAGCTGTTGTAATTTTTATATATACAAAAGTTAATATTTCTGTAGGCGTATATAAAATGTATACATGTGTATGTGTGTTCTGAAGTGTGTAGGGTTGATTATATTTCGACATTGGATAGACGTTGAAGAATAGAAAGAGGGGGTGGGTCACGACAATGCTCTAATCAAATGTCATGAATCAGCGACCATTATGCGCATCTGCGGTATGAATTTGTAAATATGCCCCGCGGCACTCATTCGTCAGCACCCAAGACCTTTTATACGTCCATGTACATACACATATACATACACATATATACATGTATATTACTATGGGTTTTTTAAAGCCACGTATAGTGTTTAAGAATTATGAATTACTTGATTCTTAACGACACTGTGTTAAATTTGAATTTGATAGTTTTGTCATTTTATTTTATTTTAAAATAAAATCTGTTAATTTAAAAAAATAATGTATTTATATTGATTAATTATTTTTTTTTGTAGTTATTCTTCGATATACATTGTGTATTAAAATTGTAATTTTTACTAAAGTTGGAATATTTTATATTTGTCTGATTATGTATGCATAAATTGATGAGATATATTAATGTGAAGTTAAATTTAAAAATAAGACATTTTTCGTTCCACTCGTTATGGATCGAAGAGCTCATGACCCTAATGCGATAACCCAAAAGTCAAGGACACACTACATCGTTTCACAATATATACTTTATTATGATAACGATAAATGTTTGCACGGGGTAATATTAATAAAATTAAATAATACAAAATTTCATTATATACAAAAAAGCAGAATTAATTTATCTTTAAAATTATACTTTGATCAATAAAAATATATCACAAACACAATTTTTATTCAAAAAATATTCAATAAAGAGTACTCTATAATTTCACAACGAATAATTAACTACAAATAATTATCAAATTAAATTATTAATTAGTTAATTTAATGTAGACATTACTAAAAAGTGTATCAACTTTTTTTTTCCTTTTATTAATTCATTGATTTTTTTTTCTTTTTATTTCGTTAATTATATATAATCAGCGAATTGTCTGATTGACAGTACACGCGTCAACGCGCACATAAACCACCCTGGTTTATATGTATACATAAAGTTGGCACAGACGTCACTATATACACTAACAGTTCTGGTTTTTACCCACTGCAACTGAGCACACCCGTTATGTTACCCGCTTTGTGGTCGCATGCTCTTTTGATCTACCCCCATAATTAATCCACCGAGGTAACCGGAGATGCGTATGGCCGCACAGGGAACCGCACATCGGGGACTATATACGCATTCATCGGCGAAACTATACAGCCCTGCGCGACTACTACTCATTGAAAGGGTATCGGATGGGAAAAAAAAATAGAGAAAGGAGTTGAAATAAAAAAGAAAAAAAAATATGATGCAGTGCAGCACACAGCGCTGATTAACATTCTAATCAGAACCAAGTCACGTGCCCTTTTTGTTTCCTTCTCTTTCTCGCCCGACATAAAAACATCATTTTTTATTTTGTGGATTTTATTTTTTTTAATTTATTCAAATAAACATATTGTCTCTTTCGAATTATGATGTGATGTTGATGTAATATATATTATTTCAAAATAATTGTGATTTATATTCATTTTTAAAATTCATTAAAAATATAATACTGAACAGACTGCGATAATGAGATTGTATATATAAATAAAATAAAGAAATGGTGAAAAAAAAATAATATTTGATTAGCTGACATAAGAACCATAACAGATAGTGAATATGTTTTTATTATCAATCACTTGCGTTATCATTAGTCGTGTGTATTATTTATACATACATAAATTTCGCAAGATTACAGTTTGAGATGTGGTAAAAGTTGTAAATATAATTAACTACATTTTTAAAATATAATATAATTTTATTAAATACAAAATTATTTGATAAATTGTATTTTTTTATTTGCTTCTGATATTTATCATCTACTCACATTTTGTATAATATTTCAAATTATATTATAATATAAAAAAATAAATGAAATATTATTTGTATATCTCAAATATCAACCATAATTATTATGCATTGATTTTAACAAATTTCCCTCAAATACATTAATTTGTATTTCTCTACAACGATGCTCATCGACCCGCGTTTCCGGTGAATGATAAACATTTTTCGACCTAAAATAAAATCTATATTACACTGATGATGAATGCAAGATAAATTAAATGAATGACAAACCGCAATACTATTATGAATATTGATTCATTTATTCATCAATAATTAATAATATTCACACAAAAAAAAAAAAAAAAACTAATTTTCCTCTGTATTAAAAAATTAACTTATTATATACATGATTTATTCAGTGATGAAATATCTCCCCAATAAACCTGGTATTTATTATTATACCATGAGATAATGGGAACGTTGTCATGAGTTTCCTATCGTCATAATATTTGCATGCAGCTGCATCATATAAATCCCCACTACATATTTTTCACAAGGCACTTAACGCGCCTATAACCTGTACAATTTTTATGAGTTAGGTCACAAGAGTTCGCGCATTATACCTTGTCTCAACATCAATTCAAACTTGATTGTCGTTCAAAAAAAGCCATATATACATATTATAAATCTGTTGTATTCACTATTACTAATATTGCTATCATGGAGATCATTACCATAGACATACATTTGTATTTATTTTCTCATTAACGCACTCGCACTCGACCTCCAATTGTGTAAATAATATAAATATAAATACGCATACGAGACCATGAGGAATGATTATATGCAATGATGAAAATAAAAATATAAATAAAATAAAAACAAATGAATAATATTGTAAAATTGAACGCCCATCGCAGACATTTGACGCGTGTGTTGCATAAATTTGTATTTCTCTTTCACTTTATCTCACTTGTATTTTCAATCGCTAAAAACTTGAGTAGCTATTGTGTCTGCTGTGAGCTGCTGCGAGCGTCTCAATCATAAATGATGACCTCGCTAAACCTTCATGACTATTGTTTTTTTTTTTTTTTTTTTTTAATTTTATTTTTTTATTTTTTACTCACTTGCAAATATGCGCGCACTTACATTTACACACACGTAATAGTTAATGGACGGTTGCAATGGTGCGACGACATGCGTCGTAAACAAATGAAAGAATATGTTATGTTGTGTTTTTTGTTAGATATGTATGTAGAGAGTAATATTATTGTATAACGTATATATTGGACCGATTAACCTTTATCCATTGTCCGTATGTTGAATATAGTGAATGAATCGAATTTGATTCACTGCGCACGGATGCGATACAAACACATACATACGCGTTACCTTAATAATTTCTATTGTTTGTAGATTGTTAATTTGTTATTCCGTCGTCAATAGCTGAGGATAATTTTATAATAGTTAGTTTTATGACATATATTAGACGGTAAAATTGCTGTAAGTATTTTTAATATTTTTATGAATTTATAAATGTGAAAGTGTTTGAATATTTTTTTATATGTATAATTTGTGTGATTAAATAGTAGTGATATTTTTTTGTAAATGAAATTGTTATATGCATGAGATTTTTCGTTGGATTTGATAATTAATCTGTCATCGTTCGATGTTATCAGAAAAAATAAAGAAAGAAAAAAATTAATGATAAAGAGAAGAAATAATTTTTTAAAACCGTCAAAGCCCATGTCTTTTATCGCTTCTCTACAAAATCTTACAAGTCGTTATGTGTGTCTCGAGAAACACCAGCAGAAAAAAAAATTATCCTTAAAAAAAGCCGCGACGAGAGGAGTTAAAAAATAAAAAATTAAAAAAAAAAAATGGAAAAAAATAAATAAAAATGAAAAATAAAACATGAAAGGAGGGAAGTAACGAATGAGAAAGAAAAACATCTGTCTGGAGTCTTGTGAATGGTCATTTGAGACGTGTGTTCCACCACAAATACAACATGAATATATATTTTTACATGTATACAACTATATACCAAAAAATTATCTTATCCACAAATCTTTCTACTTCAAACCCCAACTCATGATAATTTTTTATTATTATAAATTATAATACACATAGACAAATACATTATTAACAAAAAAGAGCAAAAGATAAAAAAAAAGAAATAATTTGTCAACTAGATTTTAAACTATCTGAAATATCAATTCAACACTTTAATTATAAATTCTCAACATTATTCAATATAAGACAGTAACAAATACTCAAATCTCAAACTACTACATTCATACATATATATTCTGACATGATTTTCAAAGAAAGTGATAAGAAGAACGTGGAAGGAAAAACAGAATTGTCCAGCTGGGGCTTCTTTCGTAAGGCGGATAAACTCCTTAAAAGGGATCTCAAGAAACTTCCAACAACGGTGGTCTGGCTTGAAGAAAAGTTACCGACGGCAAGAGGTGGGCAACAGTGCAGATCTATCAGACTACAAGAGCAAAATGAGCAAGAGTAAAGAAGAAAGCCACACGCAAGAATAAGTCGAGAAAAGGGAGAGAAAGAGAACTGAAGAATCGAGTGAGGAAACGAGCCAATGGATTTTCTCTCTCTTCATGTCTGTAAGGACCCAAAATAGGGAGCAATAAATTTCTGACTATCTTTGGTGGGTTAAATATATTAAAGGGTCTCAAACGATAAGGACCGTTTGTCGGCGCATTGAACTAAGCTTTCTCATGCCGCACATGTATACATAAAATATTTTCTACAACTCCAAAAAATCAGTCAAATCATTTTATTATTTTTTATCCACATGAGCTTTATAAATAATTCTATCTGAATAAAATTTTTATATTTTTCTTCATTTCCATATACACAACGTCTTTACATATAAATATATACATTCATATAATTAATATAATGCACAGTAATTATATTAATTTTTTCTATTTATTCAAGAATGGTTTTTATATATACTTTCGTTTAATTTTTAAACTCGGAAAAGAACTGTATTATTATATTGAAGAAATTTCCAACAGAATATAAGAGCAAGCTGGTTCAACGTGAGGGGTTAAGTTTTTCAAAGCAATAGATACAGATAGTGAACAAAAGTGAGTGAAAGATAATATGGAAGATAAAGAGAAAAAGCAAGAGAGAGTATAATATAATGTGCGCGACAGAAGGCGGTTTCGTACAGTGATGCCGTTGCGAATCCACAATTACTCTGCAATTAAGAAGCGATTATTTTGCATATAGAAGTTGAGAGAAGACTCGGTGCTTCTCGCACCACAACTATTCTATATATTCTATATACTCATCTATAAGTAAAATGTGCGCCGCGTGTCACCATCAAGAAATTATATATAAACCGTGCGTCGGTGTGCGCGCGAATAATATTTTAACGATATACGCGCCTCATTTTGTAAACTGATTTCAAGTATATGTATGAGCATGCTATCTGGAATACATTCAAGCAACATTACGGAGAATTAATAAATATAGAATTACAACTATATAAATATATGATAAACATATTCGATTCTGACGCATTCATAATAACTATTTTATTTTTATATTATCAATATGTATAATCATGCATTTATATAATTGTCAAGGCGTCTGTATAATTATTCGTTTAGTCATAATAATTAACGCTCAACCAAGTTAACTAATCAACAAGCGCATGATAAATATATTTTAGATATTCGTATACATAAAAAATTATGAATAAATAATATATTTTCTAAACGTAGAGTTATTGAAATGATCAAATGAGATTTATATTATCATGAATTTAATTATAATATCAACAATATTAGAATCAGAAACATTGTTATATTAATATATTGTTATGAACATTAATATATATATAACAAGTTCATTATAAAAATAATTATAAATTTATAATTATCATCAGAAGAAATTTTTCTGATCATTTTATTTCATAATATCACTTTTAATTTGTTTACACGATTTTAAATAATTCTATAACTTCTAAATATTAATTTGAATTTCTATGAGTGAAATAAAATTACATACAAATATATATAAATAATAAAAATGTGTATATTATAAAATATGACAAAAAGATCAGTCATATAATTAATCGCGTTCATTAACACTGAAGTCAAATAAATATACAAGTCAAAATGTTTCTCAATTTTATATTCATACACACACATATAAATAAATTCTGATTTTATTACAGTATTGAAAAGAGGAATAGGAGGTAAATATATAGTATATATACATATATGTATGCATATATCTTGGGAACAGAGAGACGAATGAGGTGGGAGTGAGGAAGAGTATGAGACTCACTCCCTTTTCTTTGGCCCCAAAAGACGTTGGACGAGATAGTACAAGCGGGCACGAGGAGGAAAAAGGTATTTAGCATATTCGCCCTTCGATATCTTTGTCTTGATCGCTGTACGATGCTCTCTGCTTTGCTTTCTTGCTTATATTCTACTAACTTTCTCTCTCTCCTCACTTTGGTGTTCTCTCAAACAATTTTTTTCTTCTTCTGTTCCTTGTCCCTTTTCTTTTTAGTTTTTTTTATTTCACTACCCGTTTATGTGAGTATACGTATGTATATATATATATATATATATATATGTATATATAGTTGTGGTTGTGAAAGCCCGAAGGGAGAGATATACCCGCGGTATTGTCGTTGGCATCGCTTATCCGGCCGGATTATCGGAGAGAATAAATTTTCATGCCCCGCGCGCTGCTTCGACATTGATATTCGTCATGGACGTGAAGAGGGTGCTTGTGCACTGTATATGTATGTGTGTGTGTGGATATTATATGTTGTAGTTTTATGCGAGAATGTATAGATGTGTGGTGTATTATAATGGCAGTGGAAAAATTAGAATTTAATAATAACAATTGGGAATTTATTTATATGAAGATAATGAAATTTGTTGACGATTTAGTTATTGGGAATATAATAATATTAAAGGAATAAAAATTATTATTATTTTCTATGTGCCATGTATTTATATTTTATATATTTATATAGTCGTTATATTTCGGATTTTTAATTAGTTGTGGAATTATTTTATATATTTTTTTCATTTTTAAAAAGAGTTGATTGTGGTTTTTTTTTTT
>JAQQBS010000001.1:24283319-24298395 GCA_030347275.1 Microctonus aethiopoides | reverse complement strand
TTTTACACCTCCTCGGAGATATTTCACTTCGAAAATTGAAAAAAAAAAAATAGTCGATTTTTTTGGACCAGTCTAATAAAGAACCATGACTTACATCGTTCTTATGTATGTATTTATACCTACATGTACAGCAAGATCGTCGCAAAACCGCAAAGGTTCGCCATCTATCCTCAGCCAGGATTTCTGCCGCCGCCCAACGTCGCTCGTTCAACTCGCGCTCTTTATCTTCATGACTGCTTACTGGATATTCATTGACTTTCATCTATATATCCTCTTTCTTTTCCTTATTCCCATGTTTATATATGTATATAATTCATTCGAAATATTAATGTGTCTTATGAAAAAAATACTGTTTGAATAAAAATAATTATATAGGTATACTCTTGAACGTCGAAATTTATAATTGAAAAATTAATATTTTCGTTTGAAATATGTTTTTTGAGTTATTAATATTTACTGCTATTAATTGAATTTGCTAAATATTAGATAGTTAAGAATTCTTTAGTCTTGAATTAGAATTAATACGAAGCTATAATTCCAATTGAAAATAAATTTTCATTGGAGAATAAACGTTGAATATTTATATTAAATATTATTTTGTCTATGTATCTAATTTTTAATATTATTAATATTTATTTTAGATTAATCTCCTGTCGATTAACAAGTATTGCTGAACTAAATGAATTGTATTGTACTGATTTTTTTAAAGCACAGAATATCAAATATAAATTTCATTTTTTTAAATAATTAAATATATCATTTCTTTTTTTAGTTGTCTTATAAAATTTTTTCTTCTATAAAATTGTATTTAAATCTTTTTCAACATAGCTCGAAATATTTATTCTAAATAAAATTAATTCCCTCGTATTATCCCCCTTTATTAATATAAATAAATGAATTAAATATGAATAATATTTAATTAATTTACAATCATTTATATTGTTTTTCATATTAAATCAAGTGCTGTGTGTGTTTGAGAATGCTGATTTGGTGTGTATCTCTTGGAAATGCCAGCCACGCTGTCTGCCAAGAATTGTGTATGTCGACGGTCATTCTCCTCCCTCATTCATATATATATATATATATACATAGTTTAAAGCATGGTCGCGGCAACTATAAGGAAGAGAACCTCTTAATCGGAAATCTGGACCTCCGCAGGGCATTGAGGTCTTACCCCGATGGCTTCACCCAGTCCCGCGGTGTATCTCTTCTGCCTGACCCCACACAAATACACAAATACACACATACACACACACATTTTCCTCTCGTTCACTCCCTCTCTCTTATCCTCGAAACACCGTTGCGAATATGCGAATATTTCTCGTATAACTCGTCTGTGTCGTGCGATCACACTTCACTTTTTTTAATTCTATAATTGAATTTTATTTTTATTTATTTCTTTCGCATCAAAAAAAAAAAATAAAAATAAATATTAAATATTAATATCGTATATTAGCACTCGATATTATAATACATTGATAGTTGAAATATTATATTAATAGTTAATACAAAATGTTAATAATAAATGTATATCCAGCTTAATGACGTGCGTTAGTGAAACTTTTTAGTAGATAAAATTTTTTTTTTTAGTTTTGATAAGTTGAATCATGTAGCTATCTACCCTTGAAAATTCAAGACGCCTTATCGATAATTTAAGAAAGTTATTAAAAATCAAAAATCAAATTTTTAGCATAGAGCCTTATGGAGAATTAGCATTTTATGTATTTAAAATGACAAAAAGTATATTGTAAGAGTAGATACAATAATAAATAATGTTTAAAAATATTCTTTGAAATATGTAGTTTATATAACTCCACAAAAAAAAACAGGTGTTGACGAATGTTTAAATTAAATATTAATTATTTTAATAAAGATAATTAAAACTGTTTTGGTAAATTTTGATAAATGGAGTCAAATCAATTTTTAATGTGGATCAACTGATTTTTTTAAATAAATACCTTAAAAATAATTGGTACATATAAAAAAAATTATAAATCATTATAAAATTATCAATATATTTTACAACTTTTTTCAAGCTTAGAATAAATTTCATAAAAAGTTAGTAAACTCATTTGACTCTAGCGTAGCTCACGAATGTCCTTAATACAATTTATTTTTCATACTAAAACAAATGATTCGATTAGAATTAATTTGCTGCATTTTCCTCCTCAACATATCTTTCATATTAATACGAATATATATTTATATTTCAAAATATTATACATTAAATACATTTTTTATTCTCACTATTATCGTTTTATCTTGTTAAAAGAGATGAATGCCTTAAAAAAAAAAAATTCGCAAGCATTTTTTGCCACGAGTTTATTGGAGACTAAAGCCCCATAGAATAAAAATTCTGTACATGAGACAGAAAAACGAATACACATAAATATGTATATATATATATTATGTGTGTCCATTGCACATGTGTCATATACACATGTATTATATACATATAACAACGTCTCGTCGTGTGTGATGCGCTTGGGAGAGGCTTCAGAGTCGGCATTTATTTAAAAAAGTTTACGATCCTACCTCTGCGGCAATAACTGCAGTGTGGAGAATGTTATAGAGTGACGTCGTTCACATTTATATCCGCAAACATACATATATACATACATGTATTCATGTTTAGACTTGTTCATGTGCGGTTGCACAGACGAGTCGTGAGTTTCACTCTTCCACTCCCTCAACTCTCAATCCCCTTTTATACTTTTTCATATGCTAGAGTCCGAAATATACTGAGTGCCCACATCATTTCTAAATATATGTGTACAGTAAAAAAAAAAAAAAAATAAAAAGATTTTTTTTTTCTATGGTGTCCAAACGCGCTCTTCCTCTATGCCGCACCAATTTTATTTTTTTATTTGTGTCCCTTCGTCGTGGTATTTTGCGACTTTGGTTCGCTTCACTCGCTCCTCCCTCACTCTGCACTTTTATTTTTTTTTTTTTTTCCTCCCTATCCATTTTCGCTGTTCTCTCCTTTCGTTCACCTCGCCCGTCCTTTTCTTCTCATACATACATTGATGTACGCATACACACATACGTATGTACACATATATATGTACGTATAAATACGCACGCGCGGCCAACACACAGAATTCAGCCACATAAATTTCATCCCGGTAGGTACTCTGTCGAACGTAATAAAATATCGCGCTTGTATCGTAAATTCCTCGGGCATATTTTCGCAAATGCCGCAACGTGCCTTTTTGGACCATTTCTTATTTTTTTTTATTCTTTCACTTTTTCGACAGCCTCTTATTTTATTATCGAAAACTGGCCCCTTATTTTATTCTAATTTACCATTTTATATTTGATTGAAAAATTAAATACAATTTTATGACCTGTAATTTAATATTAATTTAAGAGCTAATGAGGACAATTAAAAATTATTCTTTCCTTATAATAAATATACCAAAAAGTCCATTCAGTTAAATTTAAAAACATGTATTTTATTGATGATAAAAATATTTAATTATTTCAATTTTATAAATTGTGCAAATATTTCTTAGGGTTTAATTTAACTCTGTTTGAATCAGGACATAAAATTATCTAATATAATTATTAACATATTTATTATCCCATCATAAGGAAATTAATGTAAGAGAATATAAAACCAATCGGTTATTATTTTATTAAAATGAAAATCGTCAAAAAAATTATTAACAAATTCTTAATTTCAAAAATTGAATAATACCATTCATGTACCCAAATTAAACCCAATATTTTCCCCAATATACATACATACATTCTGAGCCATTAACTCTTCTGAAGCCCACAAACTCTTTCTATAAAAAAAAAAAAAAAGTACATTGTCTTTGCTCAATCGTGTCATCCACCGCAGTCCATTTAATCCTGCGTACGATTCTCTTTCAAAACCTATGTACATATATCGTCTATTCTACCACTGTCCAAGAGTATGCTATAAACCAGGCCACACCAGACATACATTCCCCTCAGTACATACATATAAACTCCAAAGACAAGAACAAATCCATTCCAATTCACTCCAAGACAATAATTCTACAGTTCACCCAACAGTGTCGCTGTGATGCGCGTAGTTTCTATACATATACCCGCTCGGGATCGTCAACTAGACAGAAGCAAAAGAGAGAAAGAACAAAAAATAAAAAAGAGTAAATAGCAGCAACAGCAGCAGCAGTAGCAGAAAAAAAAGAAAAAAAAAAATAACCAACCAACGAGCTGAAAGGACTCAGTCGTTGTCGCGCGCGCCTTCAACGCGCCGCACTCTATGTAATTGTGCTTTGTCCCTTCCACCTCGTCGCACTGTCACCCCTGCTACATATATACATATATATATATATAAAAGCTGGCGATGCGGCCGGTCACCAACTCTCAGACATTTAAAATCCAAACTCAACATCGCACAATTAAATTAATTGCTAAACTAAAATTAAAATATTTTATTTATTTATAACGATTTATATTTATTATTCTGTCATTGCTCAATAATTAATTATAAAAATTCTCATCTTGTATGTGATATAATTTTATTTATTCAAAACAAAAACACAAATGCATTGTACAAGATTATACAGAGTTAATTGTTCTTTGATGATGTGCAATGACATGTACATGAAGAATTTATAGAGTATCGCCATAACGTATGGTCTAATGAGTGAAAAAGGAAAGGTAAATCAGTATGGAGCGGTCATTATGCAAATTAGATGTCTCTGAGCTTCAGCGGTAATTTAAACTCCAAGTAAATAATAATTAAATATAAAAATGAAAATAAACACTTTCAATTATCAACAATAATTATGATCGTATCTATTTTGTTAATTCAATACGGAAGAGTTTACTTTTAGATAATATAAAGGCGTGAGAGTTCAAGTTCTTTGGCTGTAATAAAACAATCAGATAATTAAATATTTAATAAAGAGTAATTATAATTTAATTTCCAATAAAAATAATAAACAGATAAAAATTTTATTAATAAAAATATTTATTCTCAACTGTATTTTATCTTCGTGAATATAATAATGTATATATATATATATATGCATATGGATAATAATAAATTACTCATTTCATGTCAGCTTCTTGCATTTTACCTGTATAAAATTTTCACAAACATCAAGACTTTCCCCATGATCGTTAATAAAAATAAAAAATAAAATATTCTTATCCCATATATATCGAAGCGCACGGTCGCCATATTGCCCCGGTCGGATCTGCCGCGTTTATTTCAGCTAAGTATAGTAACTAACGAGGCGCTCGCTTGCTCGCGCGCACACGTCGTGATCGTGATCGTGGCAACGAAGGATATATATATACACCTTAACTTAACCGCGTGCACTTCTATATACTCTCTCTCGCGCCTTTTATTTTACCTCTCTCCAACCGCGCGCCAATATTGCCCGACGATCTTTTTTCTACAGGGCGCGGACGTGCAATTAACCACGGACTATGGACTGGCCTCAGGGTCGTGATGAAGGTTCTCCGAACTCACGCTCATTCTATACCAATATATAATAATTTTATTTTAATTTTGGAGTTTAATCTTTTGCAGACAATTGGCAAACTATCGATAAAGGATATTTGATGTTGCGCCCTCTTATTCTTGTATTATAATTTATATTATTTGTTTCTCTTCATTATACTATATTTGAGAACCACTGAATGAGTTCGGCAGCGAGATAGCCATTGGCCATAAAGGCCCTCCATGCGTGTCAAACGTTATACGACCACGTTACTATTAAATACGTCAAAGTCAGTATGTTTATTGCATATTGGATATACCTTTGAGTTCATTCGCTCTCTACCAACAGACTATACATACATTTATACCTATACTTATACATATATACCTACTACTCGTACGTCCATGAATATAAACACACTTATGTCCAACTTTTCATGCGTTTGCCTTGACTACTCCTTTAAAAATATACTTTTTTCGATAATGATAAGTTGAAGCAGATATATTTAAAAATGGAAAAAAATAAAATGATATTCTTCGAGACATTTAACTCTTAAAAATATGGTGTCGTATAGATGGATACTTAAGGGTACAAGAAGAGCATATACCCTTTGTGTATATATTATTATGTATAAATGTATTTATGTATATGTAGGAATATATAGTTTATTATTCAGGATTTCAGGCTGTTCGACTGAGATATGGTGAATTATGCATGGTCAGTCTGTAACGACGATGAAGTGAAAGAATTGGATATTTTTTTTTTCCCATGCACATTGGCGCTAGATAGCTGCTGCCTATATGTAGGTACATGGATTTGTGTTGAAAGGAATATACATAAGGATTTATATATGTATTTTATATGTTGGGATTTGTGTTGTGTGGCCATCTAGTTGGGTGATAGATGGACGTGTCAATTTCATTGGCATCAGACAACAACACAACGGGGCTATCTTCATACGTGTCAATCGTACGATTGCGTTTATAGATATTGTAATGATTTCAAGTATGGATATGTGTCTATATGTTTATAAATAAATGTACATAAATATATATATGGTTATATATGAATTGGTTGGTGGAGTAGATCAGGTTCTCTATTGTCGACTGATAAACGATAAAATATTCTTTGGTTATATTCGTTGTATGAAAATAAAAAAAATAAACATTCTTGAATATAAAAATTCACCTTATGAATTATACAATAAAGATTTTTATATTTATAAATAGTATTTATTTGTGTTATGTTGATGGTGTTTTTTATTGTTAAGATTATATATAGTGTGTAAATTGTCTATTGGTTAAACTGTCATGTTGAATGATCATTTGTCTTATTCATATATAAGTTTTATATTTTTCAATAGGAATAAAAAAATTTTCATTTTATTTTTTTTATTTTACTATCAATCATTGGTGATTTTATATACTTACATATTTTTTTTTTTTTTCGGTATATGTATGTATATATGTATGTAAATATAATATATTCATGTAATGTATAAATGTAAATGTGGATATATATTGTCAATGGAATTTATCGAGTAGTTATACAACAATACTTTAATGATCTTGATGTTTGATAATTATCTAAGCATGCTTCCGTTTAGCATACATTTATGTATGTTTAGGGGACTCTTTAACTTAATTTATATCTGTGAGTTTGTGGTTGAACCGTGAAAAGGAATGAGAGAAAGGTAAGCGGGGGACAAGAGGGAATATGTTTAGATCTATAGAGAAAATGCCGGCATTTATTTTTTAAACCGACGAAATAAAAATAAAAAATAACAAGATGATCGTAAAAGGCAATTTCGTTTATTTAAAAACTCGCTGACACTTTAATGGACATGTAAATGAGATGAAATGAATAAAATTTGTATTACTATTTTTCATAATAAAGTATAAAATTTACAAATAAAAAATAAAATTGAATTTAAAAAAAAAAACTGGTTAGATTTATTTATAATGACAAGAAAAATTCAACCAGCTGGTTCAAGTCACTCACAATCTAACGGTCAGTTTTTAATTTTAAATATTCGCTCCTATGCTTTTTGCGTTCATCATGCGTATGATGTATACTTGAGAATTAAAGTATCCTTGCCTTTACAGTAACTATATGCAATATATGCCATTGCCTACGCCCTGATGTGTACCGCCATAGGGATGCATGGGGGTAACATGTCAACACGGATCACTGCACGCCCAAAATACAATGACACGTACGTGTATACATCATGCATTTATGCTTGGCATTTTGTGCTTACATGTTATGTGATGTGGTCTATAACATGTTTTATATATATATGTGAATATATATTTGTGTATTAGGAGGGATCAAGAAGACTTGGGGACTCACTGGGGGCTCTTAGTTCGTAAAATTTTTCCGTCACGGACCCAACGTGTCCAGTGGTGCGCAAGTGAATTATATAATTGGCATGTTGAGTTCATGTTTAGTTTCTATCAGGACAAAGAACACACTTGGAAACAAAATTTTTTCTCAACTTAAATAAATAAATAAATGAATGAATAAATAAATAAATAAATAAATAAATAAATGAATGGATGAATGAATAAATAATTAAATGAGTCAAGGAATTTACATAGGAATTTTTTTATTGTACTAAAAATTAAAAACAAAAAATAATAATTGTCGAAAAAAATAAAAAATTGCTGATTGACAGGGTGAAAAAAAAAATTGTATGAATATTCACTCGTTGACAGGAGAAAAAAAAAAGTCACTTATCAATAACCGCGCTCGAAAAACCTCCCCTTCATTTATTCGCACGTTTACGTGAAAAAAAAAAAATTATATATGTATGTATAAAGTGAGAGAAGTTGTGAACATATTGAAATTATTACGAGGGGTGGAATGGTACACAGTAGGGTGAGAGAATATAGATAGTGTGACTTTTTGAGGTCCCATCAGGTAGATACAGAAAAAATAAGAGAGAGAATGACCGCGTCAACGTACGCCCCAAAAACCAACGGATAACGGAATATTTTATATACCATCGCGTATATAATATCCAAAATTGTGGGGTGAAACGATGGAAAGTCTACAGACGGGGATGAATATGAGGAGGGACGGTCATCCACGCATAAGTAATAATAATATAAACCATAGGAATATACATATATATGCATATATAAATTTTTTTTTTTTTGCATGGTCCTTTTATACCTATGTATACATTTTGGAATATCTACTGACTACATGTGTAACCAGGAAAAATTGTGTGTGGCCAGTATAACTTTTCTCCCCTTCAGTCGCAATCTATCACATCCAAAGAGTATCGAGAAGTTGAATATATATTTACAAAATTTAAATATACAAAAGAAAATAAAATATCATGATAAAAAAAAATGACAACAAGACATTTAGCATTAATAAAAAATTATCTTTATAATTAATATGTGTTGGAAAAAAAATAAATGACGAATAATATGATGGTTCTATAAAATGAAATAATTTATCTCTTGTACAATTAATTTTAAAACAAAAAAAAATAAAGTTTATATATTTTACAATGGATGGGTTTGCGTGTGTGACATAATGCGCTTTGACAAAGCGAGTCAATTTATCTGCGCATAAACATCTATCCACCCACGTAAATGAATTGATACAATGGCGAACGTATAATATAAACGAAGAAATTCATCTGCATGCGATATCAGCAGTGAGAGTGTTCAACTGCCCACGAATATATAATATAAACATGTAAATATATTTTATATGATCATCTACACACGTATCTATATATCCCCATGGAAAATATAACCATACTCGTATTTATACGCTATGAATTTTGTGGTTAAATAATTTCCATAGCTCGCGTTAGGTCAGGATCCCAATGAATAACAATAAAGGAAAAATACCACAAAACCACATGAATTCGTTATCCGTAATATTAATTTTCAGTTTACGATCGTATTTATGCAAATGATATCAGCATCTGTTTCGCCCGTCCCCAATGGCAACCATTCAATTCAGATAAATAATAAAAATTATTTAACCAGCATGCAATTTATTTATTTCTTACAATTATAAAATCTACAAATTCAAAACAAATTAATTTACTCTCATTCTTATTACTTATTTATTTTTTTTTTTTTTTTTTTAACAATTACTATACACATATCTTCAATAACAATAACATCAAGTATTTAGTGTGACGTCATGGCATTTTAAGCAACTGATCAACGACGATTCTTTATAAAGTTCATCAAGTTCAGACAGATGTGAACGTTAACGAGAGCAATTATGAGTTCCACTTTGTTTCTTCTTTACTCGCACTATCTTTTTTTTCCATTATATATTTCCTACATATATGTTTATAAAGAGATGGATTCTAAAAATAAACGTAACCACTTAATAGCGCACAACTCGTCATAACTTCTCGCGCGCAGATGCACCATGCGCCCGCCCGCGCACGAACATTTAGCTTTATGATATCTATTATAATTTGTTGCGTGAATTTTTTTTTTTTCTTTTCATTATTTAACATTCTACGGAATTTCTTATGCTTACTTCCTACATCATTATTATTATTATTATTATTAAAGCCATATATGTATGAAATATTTGCGAAGGCAGTAATAAAGAAAGGCAGATGAATAATATTATTGTAATAATGATTATGTTTAATTGATTGAGGAATAAATAAAATTTTCATGTGTATAGATTTAAATGTATGTGGTTTTGTTTTTTTTTTTTTCCTGTTTGTTTGAAATAGGAAATATATAAATAACGAGACCGTGGGCCTGATGTGTGTGTGAACTCAACGGGTCGTCGATTTAATTGCTGATGGTGCCTGCAGAAATGATCAAAGAAATCACCTGGCTATTATATTGCCCGCTGCAAAATGCACTTCAGATAAAACATTTATGTATGAATATTCAGTTATATGCACACGAGGATGTGTAGATCATTTGCGCAGCATGCACAGCTGAAAATAAACTCATACTCCTGTATATATGTTAATGTGTAATACTTTTGTTTTTATTATACTTATTTTCGTCGTTGGTTTCTTGATTGAATTATGTTGTTATGGGAAAGAAAATTGTTGGACTATTTTGCGGTAGAAATATTTATGTACGCGCAGAGATATATGGTATTTTAATAAATTATTTTATATGTTAATTGTGAGAGGAATATTATTACAAATTTTAGTATCTTGAAAAAATATTTGTTTATTTTATTAAAATTTAGTAATTTATAAATTGAAGAGAAAAATGTCTTGAAGATAACTTTCAATTTTTCAGTAATAAAAATGAATAAAATACAAAAATTTCGATATTCGTATCTAAAAATTCACTTTCATATCATGATTAAGATATAAAATGTTATAAAAAAAAATATCCTTTGGCCGATAAAAATTGTCCAGTATTTTAAATAATTAATTACTTTACCCAAAAAAAAAAAATTGTTTTTTATTAAAAATTACTATGAAATGAATCAATAATTATTTCTTCAAAATAAATAATTACTATAAATTCTGCACAAGGTTTAAATTATAAATGAAAAATTACAAAAATATTTCCAGTCTTCTTTCTCCGAATTCATAAAAAAAAAAAATTCTTCAATTCTATTCTCGAAAGTTAAATTAATTTCCCAGTCAAAAAATATTACAGGCGCCATTATCTACACAATTACAATAATCGACTGGATTAGATATTGGTATAATGACAGTGATAGCAATGGCGTGACTCAATATGTATTGCTGCTATATATATAAAAGTATATATGTTTGGAATGTACGACGGTCGCCCATCCGTTTAATTGAGCTTAATGATCCGATATTAGACTCACGCGTGTGAGCTATACAAATACTTGTGCACGCTCTATCTCCAAGAGAAAGAATACATACATTATATGTACATATGCACCTACATATATATATATTTAATGCGCGCAAGCATTACCGCACGTTTTATGGTTACCGTGCGCGCGCTTCTCTCAGCGGGGCAACTTTCGTGAATTTCCCCTTCGTTAACTTGACCACTTGAATTCGCACAATCTCTACGCGCGGTCGCACACGTACACATACTGCATTTCAACAATATCCACAAACATATAATTTATTTATGCGCATATAAACATTTAACATAACCATTTTGAATTTTTAAATTATTATAATTCCCACGATTCATTTTTCTTCAAATCAATTATTTATAATACATTTTCTTTTTGTAACATTACTTCACGAATAATTTTAAGCTAAAAAAAATTCTTATTTGTATACCTACATGTACATATACATGTGTGGAAAGTTGTACCCATGTGCTTTTATCTATGCACGATGTCGTGTAACAAGATTTCTCGAAATCATAAAAATTTTTGGACTGAATATCGTTGAAAATTTCGTCTTGTTCTCACTATGTATCATATGCGTAATATACATATTTGTTGGGCGTATATTTTATTGGATCAGCGGCGGGACACGGTGTGGCAAGTGAATTGTCGAATGTTTGAAGTCTTTGAAAAATAAAAAAGACCACAGGAAAAAATATATGGATATACAGAGAGGGAATGAAACATGTGTGATTGCGTTTATGCAAAATTCCTGTTCGATATATAAAGAAAATTTTTCGAATCATGTGATTGGAATTTTGACAAACCCCTAAGTTTGTTCATACATGCATGCATGCACGTATATTTATATATTTATGTTTGTAGATATATATTTATTTATATATATTATTCTTTTTATGTATTAAATATTTTTTGTGTATTTTATTTATAGAGTAATTATTATTATACATGCAAATTTGATATTAAAAATAAATGCAATAAATAAAAAAGGCCAAGTGCTCAATACTATAAAGTCAACGATGAATAAATAAATATATTGAACAATAAGCACGAAGCATTCCAACATATCCTTTGTCCAATAGCAAATTCTTATAGTGACTTGGCAATACTTTCTGACTTTGTATCCAACGATACGAGAGAGTGGACATCGTAATCATCAATTTTACCTCATGAATTTTGCTCTCATGTGGTGGAGGGAAGTCGCGAGAGAGGAATCGACCAAGAGAAACAGAGAAAAAGAATAAATTCGTGCACGAAAGTCTCCAAAGGCATACAGTCCTTCCAAGTTCCTTTTCTTTCTCTCACTTCAACAAATGCAAAAGGGGCACGAAAACAATCGTGGAATAACCGCGACGCCCAAAAAAAAAAAATAAATAAATAAAGAATAAAATAAATGTAAAAACAAAAAGGAAGACAACCTCAAGAATAAAAATAAGAACAACGATGACCAACAAAAACCATATATGAGAATGAGAGAATAAGTATAGAGAGAAATCGAAACGCGGGTGCGAAGAGAGTTATGGTTATCGCCAGTCTCTATATATACCACTATGTGAAATGCGAAAAGAGAATCAAAAAACATTTTAGTAAAGAGAGAAAAACGAAGAGAGATTGGGTATGGCAAAGTGGATAGAGGCGGTATGGTATTATACCTCCTTGGTTGGAAGCGAATGTAACTTTATTGTGAACTTATCGCTGTCAAGAAGCAAACAATGGACCGATCTTCGCGCCATCTGCCCTTACCATCTTATTCCACATATAAGTATTTCG
Source organism: Microctonus aethiopoides (assembly GCA_030347275.1). Taxonomy (NCBI): domain Eukaryota; kingdom Metazoa; phylum Arthropoda; class Insecta; order Hymenoptera; family Braconidae; genus Microctonus; species Microctonus aethiopoides. The sequence goes on along the minus strand of JAQQBS010000001.1, from coordinate 24,285,370 downwards.
CATATGTGTACCTTTAACATTTATTTCGTTGTCTTTTGGAGTCATGAGAGGAACCAAGGGTTGTCCTCTCTTCCAATCCACGATATTTATTCATAAAATTAATATCTACAGTAAATAAAGCTTGTAATAGACACTCTGTTGATACTTTGCTTTGTATTATTGACACAAATTTATAAAATAATAACTAAAATAAAAATTTCCATTATTTATAAACCGTAAGAAAAAATTAAATTAATTAAAAATCCCCAAAATCTGCAGTTAAATTGAATTATTATTTCACTTCCTGTGTCTTTAAAAATTATTTTCACTCTCTAATTTTAATCTAAAAGATAAAAAAAAAATTTATTCAAATAATAAATTGATAAATATCACTTTGTTATATTGAATAAAAATATATTACGAACGTTACACATTATTTTCAATAATTCCATTTGCATCCATTCAATATTCAGATATAAAGAAAATATCGATCAGTTCATAACATATGCAGATGCTATTTTTTTTTCTCCCCTAAAATTTTCACATATATATGGATGAACATAATAAATATACATATATGGATGGATATTTTTGCGTTGAGATTATGAGCTTCGCACGGATATTAGTCAAGGGGAGTAATATGATCATATATACATACATATCGACGTTATATTTTTAGGCAGCTCGAAAACGTATGACAAATTTCATGGGACTAAACAAAATCAACGACTAAAAACGTAACGTAAGTCGATGAAGAACTTACGTAAATGCAGCGCCACTTATTGACAACTACCAACCACAGTTTATACATATATAAAACAAATCTTAGATATATACTATACAATACATATGTGAAAATATTTGAATGTGTTGCGATGAAATAACTCGTAGTTACTCACTCAGTTATTCAGCTTTTCCCATGACAGGATTTACTTGAGACCCCTCTCTCTTCTCTCTTGCTCTGTTTAGGGGAAGTGCGCAACCCCCCAGCTACGATGACCGGAGAGATGTCCGGTGTATCCGGGTGCCCCGCGGCCATAGTCACAGATATATATATATATAGACAAGGGGCGAATACGAGCAGGTGGTCGAACACCGACTACAACCCTCCTCGTTTTTACCGTGACGCCTTTCAAACAACGCAATATCGATATAGGTATAAATATACGTGCTGTGATTTTTATATTTATCTGACTGGACAACTCTAACGTTTATGCATATGTCCGGAAGTAAATTCTTATACGCGTCAAATTTATATTTGAAAAAAAAAATTAATAAATAAATGAAAAGAACGAAAGGAAATAAAAATTAAGCACGCACATGAACGGATTTTCATTGTGTGTTTGTATTTATATATATGAATTTTTGATAATTATGGGAATGTAATTTGATTTTGTAATTAGAAGAAGAAGAAGAAGAGGGGAGTTTGAATGAAAAAAAAATCAGGTGCCATTTAATAATTCTAGGAATTAAAAATATACTAAAAAAAAATCTTCAATTTTATCTTACAATTAAAAATTTTGATTGATCATTTATATTGTATAAGATAATGAAATGAAAAAAAAAAATATTTCGCGCCGCAATTTAAATGTATAATGTAACTGAAATCACATTTTTCATTATGAAACTATATAGCAATTATCGTGTCAAAGAATATTTAATTTTTTTTTCTTCTTCATGTTCTTTATTTTTTTTTTTTTTTCGTGGGATCATAACTTGAAACTTTTATACTATGAGTCATCAGATCTATGAATATACATACAGATATAATAGATGAAGATGATGAGAGTCGATACAAATCAAAAGCTGATCGTCGCATTGCTCACATACTTTACATATACAAAAATCATTTGTGTTATTCGATTGTGTGGATATTACTATACTTTTTATATACATCAACGTGATGAAGATTTTTTTATCATGAAAATGCCGCTATGTACCTGTACACAACATGAAAAAGACGAGTACGCGATCTCTACTTATACATATCCATCGGCTTTCTCTCATCTATGATACGTAGTATTGCGCTCATCAACAATTCCTCTGTCATCTCAAAATAAAAAAAAAAAAAA
>JAQQBS010000001.1:24240557-24283212 GCA_030347275.1 Microctonus aethiopoides | reverse complement strand
AAAAAAAAAAAAAAGAGAAATGCCGACGTAAATTAAAGGACAAGAATGACTGACGTGGATTGTGATACAGCAAGCATGAAAATACTCAACTGACTATGCCACAATGAAAAGTTTAACCTTCAAATAATTTTTTTTCCTTCACTCATTCGAGTATATAAAATTTTTTCAACGATAAAAATAAAATGCGCGACTGGAATGAGTTGAGACACATTTTCATAACTGACTTTAGCAGCAAACATAAAAAAAAAAAAAAAACAATTGTGATACAATCTTGAAGAGTTCAGTGAACATCAAGATATTAAAGATGAGTATGTGAATCATGTTCAAACGTGTTAAAGAGCAAAATGTAAACATAGACATTCCATTATTGTAATTAACTTTAATTAAAGGTTTGTGAATGTTATATGACATTATTGTAATTTAGTTTGTTTGATGGTAAATGTAATGTGGTTATTATTCATGAATGGAATTTACAATAGTCTCCTTTCGTTTCGTCAGCAACATTTGAGAAGATTTGTATGTTATATTCAAATGTGTATATGTGTGTATGTAAATAATATAAGGAACAGTGGAAAGGACAAAGGCAACAAACACGACGTGTCGTTCTGCGATGCGGTAGCCAAGATATACCTACGCAAGTTGACGTTAATGTATAACACAAAATGAGGATAGAGTGTCTGTATTACTCTCGGTCAAGCACACCAACATGGTAAATCGTGAGAGAATTCTCGTAAAAAAATATTTATATACATGTATATAAGAAAAAATAAAAAATAAAAATAGAAAATAAAAGAAAAAATAACGAGACAAACATCATCAACGTATGTTTGCGCTTGTGTATTATATTATATATGATGAACGCAATTGTGTCTCACATAACTTGCGAGTATGTATAATATAAGAATGCACGCACTTTCATATTCAACTGTATGTATACTATTATCATTTTTCTTCACATAATTTTTATCATGACGTCTTGTAAAAATTATCTTCTCTTTCACAAAACTGGATACAAATTAATTTTCACTCCATAAAAAATAAAACAAGAAAATAAATCATAATTACATAATTTTTTCTCCTTTCATTCCACGAAATTATTCATTAATTTATTTCATTTATAATTCAAAAAAAAAAAAAAATTTTTTTTTCAATCAATTTACACATAAATATTATTTGATGATTTCATAATGAATTAAGATAATTAACTCGATATTTTATAATTAAGCTGTATGATATTTGGTTGATGTGAAATAAAAAAAAGACATATAAAATTTATTTCTATTTTTTTTTCTACTTCTCTGATAAATTTTTTTTTTTTTATTTTCAACACATGTATTCGTATACAGTGCGGTATTTTTTTCTTGTTGGCGTTTAAAGCCACATCATTATGTACCTCGTTTTCTTCCTTAACTCTTATATATTAGCTACCCGATAGACACACATACACTCGTAAATTAATATACGTACAATATTCGTTCGATCCTAACGTAGTATTACCACCATTATAACGACGCTCACATGGCAGTAAATGTATACGTGCTAGATCGCACATACATGACACTACGTGGGTATATATTTAACATACACTGACTGACAATGAGCAGTACTTTATGCAGGATATATTGATGTGTACTAACACTTAAATGCATATTTATATATCCAATAAATTTTTATTATCAACTAAATTACACCGCGGTCATTTGACTGAGAATTTTATTAAATAAAAAAAAAAATAACAATGAATGTATGTACACTATTGAAATGAATAATAATAATCTTCTTGATTATTATCTGAATAGTAAATTATTTGAAATAATAAAAAAAGTGACAGTGCAATTTGTTTGATTAATGTTTATTTTTGTGTGACGAAAAAAAAAAAGATGATTTGAGAAGAAAGAAAAATTTAATAATAAGATGGGAACAAATATTGCATATGTATTGTGTAGATTATTTCAAGCTCGTTGGTTGTGTTATAAATTTCTTAACGAGAAACGATTAATTAACTTTCTTTCCACTTGGCTGCGCGGTCGTCCTGCGATTTAATGTAATATAAAGGGGACCTTGAGTGCAATATAGTTGTCGTTGCATTAAAATGACAAGACGGAAAATATTGGAGATCTACGATGGTTGCATATGAATTATGTAACAATATATATGTATATGTAGTTGTATCTGTGAAGGTATATATAATATACATACAGATATATAATAACTTGTGTGGTAGCAAAGCTAGTGTGATTTATTATTTTTAATGTGCGTTTTGCAATCGTCACTCTGTTGCGCCGTTGACTGATATATCCTTTCACACCTCACTAATATATGGGTACATATGTATATGTATTTGAATATGTATGTGGAATATACACCTCCGGCATTTTGTGTAATTATCGCACAATTTTATTTATTTTTTTTCTTAATATTTATGTATGTTAGTCATGAATAAATTGATAAATTATAAATATTGCCTTTCATCATGAAACTAGTATATTTTTTTTCTATATTTTCTTTCATAATTGCTTATTTGCGTTATTTACAAAGTGCACTATATATCAAGTAATGCATTTTAGTGCATGGGAAATTATTGAAATTAAATGAATACAATAAATATGAATAAACCAGTAGTAAAATTATATTTTTTTTGTGGTTTAAATGGAATTCCAATTTAGTTTGAGAATTTTGTGAGAGTGAAGTAAAAAATTTTGAATTAAATTGAATATTAAATTTAATCAATATTTCATTTTATTCAGTATAGAAAATGATTAACTTGGAATAAAGAACTGGGATTATTATTTTTTTTTTTATTTCAATAACACAATTTTTTATATAAAACAATTTTAAATATATGTACATTCAAAAATCTCTGATGCAATAATATTTTTCTTATGTTTATTTACTTCACTTTCAAACTACTACGATGCTCGTATTTTCATAGCGCACCCTAATATACACTGTTATATATTACAAACATTAATACACACATATATACAAATATACGTATATAAATCCACGATCACTTAAATTATCTCATTATGTATGCGAGTTACGTATTTACATTTATTGCTATGGAGCACGTCTTCTCACAGAGAGAAAGAGAAAAAGATACGATGTGATATAATTTTCCCCAAGACCACTTTTACTTCCAGACACATACATATGTTATAACTACACATGTACATGCACCACATGAACAAGTAGAAATAGAAGAGACGCAACGATTATAATATTCACCAGAGCAAAAGGCACACGAACCCATATAATGCATAACACTTTTGCCTTCTCGTTCATTCTCCCATATTTCCTCTCTCTCTCTCCCTCTGTCTCTGCTCCAGTCTGGGCTCACATTATTGCAATCCTCTTTATATTTTCCTCCCAAGGAAACAGTTGGTGTGCATGGATAATATACGACTCGTTATTCTTTATTGCGATGTTTAAATTAAAACGATGATGCCCGAGGATAGTTTGAATTGAATACAACACAGGAAAAAAATTTAAAAAAAACAAAAATAACAAATAAAATAATATACTTTTCAATTATATAATATACAAAAAAAATAAAAAAATTGTTTAATAACCATATTTAAAAAATTCGTAATACAAATTTGCGAAATTTCTTCGTTAAATAAATTTAAATAAATATATTTTTTACATATATTTTTTTTTAATATTTTTTTTTTAATAATCAAAATAGTTTGCGTGTCACTTCTACTCAAATTCATATTGCATTATTATATTATGTTGGGGTTATTGTGGCTGGTATATTTATATATAAAATAAAATGAAGTTGACCGTAATCGCGTGACCACAAAGTAGCCACCGTAAATGCGGTTTGAGAGAAAGCAAAAGTGTATTTGTATGTATTATAATATGCGTAGGTATATGAATATAAGACGACGAAAGACCGCCCGTGCGCGCCCTATACACTCACTAAACTATAAAGAGTCTCTCGCGTTTGAGTCTTATGGCCGTTGAATACAAACCGACTTCTATATGTGTGTATGCATACAAGAAAGCGCCGGTTGGCTTATTTACCGCGACACCTCAATAAGATTCGGTACTCCATAGCGCATTCCCCATGGGGCGTTTATAATACAGGTATATTTGTATGGAGATATACACATGTATACATATGTATATATATATTATTATATATCATGACGTGTCCGTGCGGGTTGTAACGCGTCTCAACAATTTCGCACTGTGGCGCAATGACGACGACAAGCGGGAGCTCATCAGCTTTCAAATGGATTTTTTTTTTTTAAATGAAAAATAAATATTTTTTTCATTCAATTTATTTTCTACACAGAAAAAAAATTAACTAGAAAGTATATGTGAGTGTTAAATGTAAAAAAAAAAACATGCATATAAAAGTTTCATTAAACAATGTGTGGAAAAAATTATTCAATATTTTCACACGCTTATATTGCATTTTACGTTCATCTATAAATATTAAATAAATGATGGACGTTTTTATGTAGCTTTTTTTTTTTCATTTCATGGAAGTAAATATTTTTTGTTGCATATTATAATTTTGTCTTTTATCGCGTGATATTTTTTTTTCTAATTATCTTCCTGTGTGTATAATAGACGATTGAGTAATTGTTTTATATGAAAAAATACGTGAATTGATAATTATTCGTAATTTAATTTTCTAACGATTTTATGATACGTTTTGTGGGTCCCTCTCTCTCCCCCATTCTCTCATATTTTCTTTCTCTCTCTCCTATTCACTCTGTACGTGCAACGAAAGTGATTTATTGGACAAGTAACGGTCTACGTACCACATCGTCTATTCCTTTACTAATTATTTCCGCGCTATACCCTTTACAACGTACTTAAATACCTTTTTTTTTTTCTTTATTTCTTTCTCTTACTCTACACCCATACACACCATATGTGCAGGAAAAAATTATGCCTCTACACGTGTTATACTTTCATACATATCAATAAAATATTTATTCACAAAGTATACAACTATTTCTAAAAAAAAAAAAACAACAATTTTTTTTTTCTATTTCTATTTTTGGTTTCTGTTGACTGAAGTGTTTAAGCTGAGTACTCCATGAAGATTGCTATCGCACATTATATACATATATATGTACCTACATGTGAGATGAATGTCTGTACACGAGTGGCAAGATAAAACGAAAAAAAAAAAAAAAAGTTATAGTAATAAGAAAAAAAATGAACGCATAGTGCATATGTACACGCGCGGTCAGAAAACAGGATCTCTCGTGCTTAGACTAGCGTGACGGTGAATTCTCTTGCTCTCGCCAACTGAGGGTGGTATATACATACATATATATAAGATATTACGATGCTTGGTCCGCGGCACTCTCTCAGCAAAGATAGAGAGCTGAGGAAATAAAACAGTGAGCAAAAGAGAGGAGAGAGAAACGATATAGGGAGAAGAAAGGTTCTTATGGTGTATAATGTGCGCAGAGAGTTGCTGTAAGAAATAATAGCTGAGCACACGAGAGTTGGCTCCACCTTCACTGTGGTTTAAACACATACACGCATGTATGTTATATGTACATGCATTTATATAAATATGTACACCATGTGAGTGGAGAATTTAATTTAACAAAATGAAAGAAGAGAAAGATGAGATATAAATTCACTAAAGTATAAATTGAAGAGCAATTATGATTTTTAAATTTTATAAATTATCATAAATATTTTATATTTATTATTATTGTTTAATTGTAGATAAATATTTGTTAATAAATAAATATATATTTAATATCATGATAATTTGACATTAAGAAATATGGCCATGAATCAGTGTTTTTGTTCTATGACGTAATATATTTGTGTGTTTATTTATGTATATTGGTATGAAATAAATCCACGATCGAATGTGATTATATCTTAACGGCGGGTTAATTTGAAACGCGCACACAAAGTTACTGATTGAGCATCGGGTTGAGTTCATCGTCGGTATATAAAAGAAGAGAATAAGAGGCGGCACACGCGGTCAATACCAGCTGATGCGCAACATGAAAGAAAGAGAAAATCTTTCTCTAACGCGCCCGCGCGCACTTGCACACCGTGGCAATCGATCGATTATCGAATTGTATTGGTATACACAACTTATATCCTCATGTTGTATATGTATATATAATATACATGAGTGTATACAGTCAGAGAAGGACTATCGGCCCATCGAGAAATATTAAGATTAAATTGATGAAGTTCATATTTTAGTTTATATATTTTTTCCCACATCTCTTAGTGCAATTGTGATTTGTTAATGTTTTATCATGGGTAATTCATGGGGTAGATTGCAATATTTATTGTGGATAAAAAAAGTGAAATGTCTTCTAAGATGATAATTATTGATGATGAAAAAAAAAAAATTAATTTTAAATACGTAGAAATTATAAGAAAAATTAATAAAAATTTGAAAAATTATTTTTTATATTTTAATATTAGAAAAAATATTATCAAGTGTTTTTGAATATTTCCAAATATTTTTTTGCAAGCGTATTCTCTAATTTATTTACAAATGAAATAAATGTAAATAAATAACTGTCACAAAATTAATGAAACAATTCTGAATTCACTATCACCTCTCATAATTAAAACAAAAATAATAAATAATAAATAAAAAACAAAATATTAACACTATATTAATCTCATAAATATAAATACAATATCCACCCCTTACTTTATAAAAAAATCTCAATCAATTGACCTACAACAATTCTATTCAATTAAAAAAAAAAAAAAGAAAATCATAAACAAAAGAAAATCACTATACCCAATAAATAAAAAACAATTATTCGAAGCATCCAATATAATTTATCAACAAAACTCCTGGCAAACTATCCCAACATTAATATAAAAAAAAAAACAATATTTAATTTATCAAATTCACATTTTCCCTGTCTCATTCTAATTAAATTCAACTCGTATAAAATCTAGAAATTCTGGAGGAAATTTAATGAAGATGAAACCCAACCGGAACCATCATCATACATACATTATACATACACATATATATATAAGCATATGATCTACCATGTACCTGTTGACCATGCCATGTATAAGTCGTGCTTGCATTGCAATATTCCTTAGCTCATCTCTCCTGGCATGCATGTATAACGGTAAGGTGGTAGCATGCGACTTATGCTGATGCTCGACGGGTATATACGGAATAGAAATGGATATATATATTCGTGTATTTATGTATATACATATGTGTGTACATAGATATAGAGGCGCGAGACAGATAGACAGACAGACACAGCGAGAGAGAGCTGAGTCAAGAGCGCGCATTATACCGCCCGTGGCGAGCGATACGACGTGCCGCACAGCATTCACCAATGATTTATGGAATAATCATCGATTCTCGCACACTCTTCATTCTTGTCATTAGAGATGGCAGAGGCGACAGAGTGACAGGCCCTTTGGTGACTTATTGTACACGATCTGTATATATCAAGTAATGTAATGGAGCAACATGAATCGTCGTATTTATAGGTATAGTTGTTTATAGTTTACATATGAATTGTGTTACCAATACGCGCAACAGGTATGTTTGCACACATATATATATATATCTAGTTTTATGTTTTATATAAATAAATATTCGTGGGATTTATGTTGGAGTTAGAATGATGGGTTAATGCCAAAAGGTTTGAGGATTAAATAATGATGGTGATTTTACGTGATTTATTATCAATCTCAGAATGTTTTTTTTTTTTGGATTTTTATTTTTTGTAGAATTAAAATATATATTATAGACTGATTTACAATGGGATTTTTTTTTTGATAGCTTTAAATAATTATTTATAGCTGCATTGAAATTATGTTAATAAAATTTATTCATTGCAGTTGATAAATTATTTTTTTTTGTCATTATGATTGGAATAAAATTTATGAGATAAATAAGTATCATCAAAATATTATTTTAATATATATATTTGTAGTTGGAGTAATTTAGTAACTTTTTTTGTTGTTGCATATTTATTTACTTTTTATTTTTCTTTAGAGTAATAAATATTTGATGAGCTACACTCCGTATCGCAGACGACGTTATATGTTATCAAATATGCAGGAAAGGTTTAATAGAGAATTTCATGTGTGGTGTTAAAAAAAAAATAATAATGTCTCCCTAACGGTATTATGCATGTATAAACTGTACAGCACTGGCCAAGCGATGGTGGAGAAGTTTAATGAGTCAAACTCTCAGCAATATAAGAGAAAGATAGACAGAGATATAGTGAGGAAGTAAAAAGAGAAATGGATATTCACCTGTTTTCTTTCGCGCACGGTGTAAAGCCTTTTATATAATTATACAAAGCTCTTATGTATAGTTTCCGTAATAAATTTAAACGTCTACGTATATAAAGAGTGAGAAAAAGAGGTGGATACATGTAATAATAAACTTAAGTGAAAATAATTATACTGTATTAAATGGAGTTTTGCCCGAAAATTATTTGTAAAATATTATATTTATTTTTATTTTTATGTATATGATAATGTATGTATAAGTATTATGAATTTAGTTTAAAGTATATGGAGCAAAAATATTCACAATGAGAAATGTTGAGTGGGATGATACGCTAAAGGATTAGTTTTATTTCGACGACCTCGAGAATTTTTTTTATGACGTCGTTAAAGAGTTGCCGCGCGCGCAAGATACAATTCAAATGGCCCAACGGCGGCGTACTTCGGGGCGCTCGCGTCGCATTTTGCACGCGCGCGCCTCAAACAGCGGGATTCCCCCGTATAAGTGAATCAAGCTGGGCGCGATCGTCGAAAGAAGCACCAAAGGCATTTCCCGTTGCAATTTTTGTTTCTCCATTGATTTTTTTCTTTCATTTTTACAACTACACAAAACATATTTCAAATAAAATTTATACTAATACCAATTAATTAATCCCTCCATATATTCATTAAAAAAAAAAAATAAAATATACATATAAAAAATCATTCCATCAATTCAAATGTTCTCATAAATATATAATTATCCTTTACTCACGAAGTAAATTCAATTTTATTAATTAATTCAATCACAAAATCCTTCAATGATAATACCATTAACAATAATGTGTGAAAAAATTCAAAATACTTGACCGAAATTTCTGTATTTAATTTTGAAAATTGAATTTGTCGAAACTTTTATTTATAGATTGCGATTCAGTCACATTGGTAGTTGTATTCACGTCCAACGATTGCATATACATACATGTACACTATGGAATATGTGCTATATGGAAGTCGGAGGGAGGGAAGAGGGGGAGGGCCCAGGCAAAGCCAGGCTTGGAGCACGCTTCGGACAAAGGTCAGCCGGGTCGTTGCACCCGCGGCATGGCAGGACAACGCGGAGAGATGCTCTCTGCTGCCATGCTGCAGCTATATGAGCTTTGATTCGTTGTTGTGCATCCAACAACCACACACCACACACAAAGAAATTACCTGTATGTATATAATCTACCAGCAGCGCTCGTTTCTCTCATCTTATTCGCCTTGGGCTTCGTGACTTCTCGTTGTTCCTCATCACCTTGAGAGTGTCTTGACACTTATTATCATACAATAAAAATAATTAATATCACATCAATGTACAAATGTTGTATAAATAAAAATTTTATTCTATATCAAGTGATGATTGTTTTTTTTTTTTTTTTTGAAGTTAATGACAAGAAATTATATAAAATCCTTTCGGTATTATATTAATGTTTATAAATTAATAGTCAGGAAGAGATGAGGGAGATTATATGGAAAAGGTTTTGAAACCGTGTCAAATAGCTGGAAAAAAAAAAAGAACAATTTCATGGGAAGATGATTGTAACGTTTTAACATCTGATGTTAAGATCCCAAAAGACACTGATGGTTAATGCAGAAAAAGATTAGATATTAACGGTAAATATACTGGTAACTAAAATACCTCTTGAATATTAAGTAGCAAGTTTATTTTATTAGCTTAACGTGACATTTGAATTAATCTATAATTTTATATTATAGAACTAGTTATTTTAGGAAGAAAAAAACAAAGTTTTAAAAATATATCTCAATAGTAAAAAGTGCAAGGGAAACAGATTTAAAAAGTTGAATATTCTTAATTATAAATTGAGAATTGAAATTATTATTTATATCCATTTGCTTTCTGAATATAATTTGAGGATTCAGCAAGTTGAAACAAAAACTTTTCCAATGCATTTTATAAAATTTCCCTAGTAAACCCTTGAAAAATTTTTCTCAAAGTTTTATATTGTTGTACTAAACAGTTTTAGGAGTGTTATTAACAATGATAATTTTAATTCAATATTGAAGAATAGAAATTCGTTACAAAATGTTTGGATATTAAAATACTATTTGGATATTTTTAGAATTCGGGTTTTTTCGCCGTTTACAAACTTTATCCAATATTTTGAATCTATCAAGCAGCATTAAATAATAATCATCAGAAAATATTTACTTCCTTTCACTATTTATCTTTCTCCATTTTGCGTTTTTATATAGCAAATATGAAAGCAGCGATTGCGTTGAATTTTTAATGCACTCATATTATAATTCTCAACCACTCGATCTTCAAAAATTCTTCAAAGACTATCACATAAGTCTCTTGGTCAGCATAACAAAGAACGATATTTATCGCTTGTACAGATCAAAAAACGTAACACAGAGCTGTGTACAAGCTGTATGAACAACGTATCATGCATTCTCCATAGAGGCACATGAGATACAAAAATGTAATACACGCATGTGGTAAAGTTACCACGTAGGTATGTGAAGCCATGTTAAAATATTGGTTGCAGTGCAAGACCAAGTCATGAAATCGTACTATAGCTATTCCCATTATATTCCTCAATGTACATTTTGAATGCTCTTATTCATTCTTCCACATATTCTCATACATTGTGAAATTTATTCACACTTATAAACACAGGTCAACTGTGATGTTTAATGAATTTAACAGCTGAACATGGCCAATATATTATCAGTAGGCTTTCAAAATCAACTGGACCCGCTTCGTTATTTCATTCGTTTCGCACACTAATCCGCGTCCAATCGATATTGTTCTGGTTATTTAAGAGAGTTCCCCTTTAATAATTACTAATTATTAACCTTTCATTGTAAAATTTCCATTTAACTAATATAATTACCATTAAAAAATACTTCAGATTCCCAAAAAAATCTTGGTGACATAAGCAAATCTGCCACATTTTGCACATATTTATTTTTCGTTTAATTAATTTAATGCAAACATCAATAAATACATCGTTTACTTTAGTTATTATCAATATTACAATGTTACATATACATAATTATGACAATATATTTTACCGACCCTCCCTCGCAATATAACTCATGATCATTAGGGAGCAGTTGGTCAATGTCAAAAGTATCCATGCGCCCACGATACTGTGCACAACATCCGAGAATGGGGAAAAAGAAAAAAAACAAAAAGGAAATGATGATGGTATTCGAGACGACAGGGGCAAATTAGCAGAGAGCATCTCATCTCCAGGTCGCATCTGGACTTTCACCGTATTTACCCCCCTCATCCCAATCCACGTCCGCGTGATTTAGCGACATGCCATAGCTATGGCAGTGGTTATTGTAGAAAATACATACATATATACCTACCTGACTGAAAAGGTTCATTACAAAATTACGCGTTCATCATCATTACTATTATCATCATCATCATCATTATCATCATCATCATGATATAACTTATCGTTGGTAATCATTTGCCAACTGGTGGAATACTCTCATCTGCAACATTTAGTATAAATGGTTTTATATGTAATCTGCTGTGCGCACAATATATTTAACAAATGTATGATGACATTGATAAAGTATTTTGTCGTGTGAAATATCGACGATGAAAAGTATAGGTAGTTATATATGTATATATATAAATAAAATCAGTAATGTTATAGTGCATAACGTGATTTCATCGACAATTTGCGAGAGTGCGAATTTTAGATACCGTTAGGATAACGAGGAAGTACAGAGATGAGAATGGTGCAAGTTATAGATGGAGATTGGAAAAATAATAGAAATGGAAGAAGAAAGAAAAAATAATAAGGAATCTGTAATGGAAGATGAGGGAAAGAAAAAAGGAAGAAAAAGAAGAAAAAGTATAGAAAATGATGATGAGAATGAAGATATGGCTTTAAAATGAAGATATGATGAAGAAGTCATTGAAAATAGGAATGATATATAAGATGCAGCATCCAGTGTGGCTCTGTAATGGTGGCGGCGGCGGCCTAACAATTTATCGTCCCGCGTGCTTCTGAGCGTGTTACGAGAGACCGTTATTATTGTCGAACATGTGCGTGAGTCACGCGCCCGCGTTGTCGCCCTGAAGTCAGCTGCCGCTAATTATTTTCAACGATCTTGTTCTCTTATATGTGCATTATTATACATATAATTGATAATATATAACACGTTTATGTGTGCTATATGTAATTATTGGTTATTTGATGTGTATGCGGGATGCTGTGACGCAATTTGACCCGAAAACACTCAATATTTTTTATTTTCATATGAAATATTTCAATGACCTAGATATAAATATATGTTTATTTCAAGACTTTAATTTGTTTCAATTATTTTTGTGAGTGAATTTTATTACTTATTTTTATTTTAATATTGTTGAAATTCACAATGAAGATGTATTGTTGAATAAAAAATTTTCAATTGGATTAAATTGTTCCTGGAAGTGATGTTTATTATTAAAAAATTAATAATATTTATTACTATTTCAATTTGCGTTTTCGAATAATTTTTGTGTAAATTGTTTGATGTCATGTGTCGTAATAAATAATCTTCATTATAATATTGTAATAATTATTTTCGGATACTCAAAAAAAATGGAAGGTTAATTTTTTTTTCTTTTTTTAATATTTTTTATGTTATTTAATGGAAGAATATATAAGTATAGAAATAAAAAATATTCTGCAGTTAACAAACTAACGATCGTGTACGTAGTCTTGGACCCCTCGAAAAAAAAACAGCAAAACAAAAAGAAAAATTGAATATAGTTGTTTGGTCGAGGGAAGAGTGTTACGCTCCATTCCTCTCTCTCCATTACAGTATTAGCATATTAATTTTCACAGGAGTGCGCGCAGCAGATAAAACATCTTAGGTAGCGAACTTCAGTGATGAATCAAGCTCATAGCCATAATTATTATTCGAAAAGTTGAGCGGGTGAATTGTCGTCGTTGTGGCGCATTTGGGTCTCCTTCATCGTACACTTTTCCGTCCTTCCTTCCTTCCTTCCTATATTATATACTTTCAAGCACTAATAAAAATATTTTTCTTCCTAGAAATCACTGAATATCATCGTCGACGGTGTCTTCTTATTCTCTTCCATCACTTGTTCTTTTTTTTTTTATTTTTTATCTCCTCATCAACATTTACATAATTGAATTTAAATAACAAACTTTCCCAAAAAATTTTATCAACAAAAATATATTTTTCTCTTTCAAATTCAAACTATATATTCCATCACAAAAAAAAAAAAAAAGGAATCATCGACTTCTTTTTATTATTATCTCTCCTCTATTTTATCATTCGTAAAATATATCTATATCTATATACCCACGAACTTAGCGACGTTGTCATTATGGTAATGGTCGGACGTGAGTACTTGATGTTTGGTGTGATGCAATCGTAGCAGAATCCGAATATAAAAGACAGAACGAACACGAGTGAAAATAAGAGGAGGACATTGCAAATATATATGAGTAGATATATATGTACACATGAAAAGCTATGTGGATGGTGATGCAAGTGAACGGTGAGTGAGAATAAGAGGAGTATGTAGAAACAGAGAAGGGTAAAAGAGAGAAATGGAAAAAAGCCCTTGAAAGAGAATGGGAGATGATACTTTGACGAGGAGCTTCCCTCGATGGATGTGGATAGATGGATGGGCTGATGGTGATATCGATTCCGTGTGCGCTTGGTCGAAGTGGCGTTACCGTTTCCGCAGAATTTTAACCGAGTGTCGCATTCGCTTCTCGATAGTCAACATCTATTATATATGTACGTACGTGTATGTAATATTTTTTTTTTATGTATATATAAATACGTCTACGTATGTGGATACAGTGCGTGGATGCGGATAGAAAACGAGAGGGAACACGATGCTTCAGGAAATCGAATTTCAAATAGTAATGGTGACAACCATCAGCCTCTTCTAAATTATCACAATTCATGCATATCACACACGCGTTTAAATTCAATTTTCGCTAACCGATAACAATCTTTTATTCAATTTAATATGATAATGTGTATGGTGTTATTGTTGGAATAATTAAATTTAAATTTGTTTTAGTATATTGTAATAAAAAATAGTCAATCAAGAAAAAAAATCATATGTATTTTTGTTTTATACAATTGTAAATTGGAGTTTGTACTGATTATATAAACGGTGATTTTGACAAATGAATATCATGGAAAACAAGGGCGAATTTATTTGGTGAAAGGAGTTAACAAGAATAAAGGATAGAGAATGGATATGAAGGAAAGAGGAGATAACTTTTCACTACATAACTAGAACCATCAGGCTGGAACAATGTTAATCTATTTACCTCCAACGTGGCACGACTCACTCACTCATTCTCTTATTCCATTGCTTCTTATCCTTTAAAATATCTCACCCCCAAAAACTTTTCTTCATTCCACTCGCGCAGCCTTTATCAGGCTCGTATTTCATCACTCGGCGTCCGTTCACGAGCACGAGTATAAGAAATTAACTTTTTCGCTAATTAACTCCCTAGAGTCACTAACGAACCGCACCAAACGCATCATCTCATCTACCTAGATATATTTATTATCACAATTATATACACATGTATATACATATCATTTTTCTTTTTTAAAAATTATCTTTCATTCCATCAAAAAAAAAACAAAAAAAAAATGAAAAACCATAAATAAATAAAGAAAAAAAATATATGAAATAAAAATTTATATATATTCAGAAAGACAAATATATTTTTACCGATGATAAATAATGACTATTTGATTTTGATATTCACAAATATCTTTTTAGTTAATGTAATTAATTTTAATATAATTTAGCAAAGTGTCAGTATAATTATTGTCTTAATTACGCTAATTATTTTTTAAAGATTTAACTATTCACCTACCACATGATGAATATTTATTTTTTTATTCATATATACTTTTAATATAAGATATATAAATAAAAAATATATTCGCCACATAACAAGTTCGTTAGTTAACATCAAATAATTATTGTAACATACTTAACTTATTTAATATCCGCATTATCTATAAATCACACATTTAATACAGAGGATCACTATATTTTCCTACTTGGCATCATGAGAAATTTCTTCAAGTGTAATTATTAAAATAATATACAATTGAAACACATTATATATTTTTTATTAATATAATTACAATTAACTGAGTGTCTGAGTGTAATACAGCAATAAATTAATACACGTTGACGTGCGAGTACTCACATTGTTGCTCGACGAGGCTATTTAACGAGTTATACAGCTAATTACTAAACTTTGTGAAATTCTCCAACTGTCAGATAATATATACAAGTTATGCGGAAATAGCTACTTGTATATATGTTTAATTATGCATATAGAATACTTATGTACATGTAGACAAATCTTTAGACTCTGTCTTGTGACTGAGAGTGGATGGAAACATTGAGATTCATCATTCTCCACTAAGAGAATTCTATATGTACATATTATACATATACGATACAGGCGACACTGCCAACGACGACGACGACGACGCAGCAACTATCAATTCTATAACGATGAAGGTGATGGTAATAAGCAGTAAGCATTAACGAATGTTATAACACATAAGTTCGTGGCTTTGCTATTATCAACTCGTCGCAACTAGTCCTCCGGGGATCGGATGTATATAACTCATGTGCGATTTACCCCTCAACGCAATTCATATACAATATGTATGGGTATATGTATACATATAGTAGATATATAGTAATAGTAGGCATATGGATATATAAAGAAATTGTCGGTGGTTATTTGTATGTGTGTATATGTTCCCCTTGTACATAATTTCGCCGGCGACTTTTGCCATTCATTCGTCATCGTCACGCTCGTTTGTCCGACATTTGACTACTTGCCCAAACCGCCTGATGCTCGTTATATGTCGACTGCCTAATTATTTGGGCTTTCAGCTGTACATATAGCTATTATGGTTTGACTTATTCGTATACACTACGTGTGAAGAATTTTTTTAAATCGTTTGAGTGAATATTGAAGAACTTTATAAATTTTTTATTTATGTATTTATTTTTTTACATGTCGATTTTATTTGTAATTATTTATTTAATTGGTGTTTATAGATGAGAGTGAGATGGTTGTTTATATTTTAATTTAGATGAAAATATTGCAGGAGAGTTGGGTAAACATTTGAGTATATATATTTGTGGGAAATATTTTATCAGAGTTTTCGTATTTCAATTTTTTTTCACTCATAAATATAAATTGACATTGGTTATTTTTTAATTATGCTAAAAATGTCTGGGTGGATGGATGTGATTAATTGGTAGATTAAGAAGCGTCATGAAGGAGAATAAAGCAATATATACATATATAACTACAAGAGGGTGTACAATAGAATAAAATTCACTAAAATAAAATACAAAAACGCATAATTTATTCCATAAGAAAAAAAAAATTGAATTATCACCCAGAATCTACGAATAAAAAAACTCCCACTTTTCTTTCCCTCACCCACATTTTTTTAATGATAAAATTCTCTCTAATAATCCACAACTTTTATTTCCAACCAACTGATTCATATCCAAAAAAATAAATAAAATAAAATAAAAAAATGTATTTATTCCATCGCTGAAATAAAGTTTTATTTTTATATTCCACATAAAAAGGTCAGATTGTTCTGAATCTCAATTTAATTTTACCAATGACGTCGACTCACTGTCATTTAATAATAAAAACACTATACTAACAAACATCATACACATATATAAACATGTATATAAAAGCCAATTGAGAATATAATCATCATATACATATACATATGTACATATATATTCATTTTCATATAAGAATAACAATATGAGATCGTCCCAAGAGTGTCCAAGTACAATTTAAAAATAAAACTGGCGCTCTGAGAAAAGAATCGTCATTATACGATGGCGCTGCCACTTGTTATTGCTGTAATGTTGTAAGGGCGACATCGCGTGCGCGCATCTCCCTAATGAACCATTTCTCTCATACTCCTTTACACATACTTTATTATGGTTATACACATCATACATATGAATATATATAATACAATGAGGATTGTGATGGCAATATGAGCATTCGCCGCGAGGCCGCTCGTCCAAATGTAAACTAATGTTTCATTGAGACGGGCAGCTGCGTCGTCACTTAACTTATTAAACAACATGGCTGATTCTGACCGCGCTATATTTTATACATATATGTACACTTATACTGTGTATATATATATCAATGAAAATATTGCATATATGGGGAGATTCCAATGGAGAAAAAGAATGTAACAGAGGGAGTAGAAAGATAAATACATATATATTATTTGTTCATATTATCGCGTAAGGCGTTGAATTATATCCCACGTTGTAATAGTTCATCACGCTTATATTCACTATAATTATTTAATTGTTCTATCTACATAGCGGCATTTACTAGAAAAGAAGACCGACCACACTATCAAATTATTATAAATAAGTGCACTTAAAGTTGTTAGATATTACACACAACTTGTCACTTCGATGTAGATCTTGATGTGGAATTTATAATTGTTGATAATTATATGTTTTTCTTTTTTATTGTTTTTAAATATGAAACTGAAGAGCGGTCGAATATATATATTATTGCTTTTTCTTTGTGTGTCTCGCGTTACCGAATGTGCTGCATGCAATCGTATATAATATTTACAAGAATGTCCAAGCAAAATGTGTTTATGAGCGTAAATGGAAGGCGTGGATTCGTAGAAGTCCTTTCGTCATCAACCCCGCGAGCTTTTAATGACCTTTTTTGACATACGCACATTGTATATAGAGAATTATTATTGTAATAAAAATTAAATGAAAGAAAAATTTATTAAAAATCGTTTCTTTTTTCTATTCAAGAATTTTATTTTCATGCAAGTGATAATTTTTTTCGTTTTGTCATCGTTATTGTTTTATTAATAAAACCAGGATTTTACTTTGTATTAATTTTTAAATTAATTAAGTATCACCTGATAGTGATTGAGAAATTAAATAAGACAAAAATGTATTTGAAATATTTTTTCAATTTAAATTTTTTGTTGGTTTGTGATTGTGATAGATGAATTATAATTTATTTTTGTGAAACATTTTTGTATTTTATATTTGCGTTGGAGTACTTGTAGTGAGTTTCAACTAGTTGGGTTAGAGGTAGATACATAAATGTATGTATATATCTAATGCGACAATTTTTGTAAGCGGATCACGCACCCCGCTGAGTGCTTTACGGCGTCATATTTTTTTTTTCTTTTTTTTCTACTTCTCGCAGCCCTCATATATGTATGTATATACTGTGCGCATGACTCTCTGGCACACACTTTGCTGTGTCTTCATCTGCGTTTCTACTTGTTCTCACTGCTCGTTTGTTCCTTATTGCAAACATTATGTAGTATATACTAATTTTTTTTTATTTCTCGACTGCAAAACTCTCTCTTTTACTGTATGAAACTTTTCACAAGACCCACGAGATTGATCTGAATAATAAACACGCACTCTCACTTTATAATATAAATAAATGTATGATTTTTTTATCAATATGACACTATAATGATAATAGATTATTTTTTTTATTTATAAAGAATTTTTTCGTCCTTTTCTAATACTTTAAAAACAATAAAACAAATTCAAAACTGATGAGAAATCGCGACAACTTTCCAATGACAACATTAATATTGCTCAAAAAATCATGTAATCATAATAATTATTAATAATAATAATAATTCTCAGGAAAACAGTTTGACAAGAATTTTAATATCATTTTCACATTTCATAAATTTATTAAATAAATTAAAAAATTTATTAACTATAGTCTCCTTTAATATAATACGATAAAAAATTCTGCAAATATTTCACCCAATTAATATCTTTATTTTATTTAAATAAACATCTATATATATATATTTTTTATTATTTAAAATAAAACTAATAAATGCAGGAAAACATAAAAATTCGATTGCAATCTCAACACAATTTTAAACCCAATAAATTATCATAATAATTTCTTCCTTTCTTTTTACTTTGATTTCTTGATCATTATTCCTTTTTTCCTTTTTTATTTACATCATTTCATTCAATTCTCTACAGCCATACGTTGTTCACTTAGAATATAGAATCAAGTCGCTATCTCTATAGACATAGATAAAGAAAAATAATATCCACATATGTACCCAGAACACATAAACAAATGCATGGTTATGAGGATCGGAAGAATGCATGAGCACCGAGTATAACAGAGAAACTGGAATAATGCAAAGTTGTATGGGATATGTATTGAAATATATAATATATCCACATGTGTATATATATTATCAATGTATATATACATACACATATAAGTGTAGAAAAAGGATGAGAATATATAATAGTTTGTGCCAGAGGCGACGTACGACACATGCTGCATAATCAAGTGTTGTCGGTAGCATTGCCGCAGACAACCGCATTATATATATATTCATACACATTATACATATGTATCCTAACACATATGTATATAAAAAAAACTGATGGAAGCGCGTGCGATTTATAAGTTATTACCAATTTTCAATGCACATTATCAAATCTCTTCTCAAATTTTTTTTATAATATATACTATTTATTAATTTATTATTAATAAAGTATATATATTTATAATAATAATTTATGTGTAATATACACACGTAATGTGTTGCAGGAATGTTCAAGTAGCTGTACGAAAGTATTAATTAATACATCTAATTGAATATATTATTACGAATTGTAAAATAAAATATTTAAAGACTGAAATTTATTAATTAAATAATTTAATAAAGTAATTTATGTTGATTAAAAAACAAAATTTTTTTTTCTCATCATCATGTGTATCTGTACTGTATAGAGGGAATAAATGTAAATTATAATTTTGTTGTAAGGAGCTATAGACATCATTATTGACAGCGACCTATTACATAGTGATTTTCATGGTCGTCAAAATATGGATATTATTATTATAAAATGTTTATTTTTTTCTTCCCATTGCAGTTTGTATATACTACAACAACATGAGACTATGTGCGAGTCATTATACAGTTGGATGTTTCATATAGGATATAGTCGGAACTAGAGAAAGAGGTAAAAAGAAAAAGAGAGAGTTCACGTATACACCATATCGTATTTGCATCTTGCATGAGAGGACATAAATGTCCTCAGGCGTCGTGGACGATGTGCCCAGTGAGTTACGTACGTTCCAACGTTAATTGTTCATCTTTTCTATATGTAGATATTATTATATATACTTACATGGATCATCTTTTTATTCTTCTCTGTTTTCTCCTCGTTTCATAATTTTTTTTTTTATCTATTATTTTATTTTTTCTTTCTCCTCGTCTTACTCTCGCCCTTAATATGAACACACCGCGCTCAGTTGAAACGCCACTCAATGACTACAGTGTCAATCATCAGATGTGTGGGTCAGTGCATGTGTATGAATTTCTAAACAAGAATTTATGGCACAATATAATTTATGAATGGGCTTTGGACTAAACGCTAAAATAACTTTTTGCGTTACACGTGTAATGTGCATATATATTTATATTTATATAGGTATTTATTTCAACAGAATTATTCCCTGCTCACTTACACATTCCAATAGTTATATTCCCATATATAATTGTAAGTTATAAAAGTAAATTGATTAAAAATTATTTGATTTAGGTATATTTTCATTTTCATCTTTTTTTTTTCTTTGTGAGTGTGGATAAATTATATATATTTTTTTGTATTTGAACGTTATAAAGAGACATCTTGGTTCTATTGTACTCCAAGGCACGCGCGCGTAGCCTATATATACAGCCCTCTTTCGTATCCAACTTATTGCTTTCAGACGACGGCCCACATAAACGCCATCATTGCGCAAGATGTAAAGGAATTGTGACGTTTGGCTTTTAGTCTCGTGAATAACCCCATGTGTCGTCTAAGGTTACTGGCCGTGTATCAACTATAAAATTATTGTCATTTTATCTTTCATACGTTATATTTTTTAAAAACAATGATATTATCATTTCAATCATTATTTATTCATAATTGAAATTAAATTAATTAAAGGATTTTGTAATTAAACGATGACAAATAATTCAAAAAAAAAAAAAATTGATTCGACTTATTGAGCGTAAGGAAAAAAATAAATCCAGGTGTCTTGTAGGCTGCCAGAAGTCGAAATGTCTTTCATAAAGTGAAACGTAAATTTTATTATAGTTTTGAAGTTTTAACAGTAGGAAAAAAATATTATTATTTTTATCTATCACCTGCGGCAGTTTTATGAGAGTTCGTCTCGGCCCATCAGGCGCGTGGTCACTTTACACTTTGGACAATTATTCGGTTGACGATGTTCGAATCTTTACTAAAATGAGACATTTAGTAATGTGTATACTTGGGACCATGGCGACATGACCACACCGTTGACATAACAATAGAAATTGCACGCCCCCGAAAAATGAGATGTGGCAATGGGAAAATTTTCTCGCATTTTTACATGCAAACTTGTTCCCATTTTTTTTTTTATTCTTTTGCTTGTTAAACGCCCATTTAGAAGCTATTTATTGCCACTTTTATTGTTGCTGAAGCTTGCTATATATAGTCGATTTCATTGTTATTATGAATATACATGAATCTAGACATTCGGTCCCGTCTCATTGGAAATGCTTGTAATAAATATATCGATTTACCTTTCGATACGCTTGAGACACAGCTGCGTCTCTATAATATTCGTTTTATTTTATTTTTACTTATTTTATTTACGTAATGATAGTATAATATAAAAAATAAATTTACGACTCATCAATCCTGATAATTTATTATTATTCTGTTGAATAAAATAATAATACAGTAAAAATTATAAATTCAAAACGCATAAATACGGCGTTTGAAGAAAATTAAAATACAAAAAAAAAAATTGATAATTGAATAATTATTGAATGTAAATGGATGTCAAATAAATATTTTCCAAGATTTATATCAATGGGAACTTTATGGATAGAACATGTGGGTATAAGCGAAGAAAAAAAAAAGGGGCCTTATATAGCCACAAGAAATATTTCCATATGTAAGTAAAACCCCGGGATATCCGGACGACGAAAAGTGACTTCTTCGGTTGTTTGAGAGACAGGAAAGACTTGAAGTAGAAGAAGGAGATGAAAACGAAGACATAAAATAAGAGGGAATGGCCAACGAAAGCAAAAAGAAAGAACTTAACATCTTGGTCTTGGAATTGTGAAGGACGAGGGTAGTAATATATATCTAGCGGTATGATAATATTTCCGTGCAAGTGAGAGAGGGTGAATGGTCGCGTGTGGGGTATATATGCGAGGGATCCTATGGGAATTGAGGGAGAAAAGGCCAAAAAATGTGGCAGGAAGTGTCATAATCAAAGTATATAGACATAAGAATGTAACGAAAGAAAAAAAAATTATTATCATTACAGTTAAATAAATTTTTTTATTCTGAATATTTGACATAAAATATTCCAGAATAATATTTTTTCTTTTTTTATAAATAAATATAGACACAAGGAAATCGAAAAGGATTAACGTAAAAATAAATTCGCATAGTTCAGTAAAGTATCTACACTATTACAAAAATTGTGGAATAAAATGAAATAAATAAATAAATAAATAAAAATTAAGTGCAGTGACAGCGATTGAGCGTAAAGTGCAATTCCAACTGCCGAGATCATGCTATTTTTGATTCCCCCGGAGGCAATAATACATGTATATATGTATATAAATATACACATACATATATATAAGAAGAATCCTTTTCTCGTGAGGAATCCAGTCGGACAGAAGGTCGATGCGCGCGCCAGTTATTTCCGTAAGTGACAGATATTTTTATTTAATTTTTTTTTTTCCTCTTTCAAAAAACTTCTGTAATCCAATTTATAAATAAAACATTTTTGAAGATAAATATAAATACATTGTTATATAATAATTTTATTTAAAATATTATATTTATCTTAATAAAAATTTGTATTAAATATTATGAATTCAACTGTAAATTAATTTACAGAACATACATGTATATATTTATAATATTTATACGGATTTATAGACGTATAGGTAAGGTGTCGCAAGGACTAAATTACATTTAAAACATGCGAGAAATATTGTATCTTATGGCACGTAAGATCGTCTCGAGAGATATATCGCTGAGAATTATTAGATCGGAACTGGCGATGAGCGAGAATTACTTGACTCTCATATGTGGACGCACGATCGGTACAAGTCTATGCCTCTCGCACTCATATCAGCATCAAGCACATGGCGCGTATGTATATAACATAGTTACATATTTGTATCAAAAAAGGTGACAATGTGAGCGAGATGATTTTTCATGCTCACGCACACGCTAATCATCAAGTTACGCGTGCAAGTTTGTCGAGAATTTATTGCAATTAATTTGTTTTTTTTACAATTATTGTGCAATGATGCATAAAAAAATTAATTAATCACCTGCAATTTGTTATCAATCATTCTAGAGTGTATAAAATATAATAAATCATAATTGTAGTCGTAGTCTTAAAAAAAAAATAAAGAAAAAAAATTCTATTTATATATAAAATGAAAAAATAAAAGGAAAAAAAATCTCAGTGACGATTTTATCTTTGGAGGAATCAGGATTAGGAGTGTTCTCGTGTATCTGCCAAGTCTTGATCACATTCCGCCCATTGGGTGAATCCCCTAGAGTACGCTTTTCTTTTACTTTTTCCAAACGAAACGACAGTTAATCGATAATGGCTTCCATATACACTTCCGCCCTTCGATACTATTCCAAATCAGATTTTTTTTATTTTTGCTTATTTTTTTTCATGATATTTTCGTATAAATAAAATTGTTCTTTATTTTTTTTTTTCTTTACATCACGACTCGGGATATTTTCTCTTAGACATAATGGCAAATATAAATCTCTTGAACATACAGGAATATGTATAAAATAAACCCACATATGTATATTATAGCAATAAACCTTACATAAATATGTATTTATTTTTACATTCAACTGATACATTTATGGTGCTGATAATTTTTGATTAATTCAAATGATTCTCACGAGGTCAATGATCTTATACACGCTCACTTGCGTCACGATTCAATTGCACCCAATGCGGGATTGCTACAGCACTAGAGTTTTACACAGAGAAACAAACATATTACTTCTATCTGTACACTAAACTCGCTTAAAACGTTTATAGGTCATCAAAGGGAGAAATATGAGAATAACGAAAAGAAGAAGAAATAAGATATAATAAAAGAGTGTGATGAAATAATTTCTCAACATATATATCACGCGGCATCTTACACATAAACCAACTGACTGTTTAATTCTCTTAATCACTTCATCAATTTTGAAACTAAAATTGAAATTATTTCACTACGTGTCCTACATTTATTTTGTTAATTAATAAATGTATTTCTATTATGTGTATATAATGAAATAAAGAAATATGAAAATTATGTGGAATGTTTTTGTTTATCTTTAAATAAATAAAATATTCCGCAATTTATTTATATAGATAGAGATAGCAAAATTCTGCATTCATGATTATGGGTAATTATTTTTAATGACAGATAAGTAGAAGAGGAAGAGGCAAGTAAATTTATTTCATTGCATATGGTATGTATGTATATTGTGTATGTATATAGATGTGTATAATGTATAATCGACTACGTAAATATGACAATTGACAACTTTGCCTGAGCCATTTGGGTGGTCTGCACACGATTATGACTTGGGTCCACGGATCTTGCAATACAGAAGGAGGAGAAGACCACTTGGGTCTGACGTGTCGGCAAACGTTCAACTTAATGCCATTGTTCGTCAATTTACCATGTTTAAATCGGAATAATCGTCAACATGTTTATAAATGTATATGTGGATATAAATATGTGACTACAATGGTAAATAAAAATAAATAAAAAAAAATAAATATAATATTTGATTGTCTTTTATGCAAGTCAAAATATTTTTTTTTGTCAAAGCAAATTTTTTTCGTTTGGACATTTATGCAGAATTGTTTTTAGAAATTCAAATTCATAATAAAAAGTAGAACTATTTTGAATTTCACGAAAATTTACTCAATCTGTGAGGAAAAAAATAGTATTTTTGAATAAATAAAATTTCATTCAATTGAAAAAAAATTTATTTATTTTACAATTTTTTTTCTCAGTCAGTAAAATAAATTTGTCATTGCTTGGAATAATGCTCGGAAAAATTCTAACGTTTATGAAATAAATTAAATATTCATTTGAAAAAAAAAAAAAAATTAATTTATTTTATAATTTTTCATTCTCAGTCAGTAAAATAATTTTTTTATTGCTCAGAATAAAACTCCAAAAATTTTTTATTACTATAAAATCACATTTTTCAAGATAACGCACGCGATAATCATAAAAATAAATGTGTTGATATTTTTATCTTACACATGATTATTAAATTTAATTGAACACTTAAAAAATATTTTCCAAGTAGACTCGAGGTCGTCATTATGCCAAAGAATAATCGTCCGCGAAGTATTGCACAAAGAGAATTTTAAGCAGATCATACAGATAGATAGATAGATAGATAGCTAGATGAAGAAAGAGAAAAGTGAATAAGAGAAAAGAAATCGGAGGGAGTAGAGAAACAAGAAGAAACTTAACTTTAGTTCTTGTGCAGAACGTTACGAGAGCGCAACGCACACTCTCTGTCGCCGAGTGGCCGTAACTTTAATTACAGAAGTTGCGGTAAAGTGTACTATTGTCCAAGAACTTTGTTGGAAGAAAGTGTGTATGCACACATATATATCAACTCTTTCAACCCAGGCGCACGCGATGTTACATAGAACGTCAAAGTTTTCCCCGTGCGCATCTTGGCAAAGACAAGATTTCGTCTTTTGCACACGAGCTTTATTCTCTCCCTCCTTCTCATAACTACACTGATACGATTGTTCCATCGAATCTCAATACAATACCTCAACCTATATTTATCAATGCCATCATTTGTCTTCACCACAAACATTTAAACAAACTACAAAATAATACAACTCCAAAGACGATGTCAAACATCGTAACAACACTCAACAAATTCACCTCCTTTCCAACCTGTCAATATTTAATATATAAACAAAAATCCCAAACAAAACTAAAAATCAAAAACAAATCACATTCACTTAAAAAATCTTCAATACAATATCACAAAAATAAAAATAATTATATACATAAATAATTATACATTTCTGAAAAATGAAAGAAAAATATATATAAAATATAAAACATATTCTCTTTTGCAAGATAACGTTATAATTTAATGGACGATAAAATTACAAGGGACCGCATTGGCTTCGGGATAATGCACACACAAAGAGGCTTTACTTCTAAACGCCTCATTACGACTATTATATATTACTTTTTTTTTTTTTTATTTATTTTTACTTGCTCATCACGTTACTCTATCTTTCTCTTTCTCCTCAACTCCACCAATAGCTCGCAACAACTTCCTCTGATGGCACGCAGCCACCATCTGTATATATATATATATATATATATATATACATACAGATACATAGAAAGGAAGAATCTTGGCGAAAGAAAACGCACTTATCCCACGCTTATTTATCCCCCGTTCAGTTAACGATGCAAAGGCTAAACGTTTCGTTCGGGTAAGCGGGACATCCACACCGGCATAATAGAAAGAACAAAATAAAAGGATGAAAAAGAAAAAGCAACGAGCCATGAGAAAATATATACATATATACAATATATTTATTTTTTTAAGCGTATACAGGTAAACGCGCGCCCATACAAGAGAACGTGACTTTTCTACGAATTGTTTGCGCCCTCTGCTTGCAACTGACTTTTTTCACATCTATGTTTATATGTTCATGCATGTATACATACATATATATATGTATGTAGGAAATACGGTAACGTTTGCACTGCCATCTCGTGTCCAACAATGTTTTGTTACATGGGGTTCCCTCTTTTTGAACTTACGATTCGCTTTGAGAAACGTTGTGGTTATATACCTACCCTGCTATTTCTGCTATTCGTAATCCAGCACCACGTGAGCGTTCGTCCGGAATGCAGATAGCAATGCGACACACCATACCTTACTATATGTACAAATGCGACCCGATAACTTCATGAATGCACTCAAGAATGTATTTCTTTATTTCTTTTTTTTTTTTTATTTTACTTTAAAAAATATGTGTCTGCCACGAAATACTTGAGAAAAATTTATTTTTGTTTTTGAACATTTTGTAGTAGGCAGATGTATACTTTGATTCTATTCCATTTTGTTTTTTTTCATTGAATATCCAAATTGTAGATTTTATTTATAATTGTGTGCGTGCAGGGGGAAATTGGAATATTGTAAAATTCGAATTTTTATGAGGAATTAATTTTACTTCGAATAAAATTGATATTATTGATAGCGCTTTTGTGATAAATTATCATTTGGCCAAAGAGTGACTGATGTATTGAATATTGGATTGAATTTTCGTAGGGAATATGAAGGGCAATGACAAAATAGAATAATATACCGAGCAAATATTGTCGGATATTCAATTATGCATCAATTTAGAATTATTATTAGGCGTAACGAGCCTCAGTAAATTCGTATTTACGTATGATAAAAATGCAACGACACTCACGAGTCGATTATACATCCCTTATGAATTTTATATCAAAGAGAATTTTGGAGATGACAATATATAATCGCCTTGTCTTATATTCAATATCATCATTATGAGAATAATTTAGTTGGTAAAATCAATATTTTGCCATAAAAAATATTTGAATGTAGATGAATTTTCATAGAAAAATTTTGTTCTTTATTGTAAATGTTTATTTTACTGATAAAAATAATGGATATATTTTTTTATAAATATAAAGACAAAAATATGTAAAAGAAAAACCACTTTCAATCGCATGTGCATATTTATTTTTGTTTTCCATGGTAATTTCGCACTGGATATATTTTAGGGCGTCGATTTATTCAAGGGTAGTTTTATGGTGTCCAGCCCATGGGTCAACCTTGACCTCAAATACATCACCCACTATGCTAACTAAACCATACACCCACACATACCATCTTTTTATATATTTTCAATGTACATTACATAAATCTTTTGATGGATCGGCATCTTTTATACCATCCTTTACGCGATTTACATTTTTCCTCCTATAATCAATTCTCATATATTAATATATTATTCCTTAAATTATTCATATATTCCCCATTATTATCAAACTAAAAAATATTCATCTACTTCGTCAATTCCACAAATAATCAACTCCTATTTAATTATTAAATCTTGCATAAAGATAAATAATTACAATTACACTTCAAGGTCCACGAAAATCCTAAATTAAATTTGGAAATTACAATATTTCCACAGCTGCCATAACCATAAATTTCTTTTACTATATATGTAAATAAACTTTCTCCATTATATAAAATAACTAATAATAATACTTAAAGAGACTGATTGACATTTCATTTCCTTCGTCTGAGCGCGGACATTAAAAGCACACATAAACCAAATAATACAACGACTGTTTAAAAATCTCTACAGTTCATATTCATTCATACATATACATGTATATATGTGTATTATTATATGTATCACAAATCGTTCGATTGGTATGAAAAAAATATATACAATGCAGTAATGAGAAATACAGCAAAACGGGATTCGCGACGAAAAAGGGAATATAATATAAAAAGGTGTATTGGTATGTATGTACATATATATACGTCTGGCGCGCCCTTACAAATTCATGATGGTATGAATTGCGCTTTATATACACGTATATGCACGTCGGAATATATCAGATGGCATTTCGTTGTATGTTTCACATCTCATTGAAACCGCCCTCATAGAAAAATGTCATGGAATATCGGAAATTGGAAAGCTTATTCATATTTTTTTTTCCTCTCCTTCTCTCTATTCCTCTCATTCGCTCTTTCTCCTCTATATCGTTTTCATTTTTTTATTTTTTTTTTTCGATACACACCAATGGAGCACGGAGAGTATATGGAAGCTGAACGTGCATTCATTTCGCATACCTAATACTACCCTCTCTCGCTTCTCTATATCTTTTCTCGTGCATGCAGCAAAGAGCAAGGCAGCGAGATGTAAAAAAGTACATGTAAGAAAAAAAAAAAAAGAAACGAGGGACAATATAGCTTTCATATACATTTCATTTCTGGCGATTTTTTTTTTTTTCATATTTACCGTACATGCATACGCATATATATTCAAATACTCGTCGAGCTATTGTGAGAATAAAATCTGGGAGAGTGTATGTGTATCTACCAGTGATTAAGGTACGAATTAATCAGACAAAATAATTTTTTAACGAAAAAAATAAATAAATTACTTTTTTATTTATTTCAAATAATAATATACTTGGTATATGGTAATCGGGTAATCAATTGTCACAGTGGCCTATTATTAATGATGATGATGATGATGAAGATGGGGCATACACAATGAGTTTAATGAATAAAATATACATGTGAGTATGTACATATATTATTTACATATTATATATATCATGTGTGTGTATATATGTTTTCGTGATATATATCGCTATTCTAAAAGGGAGTTAGGTGGAAATGAGTAAATGTATTGCCATGAGTAACGTTGGAAATTAGACACACGTTTCATTTCCTGTAGCGACTGTTACTTCCGTCGTGACTTCATATATTGGAAATATCGCGAAGCGTTGAATTTATATATTTATAATAGTGAACGATTTGATCGAGAGTGCGCGACAGGATTTTATAAGTTTGAAAAAAATATCGGTGGAAAAGAGAGTGAGTGATGAGAGGTGGATGAGAGCAATGGCAGTAGACAGAAAATGTTGATATATGTGAATGAATGTGTGTATATACACACATATTATATATTATGTACGTAATACATATGGTTTCATTACACAGGCAGGAGTTTCACGACATAGTATCTATCACATGTGTGTGGTTGCATACACGATGCTTCGTCAACGGATACGAGAGACGTGAATCGACGCTTGCGCTTGGCTTTCGAAGCTTTCAACCGCGCTCTTTTTTATCCTTTCTATTTTGTACTTTTTTTTTTTTTTGTTTTGTCGTATGCGTCCTTCAACTGTTCAATCTATAGCAACTGTACATATATACACACGTTCGCTCGTCACCAGCTACGTCGTCGTGTCGCATCTTCCTTCCCATAGACGTCGTCGTGCATTTCTCGTAACAACTCTCACTATTTGCACGTCGCAGATTTATTTATTTATATATTTTTTTTCTTCATAACGTACGTATTACTCTTTTGCATTCTGTACTTCGTTTTTGTTGATTTATATTTATTGAAACATACGACGTTGATAAAATATAAAAACAACAGCCATTGAAATATATTGTATTTCATTCACACTTTTATCAAATTTTTTTTTAAACATTTTTTTTTATCTTTCTTCTTTTTTTTTATTTTTTTTTATTCACTTTGGAATAATACAGAATAACTTTTCATTGAAATTCCTATTGTTTTTGAAACAAATTTTATATGTAAGAGAAAAAAATTGAGGGAATATCGATGGAGCGGTTATATAGCAAAATAAGTATAGGTATATAATACATATGTGTAAGTAAGCACTTGCCAGAGAAGTGATCGCCCGGAGGAGCTGTGTAGGGCGCTTGGGAGCAATTCCCTTAAATGCCCTGTCGGCCGCAAAAAGCCCACCACTTCGTCGAAGAAAAAAAAACTCACTGGTTGTGAAATCGCAAAAACCTCTGTGTGTATTCGTGGTGCCTTATGCCCTATACTTTCTATCTTTTTCTCTGTGCTACTGACTTTTTTTTTCATATTCACACCATACCACTCCCTGTCTATTGCCCTTTCGCACGCTCACTTCCTTCCTGCGGAATTATATTAGCCTTTATGGCCCTTTACCATGATAAAGCGCGGTGGCACACTCGATTCTCGAAGAATTCAAGATTGACGACAAAAAGGGTGAGGTTCAGTACATATATAAGTATAAGAGGTTGAAAATTTATAGGTTTGATCAAGAAATCACATCACAATGTTAGAAATATATTTTTATGAATTAAAAAAAAATTATTTGTATAGTTTAAAAAGAAATTTGTCATGTTTGTCATTTTGGTATTTATTTTTTATATTTTATTTTCATCTTTTTTTTGGTTGCGTTTTTATGAAACTGAGAAAATGAGAGAGTTGTAAAGGAGCAGAAGATAAATATGGCCTCTCAACACGGAATATAACAAAAGTGCCAAGACTAAGAGAGGAAAAATATGGGAGGGAAAGAGATGAATCTGGCACTCTATCTTTACTTGAGTGCTTGCAACAACGACACACAGTCCCTTGGCCTCTTTCGCAATAGCCACATTTCCCAAACACTTACCAGGTAAAAGCGATAAAAATAGGAATAAATCGTCAGACATCTATCCATATATTGAATTTTCTATCTAGATAACTTTTATAGTTTACTAAACGTGTGAATATAGACACATATTGAAGTAACACAAAAATAAATAGAAAAAGAAATTATGAAAAAGAAAATAAAATTAAATAAAATACTGATGGATTTTATTTCCCCCAATCGTTTAGGTAAGAATAAAATTTACAAAATCAAAATGTAGGCGATAAAAAAAATTATGTATATGATATAGGGTAGGTGGCAAGGGGAATAAGCTTTTATGTGTGTATACATATGCATCGTCAAAAATCACAGACGACCCCTCGACTACACATCGACTTTAGGGTATCGTCATCACAAAGTACATTCCTCTTCATTGTAACATCAACTCTCACCGCAAAAATCGCTCAATAAAGAAAAAATCCATTAATATCTCTTTGAGAAAAAATAAATAAATTTTAAAAATAAAAAATGAATGTAAAATTTGAAATATATTCATTTACAATTTTTTTTTTTATGATGATTCAATTTTATCACCAAGTTAGAATATTATGTAGGATCGTAGAACACTCTATCCATGCATCTTTTTCGTTCTCTCGACTTGAGCGAAATGGACCCTTATCGCAAATGACTACTTCCTCTTGAGCACAATGGCATTCAAGCGAAAAGGTGCGCGTGTGCGCAAGAGAAAGACATCGTGAGCGAAAATGCACGACGTTAACGTTAGATCTACCCATTGTATATCATGAGTGAGACACTTACCTAACCCAAACGACAATAACCCTTGTGTGAAAAGAGTTGAAGGTGTGCGCAACTTATATATAGATATATATCATTAAAGACGAAGGTGCGAAATGAAGATAGAAACTGTACACCTATAACTATACACTCTAAGGAGGAAGATGTTAGTTTCTACTGTATGCGTGTATCAGAGTAGTATGAAATTTCTTGAACTTGTGGGACACGAGCAGGAAACTTAGTGTGAAAACGTTATCAATTCTCCTTATGGGTTGTCATATACAATGCCCACAACAGTTTATACAACAACTGTCCTCATGATTGCTATCTAGACATTGTTAATGGCCTCGTAAAAAACATTATCCTACCCAAAAACCCAGTCATAACATTTCACATGACATTGAAACATTTGCGAAATTCATATAATAATTGTAATAATAATTACGTAATAAAATACAAAAAATTATTCAATTATTCTGGATTATACATTAAAAAATGTATAATATTTCAAATAATAATGAAAAGGAATGAACTTAAAGGTGAAAGGGATAAAAATTTAATATTATAAATCGATAATGCTTCGAAGTAACCAGCCGAACTATTCAAAGTGCGTCTGATGACCTGAGCTCCACTTCACTTCTTATATATACTGCACACGCGGACTTTCTCCCTACTCCACCGTTCGCGCAGACGCAAACGTACGACTGCATTAGATAAGTAGTAACAGAAATAAGTAACAGACACAACGCTACAACGTCTTTTCTCCAGCAAATTAAAAATCATAAATAAAATACAAAACTACTTTCCAAAAAAAAATAAATTAATACATTTTTCTTCAATCTCAAATCATGTTGTACGCTCTGCTGACATGTTCGTGTGCGAAATAACCCGCGGAAACTTTTAGATATTATTCCAGATGCCATTTTGAACGCGGCACATGAGTTAGTTATTTATGAGCACGTCAAAATATCTCACTTGGTGTTCAAGCACGTGTATATCCCTCACGGCAAGGCTATCAATTACAAAGCTAACACCCACGAGCACTATACTATTTGCCTTCTCTCGCTCTCTTCTATTTTCTTGTGTACACATTCACCGCCATATACTTGCGGGCATGTTACCCATCAACTATATGAGTTGGTAAAGTGTCCCTAAGCACGTATATAGCGCGTGCACAACTGTCTAGCCATTACGAGTCACTACTATACTACAATAAACGTATACAACCCCCCAGGTATATGAGGTAAAGAGAGTTTTGTCTTTCACTATATATTTCTCTTTGATATCAAATGATACGACAATACATATCAGATATAATATACATATCAACAATATTTATACATAGGTGTATAAAATTAATAATTAAATATATTCTCTATGAATTTATTAAAGTATTATAAATAATTTTGACGAATATTCTGTATGATAAATTGAAATATATTCATAAATTGTCCGCGAGTTCTATAATTAACTCTTTATATTAATTTCAGCATATTGGAATAGTTTGCGTGGTAGTACTGGGCATTTTACCTAATTAGTCATTCGAGAGAGAAAGCGCGAAAGAGAAAGAGATGAAGTATAAATATGGAGTGAACATATACAGTTTCGTTCAAATGAGTACTCTCCATCCACTTTGTGATTTACGTTTGCCTATACATTATCCATAACGAATAATCCTATAAAAGGGTGCGTATACCTAATACCACTCTCTGAACTTCACTGGCTATTTAAATTGTGTATGATTGTGTAGGGCGAACGGCGGTTTATACATCAACATTGTATGATATGACCGAACGAAAGATGAATAAGAGAGATTGAGAGAGGAAAAAAAAGGCGGTAATTATTTTGCGACGTGGAACATCATTTTGGTATGTGAATTTTTCATGCTTTGAACACTTTAACATAGTTACAAATAACTGTAGTAAGCTTATTTTTGTGTTTGAAAAATTGTGATGGGATAAAATAATAATCATATTGTTATATATGTGTAATCAATATATTTATAAATTAATGTAAGAAGAGAAGAATAATTTTACTTAGTAAAAATTGATATTTATAAATTTTTATCATGGGATTAAAAATTGTTTTTATGATTTTGATATGGATAGATTTTGTTATTATTTATTCCTATTGTTTATGATTCAAAGTGTCGGAATAAGAATTATCTTCAGACCGTGTAAATTTATATTATAAATTCTAATTTTGAACAGGCCATTTTTTATCTTATTTTATGTATGAAATAATACAGAGGGATTTTGCACACGCGCTAATGGAGAGTGCGTAAATATTTAATTAACCAGTGTGTGCTCATATCTACTCTAATAATTAATCAATGCATATACACATTCAATTTTATTCCAAAGATTATTTATACCACGAACAAAAAAAAATAAATAAAAATTTCCTGCAATCCTTTAATGAATTCAAAATTCCATCTCTTTGAAAAAAAAAAATAGAAATAATAAAATATTGAAGAATTTAATATTATTGCTATCGAATTGGAACTCGAAATCCTTTGAGTTCATATATATATTTTTATCCCTGCGAAATAAAATTTAACGAGTCACAAATGGCGAATATTAAACTATAAAATAAAACATGCAAAAATAAAATAAAAAAAAAAAAATTGCAACACAGTGTGAAGTGAAATTGGACGAAAAGTATATAGATATATAATACAGTTCCACTTCATTCCTGCAACTCGTGCGTGACTCAAATCGATAAGCAAGATGGCTGTGTCGCGACTGAAAATTCACCCGTAAAACACCACCAGTGTTTAATATTACAAAAGGATGAACTTAATGTCGTATTACACACCCTCATTCTTGTCAACGCCAACAAATAAAAAACACAAAATAATGACATTTAACTTAAAAAATAAATAAACAAATGAATAAATTTTAAATCAAAAAATGAAAAAGACTCGCTTAATAAAACAACTGCACCCAACTAATAATATAAATAAATAAATAAATAAATAAATAAATAAATAATTGATAAATTAAAACTTGAATGTATATAAAAATATTTCACCTATGTCTAATCGGTATTTTAGCAGTTAACCGTTCGTTAGTAGCGGTGATCAAACTGGCCGTAATGGTCGTAGGCAAAATTGGCGGTTGTGTAAGGCGCTGCAATGGTAAAAGAGAGAGAAACTAAAAGCAAAGGGTGTTTGGTGCGGTAGAAAATGTATACATACATATACATACATATAAAGGAAGAGTACAGGAGAATTATACATAAAGGGTGAAGGAGACAAGACCCAGAGGCGAACCCTTCCACGCGCGTGGTAAGCACTCCATGCAGTGTCGTACTAATTGCGGCCGCGGATGGCTATAACCGCTCTCCACGAGCTTAATTCCACAATGGCGTGGACACTAAACCCATGTCGATTGCCATGAGTTCAGTATATTGAATGTGTCAGATACCAATGTGAGCTTACGCTAGTGACATCAAAGGTCTTGTAGGTATAGGTGTATGTGTGTGTTTGTATATGTGTATATGAATGTGTGAATGTCGACGGGGGTCGCCAACGAGAGATGAGAGAGAAGTAGGGAAACACAGCAAGGGAGTTTGGGAAGGCGAGCCAACTAACATTAGCTTCCGACCGTTACAAGACGCTTGGCTAATTAGCTGAGATTAATGCTTAGCAATTGTTGGAAAATGCAAAGACAAGAGCCATTACCAAATGCGGGGATTATTATTATTTTTTTTTATTTCTTTCTTTTTAACATTATATTAGCCTTTATACCAGATGTTTTTTTTTTATTTTCAAGTTTTTGAGATAAAGGAAACTGTAGGAATTTTTTTTTTTCGAATAGATTTATTAGATTGTTAAGAAATTTATATGGTATTTTTGAATCAATAGAACATTTTTATAGGAGAGAAGAAATTATAATTTATCAATGATGT
Source organism: Microctonus aethiopoides (assembly GCA_030347275.1). NCBI lineage: Eukaryota > Metazoa > Arthropoda > Insecta > Hymenoptera > Braconidae > Microctonus > Microctonus aethiopoides. The sequence continues at coordinate 24,246,915 of JAQQBS010000001.1, read as the reverse complement.
AATTGTTGTTACTATCTAGTTTTTTTATTTTTCGATCAGATTTTTTTATAATTTATAATTTATGTATAGATTTAATTTTGTATTGATATTATTTTTGATAACAAATTTGTCGTCATTATCATGAGTTGTCGCGGAAATTTTTTTATAAAATTTAAGTATCCGATTGGAAAATAAAAAAGCATCTCTTGAGATCTATTTTTCACCTTTTCTCATGTACATATTGACATAATGTTGATATATCGAAGGAAATATTTTAATTTTTTTTCAGATATATATCAAAGACTTGTATATTTATGTGTATATAATACACACATTGCTGAGTGATTTTGTTTTTTGTTTCCTCCTACGGCGCCGCTTTCTCCGCACGCATTTTTACCCTTGGCGTTGGAAAAATAGAAATAAAAAAATGCCCGGCAAGGGTGGCCAAGACCACATCTCTCCCCGCGCACATACGATTTATGTGTGTTCAAGGGAATCTACTAGAAAAAAAAAATATGAAAAAGCGCGCGAGGGAGCACAGAAAAATATAGTAGAAAGTAAATGTGGACTAGCAGCAACAACAGTAGCTGAAAGAAAAAATATCAGTAGAGCACGAGTATAAAAAATAAAATAAAAAAAAAGAATGGCCCATGCGTGTGTCCGCGTATCGTTTATCCGTTATTTATTTTCAGAAATTTGAAAATTATGCCACATTTAATATACCATTCGCCCACACAAGCCCGTGTTTTATTCATGTAGCAATAAATAAGAGCAAAGGACTCTTTAAAGTGCAGGCGGATTGCCCAACGCGCGCCGAGGGATATCCACAAGTTTAAGACAGTAAGATGAGGGGATTTTTCAAGCAAAAAAAACGAGAACATAGACAACGAAAGATGAACAGTGTAAAAGAATATAACACAAGAAGGGTAGAAAAAAAAAACAACTTGTACAGTCTAAGAATTATATCTGCCGCCAGCGAATTGTTGGCAGAAGACTCAGGTTCGAGCATGTTCAATTTTCAACATTTTATTCATAATACTCAGGATTTTCTCTCATTATTCACGTTTTCCTTAAACTCCCTGCTTCAATATCACTTACAACTACTAATTATCATCACTAAAAAATCACTAAAAAAAAATTTCAAATAATTAAAATTATTTAAATGTGTTATGTAATTAAATTTTATCTTCTACATCGCGTGCAATTGAGTGAGATCTCAGTGTCTCTTCACCCTTCACTGAGTTATCCCGTCACAGCTCACCCTCCAGTAAAGTGTGTCCGATTACACTGTCCCAACGGGATATATATACATGGGATTTGGCCAATGTGAATAATGACGATGATAAAGTCGTGACACAGTGGCTTATTAATTTTATTTTCTTTTTCTAATTTTTTTTTCTCCTTTTGTCATTATGATATACCTACTCCTGTATATACTCTATACTACAACATATCGCAGTTGAATTACTATAATATATACTCTCGATGAAATAGCATGCAGTTGCAACGACGCTCTAGATAATTATTTTTATATGTATAAATTTTTATATGTAGATACATGTATTGTAGAAAAGCTGGGGCTCTTGGCAGATGGTACCCACGGGAATATCCTTTGGGCCACGATATCAAGGGTTAGCCACCCGCAGGACCAAACAAAATATACATATATATATATAGTTGAGTATATATATTTAAATTGCATTGGTAGACGCGTTTGCGCACAGTAGAAGTAAAGGGTAACTGATTCTAATCACACGCCCTCTTCGTTTCGTTACGGTAATGTATATGTATATGTTATATAAATATATATATTTGAGTGCGGTGTGTATGATGAATGGGCCAAGTGTGGCCCGACTACCGAAAAGAGATACATACATAACTTTGTATGTGGGTATAAGTATTGTATATACAATGAAGATCGTTTGCGCAATACATCGGCTCTATTGTGAATGTACGTGTATGGATAAATGGATAGATGTATTAGTTTGATGTATTAAAATTTTATATGATCGATTTCTCTTTGACTCACCGCATACGCGTGCTCACATTCATGTAAATCTGCCATAAGAGTTGAGCTGGAAAGAAAAGAAAAGAAATATATTTATTTTTTCTTTTTGGCAATAGATTGTAAATATTTTATTTTTATTCAATGTCAAGTGATGGAGAATTATTATCGATGAAGAGCAGTATTTTTTAAATGAATAAATAGATGAATATATAGATAATATATGTATATGGATGAATGGATGAAAAAATTGAGTAAATAAACTGTCGATTGGAACGAGTGAAATGAAACGAGGAGAAAAAAGAGCGGAAGAGTTAAATAAATTTTATAAAGTAAATTTCATTGGTATTTTTGAAGGGTGCGTATCAGAAATTATTTCCAGTGCATTCATATGTGTGTATATGTGTGTTGTGACCAATTCAATTTAGATAACAATCTCTCTCTCTCTCACTCTGCCTCATTCTCTTTCCGCTTTTCCAATCGCCATACTCTCACAAAATAAAAATAACCAATTCCAAATGTTGAATATAGTTATATGAAATTTGTATTTATAATTTACGTAAAATTGACACGGAGATTTTTCGATTCTACACATGAATATATTTCGTGATTTTATACTCGATTTATTTATCTCTCGTTTAAACTTTAACTTTATATCATACCTTTATATTAAACTATATCCACCGAAAATTTAAATTAACTTCATATAACCACCGCACAATTGTATATGAAAATTATCGAGGGTGATTTTATAAATTAAAATAAAAATAAATAAATAAATAAATAAACCTCATCCAAAATCGAATGTATTTTACTGATTAAATGCAAATTTTCATAATGAGTAAAAACCCAAACAAATAATTTTAATTTTGAATAAATAATTATACTAAAACAATTAACGTTTCACTTTTTATTTAATATCAATATGATTTTAAATATTGCCATAAATAAATAATATTTAATATAATAAAAAACTGACGTAAATATAGATGTATATAACAATGGTGACACCACCACCACAATCTAAAAAAAAGTATGCATATAGGGCCACATTTTTTTATTTTTTTCACCACTCACCACCATATCCAAAGAAGACTTTTGATCCAGGGATAAGATCGGTATAGGGATATCGGCAGCGCGACCCCCTCGGGAGGTATCTCAGTTGCTCTCACCCGAATATATAAGGGGGAGATGATTTCCAGTGATATCGCTCGACATAAAACCCTTAAGGTTCAAATTTGCATGTTACAACCTGTCGTCCTTTCTCCTCATTCTCTCTTGCTCTCACTTTATTTCACGATTTCATTCTCATATACCAATCTATCTCTCTTACCCTCGTCTCACTGGCTATTTTTCTTTCTTTTTTTTTTTTTTTTCAACCCACAATGTACCAATGGCTCATGCCTTATCCCACATGCATTTTGAATGTAAGATTTCTCTTGTCGTGGTCGCCCTCCGTGGTCATTTCATTGGACTTTACCCTATTGGAATACAGCACCACGCTGGCTTTAAGTCTTCTTGTTTATAGGCAGGATTTAAAATAGGACATTTTGGTACGATCTAAATAGCACATTGAACCCCCAAGACATTTAATAGTTGTGTAATATAAATATAAAAAAATTCAAAACAATTTTCACATAATTTTAATAATAAATCTAAAATAAGTAAATTACAATAAATCATTTCAAAATAATTTTTTTCTTTTTCATTACATGTAATCTTTAAAATAAAAATCGGATTACTGGAAAAAAAAAAAAAATTCTCACATCACCATTATCATCCAAGACCATCTGGTAACGGATATTGGATGGCATTGATAGTCGCGTTAAGTGAGTATTCTACTAATTGAGAACTGGCGGGTGGGCTCATCGCAAGCGACAACGACTCAGTGCAGCCCCAGCAATATCAAACAATAACTATTTGTTTAAGGCCACCCCTTCTGTTTGTTGAGTCTGAGAGAGAAATAGCTAGAGAATACGAAAGATAAAGCGAGTAAGTGAATGGTAACGTTGAGTAGATATAACACTAACAAGAGTGGTGGATGAGACGCAGTTTACTTGTTATATACAAGGGAGGACGACGCATCAGGATAGTGGTGTGCGATTTTACAGTGTAAAATTGTCCCGCTTAGAGTTTCAGTAGTGCTTCAGGACGGTATGTGCTCTGATATCGAAGGACTTTAAATTAAAGGACGTCGCATCGCAAGCTCTCAAACCAAACAAACTCTGTCGAAACGTTTGTTTGCATACACCTCAACAAATTGAACCAACCCATTCTATGCACCCTTCTAGATCACCAATGCGTATGTTTACAGCGTGTACGATGTATATTTTGTATGTATATATATTATCCATATCATACGGTTTCTTTGTGTATATACATTAGATATATGTGTAAATAAATATATACGCTTGTTTGTATATTTATTTATTTATCTCTTTGGTGTTAATTGCATTGAGAGATGTTTTATAATTAGTAAAAAATATTTTTTTTTTTTTGTTAAAGATACATATGTATGTATATATTCTGGTAGTGACGAGGGAGAAGAAATATTTTAGTGTTGAATAATATTTTTAAAAAACTGTTAGTAAATATTGAACAATTTTTTTTCTTTAATGTTGTTTTTTTTTTTTTTTTTTTTTTTTTTTTTTTTGACGATGCAGTTATTTTCATCGATTTAGAAACTTCCCCTCTTGGTTAGGATTAAGAGTAGTGTACGAATGACGGATGACATCGAGATGTATGTATATACCTATAGGAATGATAGTGAGAGCGATGAAAGTGAATGAAGGATCGTGAAAGGACAAAAGTTTTTATTTCCAAACGATATCTGATGTGGTTATTTATTTGCGGACGTGTATTATCGTTGTTTATTATCCGCTACACTCGCTACATTAAACTTGTATTATTTTCTTCGAGTGATATTGTATATTTTGTATTATATCAGCGAGTTAAGAATGGAAGTTGCGAGAATGGTGATGCGATTATGAGAGAATGATCACGAGATTTGAAAATAAAAATAAAATGAAAATGGCTAAAGGAATATTCTGCATTAAAATATATAGTTTTTATTCTTCCTTTCTTAATATATTATTATTACTTATTTCTCTCCTTCATTCGATATTTTATTCGACAATTTATTTTCCTGAATATATACAAAAATTCCTGATAGTCATTCTGATGTGCTTTCTTCCATGTCATCCAAATGCGATCATATAAAATCACGGTCAATTACGCGGTTTGTCGCTACTTATTGTTCAATGATGCTACATTTTATGGAAACAAATCACGATCATTTCATCGCAGTTCTATCACCATTTTTCTCTCAAATAAAAAACAAATATAATTCAGGATCATATCAACATCTAATCGTATTTTATTTCCGTCAACAACAAATTAACTTGAACAATTTTTTCCTCATTTCCTACACACATATCCATTCATTTCACCCCTTTCTATATTTTTTAAAATAAAATCCAAATATGTAATACCCTAAATTATGAACAGATGTGCGTTATCAAAATCATACTATTATACAGTGCAGTTGAATTCCCACGAGCATCAAAAGAAATTTATTTTTGGTGACATCCACATGATAATAATACATGTAATAATCACATAGACATATATATGTATAATATCCACTACCCCATTCATATTCTTTGTAATAAAAAATAAAATCAAACAATAAAACTGTATGAGCGTGTCGCCCCCTGATTGTAATCAAGTGACGATACGACGGTCGATTAACTGAATTCGAACAATTGACGTTGTGGTTTAAGCAGGTGTAAAATCACAATTCTCATGCCCTCATACACACAAATATATTTATAAATAAACCTTTATATTTAAATATGAATGTATTCATATATAAATATATCTATTCGTTCATCAACAAACTGCTGTCCCGTTGTCAACATTTTTGGACGCCTGCATTACATGTTTACACGCATTAACTTTCGCACAGGCCCAACGATGAGCGAACGACTGTGATTGTGGGACTGTAGGGCTCACACCTGCGTGCGCATACATATATATATATATATATATACAAATTACTTGCGCTCTTCACGCATGATGGTCACGTATGATATACATACATACATATATATATATATATATATTTATGTTCATGGGACGCGTCTAATTACATCTGCGTCGACACTGATTTTTAAACGTCACTCTGATTTTTTTTTTTATTTTTTTTTTCTGCGCCGTGCACAATCTGGACTTTTACTAACGCTGTATTTCCTTTTCCGGGGACCCACATTCACCCTCTCACACTGGGATTTATACACATACCCGAGTCGAAATTTATTTCCTACTTCGATGCTCATAGAAGCTCTTTAAACCTCATATGATACTCCTGACTCC
>JAQQBS010000001.1:24183337-24240157 GCA_030347275.1 Microctonus aethiopoides | reverse complement strand
AAAAAAAAAAAAAAAGATAATGCTTGCAGGAAGAATTGAGACAAGAGAGTACAGAGAGATAGAGAAAGAAAAAAAAATGGATAAATCCCGCCCTCTTGATATAAAATATTTTTTTTTGTTTTACATATATAAGCACACGCGAATCGACAGGGTGTTTTAAAATCCCGAGTGCTATCGATAATCGAAATCGCTCGAGGGTTGTGGACTCTCTCGCGCATTCTCTCGAAAAGACTCGTTTAGAATCAGAGAGAAAGCAAATGAAAAAACAAAAAAAAAAATAAAATAAAATAAAAGAAAAGAATACGAGGGAGATATAATAGTGAAAGGAAACAAGAGGAACATGTCTGTGATTCGAATGCACGAGGGTGACCAGTTACTAACACATTCCTACATACATACATCCATCCGCTCATCCCTTATGGTGTTTTTTTTTTTTTAAACATAAACGAATGTGTCCACATATATGCACAACAGTACTATGTCCAACTGAGAATGCAAATGTGTGTTTCTCCATTCTCAACATATCATATCAATATCTTAATTACGTCGTGAAATATGAACAGTAAAAATTTCTTCCAGGTAAATAAAATAATAAAAATAAATTAACGTTACATCATTAAATTTTTTCCTATTTATCATTAATCAATATTTATCAATATGTTTATTAATTAATTCAATCAATATGAATAATAAAAGTCTATGAATAAATTAATCAACGATCGAATTCATGTAAATTATTAATGAAAACTTGATTGATTAATTGTACATAAATGCAGTGGCAATTTCTACGTGACATTATTTCCATCGTTGTTTATTATACTTGATCATGTGCTTACAATTATATATTACATGTATTATATATATACATACATATATATATATTCATGTCCTTTGTGAAAATAATTTGCAATCTTGAAAGCACGTGATTGCATTAGCATCCGTATCTAATTAATAATCAGGTAATGATGGACTGGAGGAGTGGGCTATGTATGTATATACATAAGAGATTATAGCAGACGCCATCAACGATGAATTGAGTATACATATATACGGTATATGATATTGTATATAAGGGAAGAGACTCATGAGACAAGATCGGACTTGAGGTCTCCTGGGGTCGATCGCTCATCTTGCAATAGCGTCATAGAACCTGGGACCTTCTCTCTTAGTCACCCCCGCTACGCCTCTTCATGTACATATATATTATATACACAAGTTTTCTTAGCTAAGTAGATTCATATAAATATATATATTTGTTCGATATAGTAACTAAATTTTGCATCGATCATTCACGAGTTTAATTAAAATTTTCCATCAACAAAACGTCATTCTCGCGAAATAATCTTTGTAGTATTAATGATAATTTAATGTTTGTATGTAACTATTGCAGTGAAAAATAATATTAATACATTAATATTAATATTAGCAAGTTGGGTTGACTATTCAATTATTTTGTAGCCACTATTTTAAAAAGTGAATTAGAAATAATTTGAAAATTGTTTACAAAATATTATGAAGACATGAGATCAATGAAAAAATCGCATCAGGTTTCCAACAGCCTTCGAGTGATCAACGATAAGTAAAACAGTAACTAAATGCTGAAAAAAAAATGCAAATAAGTAAAATGAGAAAATAATGCAAAGTATTTTATTATTTTATTTTACTTATTTTTTTTTTTCAGGGGAAATGAACTGCAAAAAATATTGTTGTTGTCACTCAATGGATCTAGAAGTGAGAACCAGATTATTGTAATCTGAGAGAAGAGGTAGTGGCAGTGGTGGACGATACGAAGAGGGGTGCAAAGATTTTATGAAAATTACCTTCGAATAAAAAAGTAAAACAGATAAAAACTAATGTATGCAGTTGGTATGGGGGCGCTTCACACCGTGCAGGATTTGCATAGTGTCTCGAAGGAGTGAATAGATGTATATGTATTTATATATGGATAAGGGGAATAGCAATTCTCGTGAACGCACCCTGACAATGAGTAGGTATGTATAATGTTTAAGAATATATGTATATAGATAACCTATATTGCCACAAGGGTAAGCATCGTTCTGCAGGATATAAGGTGCCGAAGAAGAAGAAAAAGTAGCGAAACTGGTGTGCGTTATTATGTAGAGTACATAAAATTGCTTTTACCGTTTATTAACAATTCATATTTCTTGCGTAAAAGTCGTTGGTGCACGATAAAAAGTTATCGGAGATTTTTACTAGTGGGGGTAAAGTGTCACAAGAAGGAAGAGAAAAAAAAAAGGTCGTGAAAAAATATATACAGATGCGGTAGATTTTCTTCGCTCCTCTCTCGCTAATAATGACAATTATGAAAATATTATCTCTTTATAAACCCCAAGAATTCAATTACTTGAAATTTAATTTAATTTTTTGTTTAATTAAATATTTTCTTTCATTTTTGTTTGGATACAATGGATAATTTTTTAAATTAAAATTTGATTCTCCAGTCTGGAATAAATAAATATAGATGAAACAAGGCTGAAGTATAATCGATGAATTTATTATGAAAAACTAAATAAACCTAATTAATAATTACTAAATCTGTCTTTGGACTTTGCTAATAATTTGGAAAATACTTGATGCCATTATTTATTGAGTAAATTAGGAGCTTATTAATTTAATCAAACATTTAACCTATAACTTCAACTTTGATTCGAAAAAAAGCCTCAACAAATTTTAATAATTAAAATTGTAAAATTCCAAATATCTTTCTCTGCATCAATAATTTCTTGCTCACTTGAACATTCAAATAAACAACAAAAATTTCCCTAATTTAATTTAACATGCAAATATATTTGTGAAAAGTACCAACACATATAGAAAATATGTATTCATATATATGCATATGAAAATCGACTGCTAAAAGTTTACTTCCGAGCGGGGAATTTAAAAGCCGATCTAATTATTTCCGGTGGTCGTAGCGCGCCCATTCATTCGAGTTTAATATCCGGAATGTCGCGTGGGTGTTGCGGTGATCCACTAGTGCGCCGTTGGCAGGTGGTGGTCACTCGTAAACCTCTCGCGTTGCTCGCATACAATCTCATTGTCTAGATCCCCCACGCACACACATATTATCAGCCAGTTCGTGTACGTGTATATAAACTAAAGAGAAATAAATAGAGAGAATGAGTGAGGGAGCAGCACAAGTGCGCGCATTAAATCTCACCATTATGTTGAATTCCTCACGGCCAGGTGAATCTACATCACACTATCTCCGATAATTTTATAAATAACAAACGTATATATGTAGGTATATTAAATATTTATATCAACATTTTTTTTTTTTATAATTTATTCATTATATTTATCTTCAATACTTTTTCACTATTTTTGCTCCACTCGTTATTATTTTTTTGTCCATGTATTAATAATAATTTTTGTCATGGGATTTACTCTGATACAAAATGAAAACTAAAAAAGTTACATTGTCTCGGACAATATTCACAATACATGTAAACGACGAATTTTACATGCGAATTATTCAAAAACCTCAAAAAAAAAATTTTAAACCAAAAAACAAAAAATAAATAAATAAAATTCTGGAACCATGATGCAGGGTAGTCAGAGTTTGGCGTGACTGTAATCCTTTTATAAGCTCACGAGTGATTTTTATACCAGTTTTTATGAGTAAAAATTTGAGGAAAAAAAATTGAGTATTAAAAATTTTCACAAGAGCAAAAAAAATTCCACAATTATACTGAAATTGATATTTCGTGATTTAATTTTTCATATTCATCATATTTCCGAGTGCTCAATAAACACATATTTGCATTTATTCATTTACTTTTCCGTTACTCCACTTGTTTATTTATTTTTATTGAGTTGGAATGAAAGATTATAAACGAGTGATTCAGTGGCCAAGCGTCACGTCGACGTTCCGCTAGATCGAGCACATCTGATGGGGGTGTTTTTTTTTATTTTCAAGTGAGAGGTAACAAATATATATAAGAGGAGTGAAAAAAAAAAATTTTAAGCGAGGAAGAAATAAGGCACAAGCGGGCCGAGATTAATCGACCACGACGCTAAAGCACTTCTTTTTCCTTTGAAGTTTCTCCCCCGCTTCTATGTCTGAGTGCGGGGCCTTGTCAATTTCCACAGTTCTGATTAATGAAGCTCGTAATACACCGCACTACGTATACATATGTACCCTCATCCACCTATATAATATACATATACATACGTATACGTATATATTTCATGAGGAGTCGCTTCGCTTTTATTAGATGGATGTTTATTAGTTGCATTATTTCTTGAGATCGTTCTATATTTTTTATCCCTTCAATTAATTATCATACCGAAAAATAAAATTCTTATTCAGTAATATTATATATTTTCATATTTTTATTTGATTATAAATGATTTTTATTATTATAGTGCATAGTTTTTATATGGGTTTCTATGAGTGGTTTGAAATAAGTATATAATTTTAATAAGATAAATTAATTTTTTTTTTATACTTGAACTAATTTTTATATTTCCTTCCTGTATTTTCTTTCATTTGAAATATATTGTTTCCTTCAATGCTTCATTTAAAACCTCTTTTAAATGCCGAAGTATAAACCCGGAGAAATTATGATTTAATAATCCGCAAACATTTCCGGATATTTTTTTTTCATTCAAACAAAAAAAAACAAAAAAAAATGCCGGAAAATTTTGCCAACTTCTTCGACTTATTAACGGATCCTCGCATTTCAAATTTCCTCCGACAAACAACTATACATCTCCCCTTACTCAAAAACTTTCATACACGATCAATAGTAAGAGTATGAAAAATAAAAAATAATATCCAAATAAAATCAATAACTAGAGTCAAAAAGAAAAATTAATTATTTCATTACAATTACATCAACATCAAAATATTTATAATTATATTCTACGTATATACAATGACACATTGTACATACCCACATACCGTAGAATTTCATAAAAATTCAGAAAGAGGGATTGAGTATAATATAAAAAGGAAGGAAGTTCCTTAACGATACATCAACAAGGATAAAGAAGAAATTACAAACGAAGACCACGAGCGTGTGGACGTCGCTAGCTTCAAGTATTGATTTCAACTTCCAAGCACGAAAGGTAGATACAATATACATATATATATACATATGTATATAAAAGTACATAACATAGACATACACATACATATACTATATACGTGTATATAAAGCCAAACGGAAAATAGTGGGGGACGATAAAGGGGGTGGAATCTCTCATGCCACTAGAGCTCGTAGCAATGGAGTCACTGAGCGACTTTACAAACTCAGGTGGATATAAACTGTGCCCGGACGCGCAACGTTGAGGATACCATAAAACGAAATAATAATAATAATAATAATAATAATAATGTAAAAAAAAAAAATGTCTGGCAATAGTTTGAGCGAAATTCGAGTGCGAGTTTTCACCATTCAAACGCAAAGCTAAATTGAGAGTTGAAAATATATAGCAAATCTTCCTATTCATATTTTTTTTTTCTACTTATTTTTCTATTTTTTCTCTTATATTTATATTTTCTATTAATATTCCATTTTTTTGTTTTTTTTACACTATAAAATATTTTATCGAGCGTGAAATTAAAATTAAAAAAAGAATAAAAATATATAAATGATTAAAGTAATAATGCGCATATATAAATCTGTAATTTGGTTTTATAATATCATTTTTATTCAGCGTTAATATTTCATATTTTTTCATGTCAAGGAAATTTATCAGTCATTATTGGAAACGTCAGGTGGATATTGTATAAGCACTTGGGTCATTATCCCAACGTAGCTTCAAATACGAATTAATATGCGAATGTGCTAAATATATTTATGTATGTAAATATATATATGGATATAGCCAGTAGTCTATTCTCGAAGTATGTATTATATCACGTGGATTTATTTGCCCCATAATCTGTCGACGAACGTTAATAATGAGTCAGACATTTACGGCATTTTCCACTCGCCAATGAAGAACTCGTGAATATAATATGAAGTATACATATACGTATATGATAGTTAGAAGTCATGGTCAGATATTATTACATATGTATAACTGCTGGCTCCATATATACTACTCACTATTTACATATGTATGTATTATATAAGTGTATATTTATATACATACTAGATAAATATTCTATATTATATAATGTTTGTTTAATTATCTCTCATTATTTTATTCCCAAAATTTTTTATGTTATTAAGCAATAAATAATCGAGCAAGAGGAAATGTAAATTTGTATGATATATAATTCTGCATATTTTGTACAATATTCTATCATTAAAATAGATATTGTATTGGATTGTTGCTTTAAATGTTTTCAGCTGGGCGAAAATTTATTTCGATATCAGAAAAAAATTATGAATAATGACGATGAACTTAAATTGTATATTTTATGGTAAATATATTATTTTTAATTGAGTTGAATGAAAGATAAGTGCATTCGTATCATGCAAACATGCAAGGACATTGATCTAGTTTATTGAGATCTAGTTTATGGTTAATTTAATTTAATAGCTCATTGCGATTATGCAATGAAAATAATGATGAATATATAAATAAATATATACTACAGAATTTTCAAATATGCGTAAACGTTTGATTTCAACATGTTACTCGTATGAAAATAATTAATGAACATTTTTTTTTTATTCTTTTCATGTCACCTTTATTTGTATTTATATCTCGGGCTGTCAATAGCATTATATTTTTTTCAGCTTCAATGCGCAATGTCAAAGCAATGGCCAAGTGTATTACGCACACGGTTTTGTACATAAAAAAAAAAAATGAAAAAGAAAAAAAATGAGGTGAAGAAAATAACACAGAAAAAAAAAGTCTAATACACACAAGCATTTTAATTACTATTCTAACAGCGAGATACTATATAAAGTGAGCGTGAGTATGTGTGTGTATAAATACTCACATACATACACGCATTATTCCTAACTTGTCCTATCTTGTTTGCGCTCAGTTTCCATTTTCCTCTATTATACATTCTCATACCTTTTTTCTCTTTTTTTTTTCTCTACATTTTCCATGGTGCACAATTTTTTTTTTCCTCCATACTGAAAATCCCAACGACATTGAGAGCAACACAAGAGGATGTGTATAGACAAGAGAGGAATAGGCAGACTGTATAATATGTACGTACTTTTTCTTTTTTTTTTTTTTTTTATATAAATGTGTGAGCGCGCTTTGAGCTTTCACCGCGGCTTTGTGACCGCATCTCTACATATACATACACGAATGAATACATGGATATATATGTATATATTCGTATAACTAGTGGCGGATGGTCGAGTACAACGGTCGTGTTTAATATTGCCAAAGTGCTCGGTTGGAAAAACCGACGGTATTATGAATTTTTCATTGTGTCGATAGTAGTTCACCCAATGCTCTATATACACTCTGTATTTTTATATTTATTTTCTACATTATTCTCTTCATATTCATAGTTGATTTTAACTTCAAACATTCCCTGACGACACGCCTGCATCAATGATAATACCAAAAATGCAATATAGAATGAAATAAAAATAAGATATCGAAGAGAAATTTTTTTTTTTTCGTCTAATTAAATTGTAAAAAATTTATACACTTTAATTTCTCTTGACAAGATTTTTTTTTTATATTCACTGATGAATCATGTATATCGTACACCCACACACGCACATACATACACACAGGATATTCTGTGAGCTCTGTTATATTACATTGTTATCAACGGAACAGGTGCATGAATGTTGTTTTGCCAAGAAGAGGTTACATTCGTGCAGTGATGTGGATATTAGTATACAAGTCTCGAGGGCCGTTGAAAATGTCAGGACCTTCTTTATAGAACGCCCACGACTAACGTTCATACATTATATATTACACATATACATGTTAAAAATGTCCACGTTGAATAAATTCATGAAATTCATTTGATGGTAATATATATTTGTAAATAAATTCACAATGTTCGTGATCGATGAATGAAAATTCTTATAATACACATTTTTAATTTATATTTAATTTATTTATTAATGTGTGACATTTTCCAGAAACGTAAATTAACTGATGCAGTAAGTAGATCAATGTAATTACACCACGGAGATCATTATAAATAAAATGTGTATAAAGAATTCCATTCGAGCCAATGTTTCAATTTTATTTATCTTATTTTTACCTTTTATTTTACTGTACTTTTTTTTTTTTCACTCCTCTCCATTGAATACGAGACTAATTTGCATTGCATTTGCCACGCAGTGCGAGTAATTAATTTGCTCATTCATTGCGCAAATGTGTAAGTACATATATAATTCTCAAGAGAAGAAATTAACGATGCTGAGTCGAGTATAAAAGTAATTTTCATACAATTATAAATTCGTTTCCAATATACCAAAAATTTATCAATCAATAAAATAATTCCTCTACGTTTTAATTATAATTATCATTCAACTGTAAATTTCTCTTCATGTTATAAATAAGTAAATAAGTAATATAAATCGATTAATAAATTTATATTCACAAATTATCATCGTTCACATTTAATAATTATACATTAAAAATAAAAACAATCGAGAGAAAATAAAAACGCAGCAAAATTATAAAAAATGAAAATAAATATATAATATACCATCAACATCAAGTGAGATGGGATATTCATTTTTCATAAGTATATATAAATGTCGGCTATTAATACGCTCGCGTTACAAAGAAGGCACAAAAGAGGTAATTAGCCGCTGCTCGTTTCATCAGTCACCTTTTATACTCTTTTCTTTTTCCACTCTCATCTCTGCCTTTTTTCCATCTTCTCCTTTTTTTTTTCTTTATTTCATTCACTCTGCATAAAACGATGGACCAACACATCCTCATCAGTGCACAAGATATTTAACCACACACATGTACGCACACAAATACACAAATACATCGATAGTATCATGCATGTCTATATCTTTTCTTCGTGGGATAGGGCGCAAGACACATTAGTGGGACTAATGAAGGGACTCGTGTGCACACTAACATCAACCGTCGATGAAAAACCATCAGGCAATTTGAATGCATAATACGACGCATGTGAATCCGATTAACTTTACGTCACACACATACGTTCAAACATTTACACTTATATATATGTATTTATTTATTTATTTATGTTACGATTATATACATACTGATGAGTTGATGACCAAGAGAGTACGCAAAAGATTTTTAATTAAATTTATATATAAATATATCCAGACGTGCGTGTAAAAAGGGTTGAACAGTCGAAGAATATAAGAGGCTGAAGAACATTTTGAGCTCATCTATCATGAAAACGCCAAATGAACGCTCAACATATACGAATATATACTCTATATATACATACATATGTATATATTTATTATATATAATATACTGGATGAGCGATTAGTTTCCATCAAGACATTCTATAATATATGTAACAACTATACAAAAGAAAAAAAATAATAAGATAAAATAAAAAAATAAATTATTCGCTCTTCGCCATGGTAAATAATTATTAAATTAATTAAATATATATATATGAGTATCAACCTTTTATAATAAGGATAAAAATATTATTTATGTGATATAAGTGTATGTATATTTTTTATATAATTTTATTTTATTTTTTTTCGATGGTAGATTTTATGTTTGTAAGTGTGAATATAATGCGGGGGTGGATTGAGCGTGTAGAAGTTTCTATTGGTTGGACGAACGGCTGCTCTGAGCTACCTCAGTGACCTCTGACCCCACCCCTAGGGGGCGCGCGCACGACAACCATCCCTCTCTATATCTCATCGACTATACCCGTTGCCAGTGCACTATACTCTTGCGCGCCCCTTCGAGGAAGTAATTACCGAGCTTCCATCCCCCGTTCGATATCGCGTGGCACGCCCGCGTCTACTCTACCGCGCATATAACCACTATATATGTATTATTATATACATACATATGTTTATATTGATATGTACATCTTCTTTATACTTATTTTTTCCATCACTTGCGCGATTTACTGATGCATACGATGTATAACGTATGTTCCATATATGCTTGCACGCGAATATTATACTTGAATACATTTATGCTGCTTTTGTTTATTGTTATGTACTTGTGGGTATTATATAGTGGTATAAATTGTTCTCTTGTGAATTGTCACTAGTGAAAAGTTTAGGTGTATACGTATGTATGCTAGGAATTAGAGCGCCACCCTTGAAATTAATTTATTAAATGGATATTTTATAGAAGAAAGAAAAAATTTTTTATGAGATTATTGGATTTTGAACAATAATTAAGAATTTTCCTCAATTGAGAAGTTGATTATACGATATTTTGATTTGCAATAATTATATAACAGGATAATTTGATTATGAAATAATTTTGTTTATTATTTTCTGTAAAATTTTCCTACCAAATTTAGTGATATATTAATTTATTAAAACATCGTAGAACTTTTGCTGTATATTTTTGTAAATATTATTAACAACAATAATGCTGTATAAGGATTACAAAATACATAGTAAATCTATTGCGAAATATTGTAAAAATAAAATTCTTTTCTCATAATTTCACTTCACTCTTACATTTTTTTTAAATTCTCTTCTTTTTTAAATTTAAATTCATTCAGGCTTACTCTATCGTATAAATGCTATTTGACAACTAAATATGTGATTTGTATTTTCACATACAAAAATCCATTTTCATCATCTAAAGTGTATCCGAAAGTTTTTATTTGCATTGTTGAAGGGTGAAAAAAAAACCCAAAAATGAATATATTGAGAATGCAAGACGTATAGTATAAAGTTTTAAGGGAAAAAACTTAGTGTCACACATACATATATCAGTGTATGGTATCAAGAAAAATCATCCCCTTTTCATGTATAACCTCTCCTGCTCGTCGTGCGCGGCTCAATATAGTTGTATGATACGATCTACTCTAATGTGAGAGGCCGCCGAGGGGTAACGTCGCGTGTAAATCTTCGACGACAAATTTCAAATCCTCTTCGGGATTTCACAACTGCCATACGTCGCGTTTAGATACTCATATGTATATATGTATATAAGTATAACCTACACCCATGTATATACACATAGTTTAAACGTCTCTAACTTTATCTATCTCTTTTTCTCTTTTATCCATTTGCTGTGCACACGCGTCAAATATTCTTCTCTTACATGCGCTCTCTTATATCCACTCGGTTTATAGCGATCGCGCGTGGGCGTTCGCGCGATCGTTTGTTAAGTATATATCGTACGGTTTGTCGTGTAATCGCGCCTGTTATCCTCTCTCGCGACGACAAATCGCGTGTAAGAAAGCGGCTACATGAAGAGAAAAAATAAAAAATAAATATGTAAAATGGAATTTAAATGTGAATATTTGTTAGTCAAGTGTTAACTTATTTCTATTGAAATATACTGATAGATTTTATATTATAAATGTATAATACTGGAAGTATAGAAAGTAATACATTTGGTGAATAAAATTGCAAAAGCAGAATTATCCCTGAATAATCTGGAAAAAATTAATTCTCATTCACTGTGAAGAAGAATATTTTTGCAAATGACGAATAATATTCATCTTAAATGAATATTTATTATTCGAGATAAATATTTTGTTCAATATAATAAAATTATTTACTTCAAATAATTTATTTTCCTCATCAAGTGTATTTATATCATACACAACCTCACAGTAAAAATTATTAAATAATCAATAATTTATTTATAAAAATTCCCACACTACTTTAAAGTTCTATAAAAAAAAATTTAATTCATCAAATATATTTTATCTGTGTAAACGAAAAAAATTATAAAATTATTGCGTAAAAGAATTTATTAAAATAAATACCTTACAGATTTTTATTTCACCGGTAATTGTGGAACGATAGGAAGGTGCATCTAGTTGCATTAAATATAATATTGCAACGAAATAGGGGAGGTCTTTCACATATTTATCGTTCTCATTTTCGTCATGCAATAAACATGGAAGGATAAAGAGGTTTACACAGCGCTACGTATCGGGGTTAACTTGGTAATCGCAAACTCTCTCATTGGCAGTCGCGTCTTGGATGTGAATTGCGATTGGTTACTCGGAGGTCGTGGGGTCGCCTCATCTACCCCTGAACTCGCGAGACCTCCCACGCTAAGTCGCGAAATAACTTGCAGTCTCTACTACAAATCCATCATAACTGCAAGCATCGCTGTCATAATAACTTTTCACAATTTTAAAAAATCATTAGAATATATAAACTCAACTGATAAATTCAATTTCCATACACTTAAATATTATTTAAACTATATAATCTATATATCAATCGATTGATTGGATGAAATTATAAATGAATAAAAAAAATATTTGAAATATATTTAATGAAAAATGTTTGAATTTAAAAAAAAAAAAATTGAATGACATGACAATGTCAAATAATATGTCGTCTGCGATTTGATAAAAACGCCCTTGTGACGCCCTCGACTCATATAATCGTTCAAGGCACCGAAATGCCACATTGTGACGTCACGCGCTCATCCATCAAGACGGGTGACAAGCGGCAAACCGGGCCGATTAACTTTTGTGCGTGAACAGAGGGGCATGTGAGAGCTCGACATGATAAAAAAAAAATAGAATAAAAAAAAGAAAAAAATAAATTAAAAATAAAACGAGAGCAAAAACGAGAGAAGAAAGAAGAAGAAAAAGAAAACGAAGAAGAGTATGAATGAGTGAGGAAGAAAGAGTATGTCTTTTAGTACGTTTTTTTTTTTTTGTGGGTTTTATTATTAGACGTCGGAGTCTGGCCCCGGGGTCCACGAGTGGCACAGGGCCTGCGTCTCTCGCGTGCGGTCGATAAATCCCCCTTTTTCATTATATGTATATACACATATATATATGTATATTTTTTCGTTTTTTATTATATAAATTTTTTTTTTTTTTTTTTCAATGTCTTTTGTTCATAATGGAAAAAATGAAAATGGTGGTGTATTAAATTAATTCACTAATAGTGTCAATTAATTCTGGATATGATATATAATAAATATCTATTCTCTTTTTCTTATTTTAATTTTGAGCATGAAATTTTTCATCGTCATTCGATGAGTTATAATGGAAGTAATTTTTTATTTTGATTCATTCTTAGGTTTTTATCTGTAGTGAAGATAAATATTTCTCAACCAATCGCACGCACTTGAATCTCTCACATCATTTATGATACACAGAGCGATTGTCATCTTCATCTCAGTGGAATAGAGTATTTTATTATTTTTTTTTTTTTTTTTCGGTTAGAGAAAAAACTCTATTGCATTCACTATCTCTGCGTCGTAATTTTTTTTTTGCTCGTTGTTTTTTTTCCATCATCTTTCGTCTGTTCATGGAAAAACTTGGCCCTTTGTGACCGATGATATTTTTATGGTCTAACGATAACGAAAGATTGGTTGGCTCCAGTGTATATGAAGTACGGGTACATTTTTTTATTTTATGTGTCGACGATCCATAGCGATGTCGATGTGAGAATCTCTTAGATGATTGTGGATATATATACACTAGAAATTTAAGGAGAATGACTTAATTTTGTATTCTATGAGAAAAAAGTCTATTTTTCTTTAAATGAAATATAAATGAAGATAAATTCACAATTTAAATTATTAAATAATCAATTATTTTAAATTCATGGAAAAAATAATCATTTTTTCCCTTCATAATATTAAATTATTACATTCAATTTATATAAGAAACATAATTTCAATGCTATTACACATTGATAAATAAAATTACGCGATATTTTATACGTGTGAATATCTGTCATGTGTTAAAATACATTTTCAATTCTTGAGTCTGATTTATATCTGAAACAAATTACAATTTGAAAATACTTTACGTTCATTTGTAAGATAATTTAATTATGAATAAATTCGTAGAGTTCAATAATAATACAATTGATTAAATTAATAATAAATTTGTAAACAAAAGTGTGAAATAATCATCGTCATAGTATAAAATATTTTTTTTTTTTTTTAAATTAAACCTTATTCTTCACACGATTGCAATAGCGTTGTTCAAGAAATTTAAATAACGATTCTATACAAGACCATGATGTCATTTCATGTACTGGATGACCAGCTGATACACATGGTACATCGTCGCTTGCGCAATCCACCGTTGTATCCAATGGCAGCTCAGATGCCACCCAATTTCTTGCAACCTAGAAAAAAAAAATGAAAAAATAAACAAGAAAAATAAACAATCAAACACGCAATTAAATTCTTCTATTAATTATATTAAAAATAAATATCCATATCTTAATCAATAAAATACTAATTAAATAATACAGTAAATGAAAATAAATAAGAAAAATATAGTGCGTACGTGTAGAAAAAAATTGAGCCGGAAAGCAGGAAAAGAAATAAAAAAAAAATCTGACTTTGAAGATATTAAATTTCGTATGTAAATTCGAGAGGCCAATCCATCGCCTTTACTCTCTTTGATGGGCTTCTCAAGTAGGCATTGCGTATTGTGGTCGCAAAACTTTCTTCAGAGAGATAGACGATAGGGTGGTGGTTGCACCTGCGACCACAACACCGCAAAATAAGAAGGGATGATGCTGCTTCCGTGCATTAAGACATACACTTCCGATACCGTTCTTATGTCTCATGCATCATGAAGCAACAATATTATCGTAGAATTATTTTTTAACATTATTTATTTTGCTTCTTCTGTTTTTCGTTTCCTCAATGCTATGATATAACGTATTGTATTTTATTAACGAAACCCCATACGTCCGCTCGCACGTGCGATTATTAGTATATACATTCAGGTATACCTATAAAATGTGGTATAGAATATAACCAAACAAGTTATAACAAATTATGTATTCCACTTATTCATAAGTTGATAAGATCATAAAATTAACGATAAACTGATAAAAAGCTCGCAAATAAATTTATAAATATTATTAATACAATATATTATTTTCTATATATTGCACAGATTAATTCATTTAAAATTATTTTTCATCAAATAAATTTTGTTATTACGATTTGAATTATATTAAAGGAGTTTGTCATTTGACCTCATTGAAATAAATACAGTTAAAATAATTGTGATATAAGATAAAAATATATAAGCTGATGTTGATGAATGAAATATTAATTTTTTTGGGTTCGTATAATCGTTGATATACAATGTCAAAATAGATATTATCATAGTGTTTGTCTTCGTGCAGGCAATTATTCACCCTGGGGAAATACCGTCGATCGATTGTATTCGTCCAAAGTACGACAAAGTTCAGAATTCGCCAACTAAAACATTGATAGGATCCAAAGACACTGAACGGGGTGCGCGCGAGCGTCTATTTACACGAGCACTCCAATTAATTACTCAGTTATTTCCATGATAATTATATACCATACATCAATGTCTCAATTCATAAACATACATATATACTTAACTGTTCTTACATATATTTCTCTGCCATTTATATTAATCTCCGATTTTCTTCATTGCCATATTTAATAATTGATGTGATTTGTATTTTGAATGACGCATATAAAACATAATTCTGACATTGCACAATTTTTTTTTTCTTCCATATTTTTTTTCTTACTTCTTCATTCGTGTCAACAGGCAATTAATCAAATTTAAATGCGTATACGTCTAGTTGCCACACTTCATATCACAACACAATTCTACATTCATAAACATACATAAATGTGTGTATGTGTATTTGTATTTGCATGTGTTATAATGAAAAAATAAAAATTATAAAAAAGTATTTGGATGTAGTGCAAAGCATGTGGACTGGAAATAGAGACTGTCGTAAGGTAAAAAAAAAAAAGTTGATGGTACATTTATAACATACAGGTTGAAGTAAAAAGAAAAAAATTACTGAAGAGAGAAACTGAAATAAAGAGAAAAAAAAAATTTATAAAAGAAAATAAAAATAAAAAGGAGAAGAGAATGCGCGATACGAGTGGCGGTAAAACGGGGCGAGAGTTACATGGACTCCTGGCGAGCTATAACCGCACGAGGACACAGCCACTTCTCTTCTCTTGGTTTAGCTCTTTCTCACTTTTATATACACTCAACTTGGCTCTATAGCTCTTCTTTCAGTGAACGACAAGAGACTAAAGAGGAAACGAAAGGAAGTGAAATAGAGATAAAGACAGAGAGTGAGACCAAGAGTAGTCATGAAACAGTGGGCATTGTCGGAGCACAACATTCATCTCCGTGCAATTCATCCTTGTGTTTCTGTCTGATAGAGTCGCGACTTTGCGGGGAGTGTTGCCAACCCCTCGATCCCAATGCCATCCCTTTCTTATCATATATACATATAAATATATATATGTATATTTAGTCACTATACAATTAAATAATATTTAAATCCCTTGTTTTATATTTCACAATATTTTATTTATATTGTATATTTTCTATCACTAAATATTTAAACGATGAAATGTATATTCGAAATAAAAAATATAACTGAATTTATTTGTTTAGATGAAAGGTAAATCAACGCGGTCCTTTTTTTTTTTTGGTTGTATAGTTGTCGATATGTATAGGTACAACTCTGATTTCCCATGAGAGACAAAAAATATCAGGCTAATAGGGGAGAAAGACACAGAGAGACGCCCACAAATTATGACGTAGAATAATTGTGCATGCTATATGTATGCTATGTGCGTGTATTTTACTTGGTTTATTGTAATAGTGATGAGAAATGAATGAAAAAAAAAGGGGAAAAATTGGTACTTTTCGTACATTCGATAATTATCCCCGTCGCATCAGCCTCAATGTACTCCAACATTTATTCCCTATATATTCTCTTTATTTTTGTCTTTTTTTTTTGCAATATCTCCGCCTCTCTTGTACATACCCCCTGACCATCCTAACAATTCTACTACTCTACTGAAATCAACCAACCACCCAATAACACTCGCAAAATGCTGGTATATAGGTACCACTCGCTGGTTGAATGACTGTCGTGACAAGCACCCACTCGGTAATGTAGAAGGCTAATGGAAGAAGTCACGCGGTTCTATTGTTCATTGGAGAACAATGTACAACCCAGTGAATGACGACCAATATTGCACATAAGCAAATATTGGTTTAAAAAAAATGAAGAAATAAAAAGTAAAAATTATCTTGCAATTAAAAATTATAAATGACTGAAATTAATATGTAAATATTTATGTCTGCATATTTTAATGATGTATTGGAGGAATAAATGAATATATTGAAGTTGATGATGAAGTTAATTTTGAAAAAAAGACTTAAAAACAATTTTGATACTTGAAATTTGTATGAATACTTTTTTGCATTCACACAACAAAAATAGCTCTCTAAATATTGAAGTATTGAAACCCGCGGTGTATACACCGTACAGTAACCGTGAAAATATATATGCAACCACTCGATAGATGGTACAACACTCGTAGATAACTAATAGTAGAAGGCTAATATAAAAATCGAAGTCATGTGGCGCCATTGTGACGAGACAATGGTCACAGATGGACGGATATCACTCGTGCTCAAAAAAGCACTCGCTTACATTTTACCCGAGGCCAATTATTCGTCATATTCAGCACGCAATAGCCTTCACGGCTTCACGGTATGAATGTTTGTCTGTACATATGTCTGTGCGTATGAATGTCTGCATTTATTCCAATATATTTTTACAAACAAGCAAACACATTCCACATAAATAAAAAATACTGATACTTATTTTAAAAAAATTTGATCAATACAAATTAAATTATTCTTACTTGAATTAAATGGTCGCATCCAATGGCCGGCATATCGTGCACCGAGTCAGTGAATCCTACAGCAAAAACCCTTTTCTTGAATTCCTTTAAATTTTCAATAGCCTGCAAATGAAATAAAAAAGATAAATAAAAATTATTCATAAATAAATACGTATTTATTTATCAAAGTCTACTCACAAATTTAACTGTACAAACTCCACCGTAACTGTGAGCAACAATGGCGATATCTTCAGCAGGTGATGATTGAATATAATCTCTCCATACTGTTTGCATATGCCTGTGTGGATCCTCACTGCCCTAAAAAAATTGAATAAATAAAAAAATTAAAATATAATTATCATAATAAAATAAATTTATATATGTATAAATACACACTGCAATTTCCTTGGAGATTCCTTTGATTACTCTTCGATTATCGTTTGTATTCAGGACAATTATACCATATCCCAATTGTTTAGCTTTTCTTATATATGGAATTTGCGTGCCAGAGTTGAGATTATCATTAATAATTAATCGTCGTGCCCATTGTCCAGCTCTTACAACACCACTACCATGTATTAATATCAATAACTTCTTGCTTGTAAATGCTTTATCGCAAGCAAATACAAACGATCGCAATTCCAATGATACATTACTTTCTTTTGGTACAGGTATTCGTTTTAAACCTTCTTTCTCTAATAATTCATATACATATTGGTTAATAACCTACGAAATTAATTATAATTATCAGTATATATTGCACTTTATAAATTAATATTACAATAACTAATCGATAAATTAATCTCACCTCGCCCAGGGCTTCGTAACGTTTTTGATTGTACTGCGGATCATCACTGATATTAAAATCAAATCCCTCATTTGTTGGTTCCATTGTCTTGGGATCTAATTTCCTCAGCTTCCCGCCTAAAAACATTACCGCCAATTTTACATTTTACATGCTCGCCAATGAGCGATCCACAGTGGAGCCAATAGACAAATAATAAAAACACAAACAAAAATATTCACAAATGTCAAAGAATAAAATAAAATAAATTATATATATACGTACCATCATCAAAAGCGTATCCATAGTCCTTTAAATTTTTTGGAAATACAGGAATTTCAGCCATAGTGAATGTCCTTGAATGCTACAACATAGAAATACGAATGAAAAAAAAAAATTTTATAATGCCAACCTAACCTATGACTATCGATTGTAACGGATGTTTGTTTCTATTTTTATATATACATACCGTGGATGACAAGTAATGATTTATTATTGGAGCTTTACTCTGTGAATAATCAAATGATAATATATTTGTAGCAACAGTAAAATCACTGAATTCACTGTCGTATGTAGTGTTAATATTGCCAATGGTCAATATTAATCGTAAGTATCGTCTACATGCAGCTAATGCCATTTGACGCGCGGAAAAAAAATTATGGCGGTAACATGAAAACTATTCAAGATTTTATAAACTTACCGACAGATGGTATATGATAATTATATCAAAGCCATTGCATGAATATTCACATGTTTACCAACATATAACTCGAATTATAAGCGCGTAAATTTGATAATTGTTCGATACAATAAATATATTCTGATTTAATATATAATTTAAATAATTCTTTAATTATAAATTTATATCTATATTTATATTTATGAAGATAAATTATTATTCATATTTTCGAATTATTTATCAAAGAAAAATTGTCTACGTTAATAATTGTATAAATTGCATTCGCAATATATCTCTTTATAATATTCTTTATTTATCTATAAACTCTCAACAAAAATAACATTGAATTATGTTGACTTTATTATCTAAAAGAAACAAAGCTGATAATCATTGGCAATGTATCATGACTTTAATTGCTCCACTTGATACTGATTTTGCAGCTTCAAAAGCATCAACGGTTTGCTCAATATTGAAATTATGAGTAACAAGCGGTTTCACATCTACTTTTCCTGTCGCCACAAGATCCAGTGCATCTGCATAACTATAATAATTATAAAATATTTACAAATAAATATATGAATGAATAAATGAGACAAATAACTGAATTTCATTGAAACAAATTCAACTCACTCATTTGCGTATCGGAAAACACCACGGATATCAACTTCTCTTATGAGAGCATTAATAAGAGGAACTTGTACTTCAGGAGCGCCCATACCAACTAAAACAGAGCATCCACCTGATTTGGTTGCGAGAATCGCCAAACGAATAGACGACTGAGCGCCAGTTGCTTCAATAGTTTTATCCGGTTCACCATCAAATATATTATGTATAAGTTTAACAGTATCATCCTCCTTCATATTCTTATCAATTAAAGCAACTTTATCAGCACCTAATTGTTTAGCTAATATCAGTCGCCGTTCAACCAAATCTAAAATAAAATTATTAAAAATAATTTATCATTTAACATATTTTTATAAAATTTAATACTTTGCTGTTTAGTGAATGTTCAATTTTTATTTCAATTCATAAGAAATTGATAAGATAAATGCATCTACGATGATTGACGCAATATTTCATAATCAAGAATAAAGTATACTGATATGATAGGATTATACTTTGTAAATAATCAAGTACGTTGCAAATAATTCATTCAAGATTTTTTGTTATTAGTTGATAAATATTATCAACTGTCGTCGTGATAAATGAGAAGTTCTAAAAAAAAAAAGGATTCAATGTACCTGTTATTGCAACGACAGTAGCACCCATAGCTTTAGCAACTAATAATGAAACAAGACCAATGGGGCCAGCCCCTAAAATCAAAACTTTTGATCCAATTCCAATATTGGCACGTTTACAAGCATGAACACCTACAGATAATGGTTCCAACAATGCACCTTCTTCATAACTCATATGATCTGGTAATCTGCAATGATAAAATAGAAAAAATAATTTTTTTACTCATTAAATTAATCTCCTAATAAGCAGGATTTTTTAGTAATAATTTTAATACAAAAGAATTATGTAATTGAAATGCAAACAGATAAATAGGTCGAAGTGTATCATTAACCAATATAAAAACAATTGGATAACATAAAAAAATGTATTACGCACTTATAGCAAAAGTCAGCGGCGTGTTTGAAATAACGTCGAAGACTACCATGAACTGGTGGTGTGGCACAAAATACCATGTCTTTACACAAATTGTAACGCCCCTCTTTACAAAAATGACATATTCGACATGAAACACCAGGTTCAATAGCCACCCGATCGCCCACCTTGATCCAACAAAAAATAATTCAAATTAAAAAAAATGTAGATAATTATAAATCATCATAAATTCTATGAATAAATTCGTCAATTAGTTGGATAGATTTTATTTCATAATCAACTAGATGAAATAATTTACATAATCCCCAATAGCATTTGGTGCTCGCACGGAGCCTGATCGGTGCGCGCATTTCGCTAATGGGGATATTAATATATTTAACTATGTGAAAAAAATATGTACCTTTAAATTTTTAACATTTTTTCCAAGTTTAGCCACTTTACCCGATGACTCGTGACCAATTATCATCGGTTTCTCCACAACAAAATCTCCAATTCGTCCATTAACAAGATAATGCACGTCAGAACCACAAATACCAACGCACGCCATTTCCAGAAGTACTTCTGCAATAATAAAATAAAAAATGATATCAGTAATTATAAATATATCTCACAATAACATACGAAACTAAAAATAGAAACATAAATTGAGTGCAAATATTCAGTAATAAGTTTAAATCATTTTAACTTTATTGAAACCAATACGAATCAATTTAAAAAATCATATTTATTATAACACTACATATATTTAGCAGACAAGAATCAATAACGTTCTTGTTATACATGCCATTATCGCTGGGCTCCTCAATTGGTGTTTGTTCCTACAACATGAAAAACGCAGATTAAAAGAAAAGAAAAACACTGGAAATAAATTCTAGTGAATTAAATTAATATTACGAAATGAAAATGATGTTTTATATTTTGCACTTAATATATATTGTTTTTCTAATGCAACGTAGGTTACAGTGCATGTGAAATTAATTTACGTATACGTTCTTATGCAAACCTAATAATGAATTTCAATGTCACAAATTATATTCTTTTAAGCAAGCTCACTTACGCAAGTGTTTATTGTAAAGTGGATGAATATGAAGGACAGTGCCCAATTAAAAATGCATAACGCTTGCTATATATATAGACCACGTCAGTCATCTTCAAAAATTTTCAAACTATTTCAACTATCAATAAAAAAAATGAAATAAAAATTGTAAAAATCTATGCCTTACAATACACTTTCGAAATTCAGACGATTTCACTTATTTCATTATCACTACGTAATGCAATATAAACATAATTACATAATTTATTTCAACAATATTTAATGTGTATATTAATTTCAAAACATGGCTTTCAGACATGCACTTATACAGTTCAATTAAATCAAATTAAACTTTAATTATAATATATTTTCAATAGTAATTAAATTAATTGTAAATATTCACCAGTCTAATGTCGTTGATACCATAGAGTACGGCTGTTAGATTGTCTTGTGCCATTGTTTTTCCGTTTCAAATACAAATGAAAATTATTTTCAAAAGTACGTCTGAACAATTTGAACTTCGTGATGCAAATGAAGAGTTGAGCGAAGGCACTGCCGACAGTCTATCTTTGTGAGTTTACAATATTGGAATGAACAGTAAAAGCTGTGGGGTACATTGTGCTGGTATATATGTGAACACACATACTACAATCATTAAAATTTTGGTCTTGTTATCGCTAGCGTGTCAAAATTCAAGAGACAACTCATTAGTGGGACAGTTTGTGCAATTGTCAATTAATATAATTGTATATTTATAGATTCAAGACTTTCAACGGTTTGATTTTAAAATCAAGAATTATCATAAGATCCTCATATGTATACATATATGTATATAAAATAAATGAACAGAGATAATGATAAGAATAAAAATAAGAGTTAATACTTCTATATCAAGTAAATTAAATAACCTGCATCAATAAATAATGTAATATTACCTCATAGTTATCGCAATTAATTTTAATCTTTTGTGCAATATAAAATTATGATTGTAATGAAAAGAGAAATGGTCTTATTTGATGAATATATTTATTTTTTTTTTGTATTTTTTGTTTGTTTTATTATTTCAATTTATTGAATACTTTAATGTTAATAATTATTTTCATGCCCAAATTCCATCTCCCGTTGATTGTTTTATATTATCACGATTGTCACGACGTGAACGTGTTGTTGCACTTGCCTCACCTTTAATTAAAAATCGTTTTGAACGACACCGTTTTTCACGTTTTTCCAGGGCCAATCGCATTCGTTTTTTTATCACATCTGGATGAATTGTACTTGCAGTTGAGATACCTCCTATACTTCCAATTTCATCAAATGATCTGTCATCGATTTCACTCTCATTTAATGATAATTCTCCAATGTTTAACAATACATCACGATTTTCATTTTCATTTGAAAGATTTAATCGTGCGTTTATCAATTCATCCTTGTTCACTTTGTGATGCTCAGTTTTATTGGCTAGTTTGTTATTTATGCTTCTCTCGTGTAATTCTTGCTCGAGTAACTCATCTTTATCCAAACGACAATTTTCAATATTATTTTCGTCATTATTGCTCGTAATTTCTTCTTCTTCATTACTATCATCATCAATACATGGGATTTCTTCTTCATTTCCTTCATTGACTTCATCATCATCTTCGTCCTCTTCAACCATGCCCATTTCAACTAACAAATCTTTTTCCATTTTTCGCGTTAAACCACTTGCTTTAATCTCCGCGTCGATGCAATCCTCTCGGGAAATATCCTCAAACGTTGGATACAATTCACTTTCATATGCAAAACGTCGCTTAAAAAAATCACGAATACAATTGACGTCACGCTCAAAATAATATTGAGCATTGATGTGTTCAGTCGATACCATTTGTGGAAAATCAATTATTATTGGTTTGCCTGTTTCAGTTATCATTATATTAAATTCATTGAAATCACCGTGAATAACACCGTGATTTGCAAGCCTTACTATTAAATTCATTAATTCATCGTACAAATCTTCAACACATTCAACTTCATGAACACCAGATAATGGACCGCCCTCAATTAATTGCATCACCACACAATGTCGATTAAAATCGATAGGTTTTGGTACGGGAAATCCCCGATCTTCTAATGCTTTCATGTATGCAAATTCTCGGGTTGCTGATATTCTTGATAAATAAAGCCATGACATAGATTTACGATTTTTATGATAATCTCGTTTATCCTTAATATTACGAAAACATGTTCGGCCTAGTCGATGAAGTTTTAAACATAATGAATCACCATTTTCATTACCAACAACATAAATATTTGATTCTTTGCCAATACCAATTTGATTACCAAATGATGTAACAATACCACGGGACGCCAATACTTTTAATGACAAATAATCATATCCCGAATTTGTTAATCTATAACCATCATCTGAAAATAAAAGAAATATTATGTTAATTTTATTTATTTCAACATCTATTTATAACTTGTTGCTTGAATTCAGAATAAAATGCATGGTATTTACAATGTTTTCCACGTTCATAGCTAACCAAACGATGTTTTGATAATTCCTTCAACAATTTATGTACTCCACCATGTCGTAAATTTGCAATTTGTGCAATTAAAGAACCAGGTACCAATTCATGATTCTTCATACCCATTTCAATCTGTAAAATAAATATAATTTCAATTGTTTTCATGATATTAAATACATTTCTAGAAAATCGGTGGTGTAAAATATATAAATTATAAATTGAAAATATTCACCGCTGTCAACACTCTAAAATCCTCGCGAGTTAAGTAACGCAACATCGTTACATTAAGTTTTCCCATTTTTTATTTTTATATTGTTGAATGATTAAACAATATATACTATATATTAAATTTTTATTGATACTTATGCTTGCTATTGTGCTTTTCTTTTTCTTTTAATCGCTCCAGTTAGAGGTTATGTGTGCTTTGGTCTTCACACCTTGCGGCTTGCTGTTATGCTTTATTTGTTAGGTTAAGTTCATGTGCACAGCCATAGATAACGTGGTTTGAAATGATGCACACAATTAAATAATTATATATATATAGACTACAAAGTTGTGTAGGTATGAAGAGATGGCGTAGCGAACGTTGATAATTCTCTTAATAAATTTCATTTCAATAAATTAACAAAATAAACTTAATATTAAATCTGCTTTATTGATGAATAAATAAATACACCTCAATATCATCTTCAAATATATAATGTAAATTTGAGCATATTCTTATTTATATTAGCATAAAATATATATAATATTATTCTCAAAAAAATACACATAACCTCTTTCATGATAATGTAGAAATCCATAACCTACAGTCACTAACTATAAAATAAGTTTCCAAATATAAAAAGAATATTTTCGTCGGAAACTTACTGCTGCAACGTATGAGCTTTTTTTCACAGGCGGCAAATTCATTTGAATTGATACCAAGAAAAATTAAAGTACCACAAAAAGCAAAGTGCAAATATATTACTTCGTAATGAATTTAATAAAATTTTTGAATATAACGAAATTATTGCAAGACTAGATGATAGTGATGTTATGTGACATTTCAATCGATTAATGGTGTGGAGAATAAAGAGAATTTAGGTCGAAGTGTTGTTTATGCAGTATAAAATATTAATAGAACTTATTTTTGTATTATAAAGAGTAATGTTTTGTGAACAAATTCGATAATAAAGTTGAGTGTTTTGATAAAAAAAAAGATAATACGTGTTTATTACTACCATTATTGTGCATCATTATATCATCAGAAATGGTAAGCCATAATCAACATATTAATTATCTATTAAGCCGACACATCTGAAAAAACTCTTCACTGCCTGGTAATAAATTTAATTCATTGCGTTTTTTTTACTTTCAATAATTCATTATTTATATTAGGTTAGAAATATTGCAAATACAACAATAACCTTTTTGACTGCCATCTTTCTGTATCATTCTCTCTTTATCACTATTGTTGAATCTCATTCATCAATATTTCGTTCTTTCTCATCAATAAGAATACAAAACATATACAAATTAGGAATTATATTCATATAAGGCAACTTGAGAAGAAGAAATAAAATAATGACGTCATTAATAAAGATCGCGTTGAATTATTATATCTCATGTATAATTATTGAACATTTAACACTTATTTTAACGATAATAAACAAATCAAGCATAGATATTTGAAACACATGAGACAAATAATAATGCTCAAGCGTCTGTAACAATAATTATTAACCCATAGGCAATTAACCAGTACCCGTCAAAAATTGGTAATATATTTTTTTGTTTACTCTATATCAATTATTATTATTATTAACATTAATATTATTTTATTTTCGTAAAACAAAAACTGATTACAATGGTTTCATATTCTTTTTTTTTTCATTCTTTTAATAGTAGTTGCGTCTTTGTAATCAGGAGCAGTTGAGTAAAATTTCCTTTTTTTTTTTTATATATATAAAATGGAAGCGTTATTTTACCTAATTTGATTATATACATATCACAATTATACTAAGACTGACACAAAAAAAAATAATGAATCGCGTATAAAATTATATGCGCACCCCTTCGAAAATAAAAAAAAAACTACATATATATAAATATATGGTTTTTCAGTGATTCCACACGAAACTTGCGTTGAGCAGAAAAAAAATATTTTACATTTAAAAAACGAGTATGTTTAATTTGATATATAATCTTTTTTTCAAAAATCTATTTTTTGTGTATTAATAATATTAAAATTTTTGTTTTATAAGACACTTTCCTGATGTTATTAAAAAAATAACTACTGCATGACAGCTCAATCACATTATTTGTCAGCAGTTTATTTAATGTTCCCTTTTTTTCAATAATTTTTTTATATGATCAATAGTTTCAATATCTAACTTCAAATTTATTTATCATGTATATTTGTTGATTATATTTAATTGAATCTTCTCAAATATAGTTGAGCCCGAAATTAGCAGTGTGTTAATGTAGAATTATTTCAAGTCTTATGCGGAATATTTGGCACAAATATATTTTTTTCTTTTTTTCATTTTAATCATCTATTCCACATTAAGTTTGAATTATAATTACTGATGATCATTAAAATTCTGGTGGCTTTTGAGAGTATATTAATATAAATATGAAATGAGATTGGCTTTGATTTTATGTCAATCAAACATTTCAATAAAAATATTAATGTCAAATTAATTATTAACTAACCAACTGCCTCAGGATTAATTTATATAGGCGCACACCATTGTTCCTCTTTTTTCTCAGTTTTAGTTACAAAATATTTGAAATATATATTGTTATTTATAGAATATTATTTGAATTTTTTTACGGATATTTTATGATTTATTCGGACAGTTATCCATTTCATCGTCGGATCCAAATATTGATCCATCATTTGAACGATTTGCACCAAAGGAATGTGAACTTCGTGAATAAGACATCTAGAAAAAAAAAATATACGATATTCAAAATTTTAATTAAATTTTAAACATATTTTTTTCTTGTGAATTTTTATTTTCGTGAAAATTATTTATACCTTCTTGCTAGATTTTTTATTCACGTAACTGTCATCAAGTGGCATAAAATCATTTTGATTATCATTGATTTCGGTTGAATTTGATTCCCGGGTTGCGCTATCATTAAAACTTTTTTCTGACTCATCAAATATAGAACCATCATCTGATAAATTCGGATCTAAAATAATTGATTCAACTTTTTTTCTCTCCCGCATTTTTTTATGCGAACGTTTAATTGAGGTAGCTTGTATCAATCGCAAATATGTTTTAGCTTGCAAACCATTGGGCGGTGTTTTCATTGGTGAAATTAATTCGATAATGGCATTAGTATTACTAGTCGACGGCTTTGGAACAAATTCTTCATCGTGAGATTCAGTTTTTTCGCCGCTATCTGAACTCAATTCATGTACTCTTGATGGGCGCCAATTATCAATAGATGTATTTAAATTGGCCGAACAGTCATTAACTTCACCACGATTATTACATTCTAAAATATGTTCCGAAGATTCTTTAAATGTATGTATACCGCGTCTTCTCGCATTTGCCCATTTATCTTTTTTATGCGATTTTTTAATTGAACTCAAAGCTGAAATTCTTTCAAGTCGATCATTATTCACTGGTGTCAAACGACCATTTTCATTCGGCGTATCATTTATCGCTGCTTGACTTGAGCATTTTTTATTGTCCTCTGCCGAGACAATAAAATTATTTTTTCTTTCTGGCGTTGAAATATCAAAACTTATTTTAGGCGTATCACATCTTCTATTTGACAATGAACTTTCTGAATTTATTTCCGATGGATTATTATTATTATTATTGAATAGATATTGCGATGGTAAAATAATTAAAGGTTTCCGTTTTTTAATTGGTGTAAATATTTTAAATTCATCTTCAGCACTCTCGAATTCCATATTTGATCCATTGCTGAGTGAAGATGAAGTTTCTGCATTTCCATTTTCATCACTTTTCCTTTTATTTGGCGATGAAGTACTTGATTTAATATCAATACTATCAATTGATTCCAATAGCGACGTACCAAGACTATAATATTCACTTTTATCATCGCTACTTAATGAAGAAAATGTACAATTTAATGTATTATTCGATAGAGTTGGTTCAGTTAAACTAATTAACGGAATATTTGATGTTAATGATGAAGCCTTATTGCATTGTTCGTCCTCAGGAGCAACTGGAGATAATGAATCATATTCTTTCTCTCGTGTCATTATAATATGACGTTGTGCGAAACCCATTTTTCTGTGTTTATCTTTTTTATGAGATTTTTTAACTGAACTGAATTGCGCCAAAAGAAGTCTACTTGAATTCATATTTTCAGGTGTACTCGAACGATTTTTATTACAAGGTGTTGACACTTGTTCTTTTATTGGACTTGTGACACAATTATTATCATAATTCGAGTGATCGTTTGAATTTTTATTATTATCTGATGGCGAAACTTCAATGTTTTCTGTATCATTTACTTGTTTCTCTAAAATTCGTCCTTTAATTAAACTTTTTTTATTAGTTTCCTTGATTTTTTTATGAGATCTTTTGATTGAATCTGTCATAATACGTTGTAAATAATCAATACGATTTTCAGGTGTTGTTGGGCCACCTGTTGCTGTGGTATGTTTTACATCTGGTGAGCCATTCAACTGTGATTGCATTGTTGTTGCATCGACATTTGTTTCAATTGTATTTCTCACGTCAACAAAGTTCTCGTTTTTTTCATCAGGATTCAATACCGACTCTTTATGATTTGTTATTTCATCTTCTATTGCAGAATAGTCAAACAGAGAACCTGTCTCCGATAATTCATCTTCAGAACGATATCCACACGACTTTCGTCTAGATTTATCCTTCTTATGTGACTTTTTTATTGATCGTAAATTATAACTAGCTGGCTGCTCAGTATCACTCGTTGAAGGTGTTGATGGTCGTTCATTTTCATCTTCTGCCATTTCCATTTTTATCGATTTTGCGGTATGTACTTGAACTCGATGTGCAAAACGTCCTGAAACACGTTCCTGCAAAATAAAAAAATGAAATTAACTCATGTTTATATAACATTAATATTTAAATTTAAAAGCTGCTTTTTCAATATTATCATTACCTTTTTGTGACTTTTTTTTATCGCACTCATACTCTCGGGTATTAAACGAACAGCATTTTTTGGTGTCTCTGGACGATCGTCATCTTCATCACTGAGGTCATTATATAAATTTCGCGGTGTGCTAACGATCATTGTGTCAGCATTTAATATTTCATGTTCCGGACTCTTCTTCATTGATTGTAAATTTGATGACATACTTGCTTGAACAATGTCATCAATTTTTTCACGTAAATCCGTGCGCAGTGAAGGAGACAGTAAATTAAAATCAAGCGATGTATTGCTGGCGTTTGACGAAAGTGATGTGTAACTCAATGATTTTTTAACTTTACTGTTGCGTTGCGATGGTGTTTGATTTTGATTTTCATCTATTGATTCGACTGATGTATCATGAGTACTATTAGCAATTGGTGAATCTTCAGAACTGTCGAAATTTAATGTTTTATTTATACGAGACGATGATGATGATGTTGATAAATGTAAACTAGACATTTGTGGATGACTTTTGTTAGCACTTGAAAATTTTTTTGGACTTGGCGTTAATTCAAAATTTAATGTTTTATTTATTTTTTTATATCCACTACTTTTCATTGGACTATAATCGATATTCAATGCTTTTAATATTTTTGCCGAACGACTCAAATGTAAATTATTACGCGGTGAATTATCTACACTTGTCTTTGGCGACATGAAATAATCATTTTTACGATGACCAATATCAAAATTTAACGAACGATTTATTTTATATCGTACCACAGTTCTATTACGTCGTGGTACAGATTTACTTAACCATCGCGATGATGTAAATTGATCCATTGAACATAATTTTGTTTCAGACGATGGTATAAATTTCACCATACGTTTTTTACTCGGTTCTGCATTACAAATATCATAATCCTCTTTGCTTGTGTCCATTATTTTATCGCTTTCAAAACTTTCAGTGTGAAACATTATATTTTATTTATATTAATCAATCCAGATTATCAGACGATAAAATTCCACCATTAAATTAATCGTTCCAGCATCAAATATAATTCAGTTAGCTTCCTTAAAACCTGTTAACAAGTTAACAAAACAAAAAAATATATTCATCATTTCGAATTCAACAAACTTATTAAAACTAAAGAATAAAAAAATTTAACTTCTCTATAATAATACTAGAATAAATATATTTAATAAAGTAATTAGTATATTATATTGATAGCTAGGTACTATAATCTATTACTTATCAATATAACATACATATTAGTCACATATATAATTTTTTTATTCCAGTGAGAAACAAAATATTCCCTTTCTTACTATATTTCGAAAATATCAATTAAGAAAACCTGTTTGAAAAACTAACAGAAATTCTAAAAAAAAAAATAATACTAATAGGACCAAAAAATTCCAGGTCACGCCCTAAAGGGCTTGAAAATATACATGCATTACATGAATCCTGATGGGGCTCCCCATGATTTTTCTATTCCTTCATCGCGCCTCTGTCCCCACCGACGCCATCACAAAATTATTCTCCCACATGACAAGAAATAAATGCCCAAAAAATAAAAAAAAAAATATCCCAAGTATTCATTTTAAAAAAAAATGATAATAGGTACAGAAAATAAAGCTTTCAATTCCCGATAAATTTTGAAAAAATATGTATACATATATATGTACATAAATATTTCATAAACGTGTCTGCAGTCCAGTAAATTTGTTGCGTCAACACAAATCGCGTATGGTGAGTTTTATAAAATTCAACAAGTGGCCATGCCAAGCTACACCAGTTGCAGGTTAAATGCCACACTCTTGCCTCCGCTTCATTCTTAGCTACCTCAGCCCTCTTTGCCCTCCCCACTCTGTTCCTCACGCCATTATTATATTATACTCAACACCGCATGCTACTGGACGACGTAAAACCCCGAATAGCATTATTTCATCCAATCTCAAGACAAGCCTGCTCGTACAACAGTATTTAATTTATATTTTATTTTTATATTATTGATATAATGTATTTATTCTTTCTGCGTGTAGGTAAATTATAAAATAATATCTATGAGAAAAGAAAATAGTAATGTATTTATTTTTTGTCTTTAATGAAAGTTAATATGAGTGAGTCATGAAAAATGAGGTTATAACGGGACGCATATGAAAAAAAATGAAGAAAAAAAAAAAAGAAAAAAAAATGTTTTATACGTACGAGTATTAAAATTAACAGTCTGAAATTTTATCTTTCTTACACATTATTCGGTGAATATTCACGGCACAATAATTCTCTGTGATAATTATAATTAATATTGTAATTAGTTTATGAGCGTTCTTTAAATGTGAGTGTACACGCGCCTCGGCAAACACAAGTTAAAACTATACTATCCGTAGTATTGTAGTAAGATACTCGCCCCAACACTATTAATTCCATGTACGCAATATTGAGATGAGACTACCACTACACAATAAATGCTGAAACTGACCGCATGTATATGAGAATATCATGAACAATTATGTGTGTGTATATAATGGGACAAGAGGGGATTTCACAAGTTCCACAAACGACACGTCACGTAGTCAAGTTTAATTTTTAATTTCGAGAATTCAGTGTAGATGGCGTGAAATACGCCATTTTGAAATTGAATATGATATTTCCGGAAGTGTTTGAGAGATAAATGACACAAAATATATTATTGAAAATATTTTAAATAGTAACGCAAAAATCAATTTTATTATTTAGATATTATTTTTATTATTAATTTCATTATAATTGAGGTTACGTTTGGATTTTTTTATCTATAATAATTTGTATTCATTATATCGACGTGTATTTGAGTAAATAGTTCCCTATTCTGAAGACAGGTGGCTAATATCAGCGGGAAATATAAATTTGTGCTAATATTTTCTTTTTTCATTTTGAAATTTAAATTGCTGCAATGTTAGTATAGAATTGTGGATAATAGGATGAATTTTAAAAATAACATAACATACAAAAGATTCCTTTAATCAAAAGCTTTTTACAACTTATATAAAAGTACATGTATATTAATTCGTGGATGGCGAATTTTTATTTACAATGAATCTTTTTGGATTTATAATTTTTCCATATACCTATAATAATATATTTTTTTTTTCATTAATAAATTTAACGTCGAACTTGATCGTTTCCAGAATAAATGTAGCACTGTCTCAATTTATGAAATCATACTGTAAACAATAATTATTTAAATAACTGCAAATTAATTCCTTATTCCAATTATTTTTTCAACACATTCCAACACATTTTTAAAATCGACTCTTTGACAATTATATTTTTTTTTTTCAAGTATCGATAAATAAATAAATGGTGACAATTGATTATTTATTGTATCTAAAATTAAATTTCTCTTATAATTTTTTCTGTGATGAAATTTAATTTATAATTGAGATATACATATTAATTTATATATATGTATATATAGATATTATATAAAATAGTATATAATTGTAATACAAATTAAAATTAGTACATAGTTTAATATATATTTATGCAAATAGCATTTCGTGCAACCATCCAATGAATGCTTGTAAAAATGATTTGTCATACGTTGAAATTCGGTGGTTCATTTATACATGTACATATGTTAATGTATTATTGTCCTTTCTTTTTATCTTGTATCTCTTTTTTTTTTATTATTTTTTTTTGTCATTTTTTTCCTCTTTATGCCGAACATTTCTTGGAAATGTAAAATTACATATTTGGACATTGCAGTATTGTCCCGTTAGCCTCATTTTATTCACTAAACGCTAAATTTACAGATTATACATTTAACTATTTAAATCAATTTTCAATATTCATTCAGAAATATTTTTTTTTTCTTAATTTGCATTCATTAAATAAATTTAAAAAGCGATAAAATTAATTCGAAATTTTTTTTTTACTGTGATTTGATGAGAAATAATAAAAAACAAAATTTGCTTTCGCATAATAACTGAACGCAAATTTTCTTTATGCTCCTTAATTATTTCCGTCTCTTTATTTTTTATTTTTTTTTATCTTTTGTATTTTTGCTTCACTGTATTTGCTGATGGGTCAGAAAAATCGCAAAAAGTTGAAAGTAAAACATAAAGCGAGTCATATATGTATATAAAAGCAACGACAAGAATCACTGAGTGTATTTCCATGTTCATTTTATATATGTGGATGTGTAAGAATGAAGATGTATGGCGAGATGTTTACAAAACTTAAACGAAGAAAAAAAATCATAATATAACTCCTAAGGTTTTCCGTGCCGCTTTATTTATTCATTCATTCATTAATTAATTTATATTTTGTATTTTCGTCAACAAAACTCATTATTAAATTATATAACAAAAATTAAAGCTTCAGTAGCAAATTTTTTTTCCATTTTGCTTTTATTATCGCAAATGAAATTATAATTCTGAGATTGTATTATTTATTTTCTTCTTCTTTTTTTATTTTTATTGTTCAAGCTAATAATTATCGTATCGCCATAGTCTTCGAATTGATAATCAGTAACACATGTCATTTGTTTGTAATTTTTAAACAATTATAAATGTCTAAACAGTGGTCATTAAACCTTTGGGTTTAATCATCATCGTTGCTCTTTTCAATGTATAATCCCATCCTCTCCAACGGAACCAAACGATTCCTGAAATAAATGGATTAATAAAAAAATTAAAAACAATAAAATAAATTTATTCAAAATATATGAAATAAATATTTCAATGGATATTTAAATGGGAAATTTAAAGAATTACCTTGTCTTGCTGTGAGATCTTGTGGGTCATTTAAATAAATACCATTTAATCCTCGACCACAAGATTTCCACCACCATCCGCCCTTTAACATCGAGGCACAATTCAATGACGATCTGTCATTGTCTCTAAATAATTAATAATAAATTTTAAAAAATTACAAAATTGAAGTAAAATAATTTATTAAATTCAAAAAAATTTAATTATTATTTCATCAAAGAAAAATATTCAATTACAATGCAATATCCACCATAATCTAACATTTATATTAATTCCACAATAACATTTTTATTTTTCATTAGTCAATTTCTCTGCAAATGTGAAGAGTAATTGTTTATTAATTTTATTCTTTAGTATTTACTTCTGGTATCATATTTTACAGAACTTTCTTTGTTATGTAATTGCAGTTGACATGTACAATTGTATATTTTAATGGTATTTTCATAAACCGGAAAGGTCTTATGAGAATGAATTTAAACTCATATAAGTAATAGTAATCAATTGAATTATTATATTTTTTATTTTACTTTATGTGTTCTTGCTATGATAGTCATCAGTAATAACATCATGGATATTTTTTTCTTAATATCG
Organism: Microctonus aethiopoides; assembly: GCA_030347275.1. Lineage (NCBI taxonomy): Eukaryota > Metazoa > Arthropoda > Insecta > Hymenoptera > Braconidae > Microctonus > Microctonus aethiopoides. The sequence continues at coordinate 24,205,391 of JAQQBS010000001.1, read as the reverse complement.
TATTGTGGTGTCTATTACATTACTAATTATAATAATAATCATTACTATAATTAATTGTATAGAACTTACCTATTATAAGTAGAAAAGGGACTATTATTAGAACCATACCATGGATCATTCAATGAGTCACCTGCATTTCCTTCGTATCCATCAATCTCTAATTTATAGTATTCACCTTCAGAATAAATTTTAAAATGAGAATACTGTGCGTACCTGCAAGTAGAAAACCCATACATTTATGGATATAATAATATAATAAAATAATCAGATCTGGAAATCGAATAAAAATAATATAATTAATAACTTGAAGTTAAAAAAAATATTTCTTTTTCTATTTCCAATGTATAATTTCTTTTCTTCTTTTTATTAAATTTTTATATGATAGAAATTTCTTCCGGCATTTTATTATACACTTTTCTTCAAAGTTGGCAGACAGAAGACACGAAAATTGATTTAATTTAACATGTAAAAGCAAAGTTGCCTGTCAATGGATAGTTTGTCTATGTGAATTTTACACCCTAAGAGGGGAAAGTGTAATCAATTCATACTTGACTTTCATTCCTGGTGGCTAGCAATTCGGTCAATTTGACTAACCACTATTATATATATGTATATTGTATATGTACATATGCATATTATACATACATAAATACGTTCTCTTTGGAATTACGTTACTGCCGAATGCTGGTTTGAGAACTTTCGTTTTCACTTGCCAACCCTACACTTGTTCTCAACTCGTTTCAAAAAAGAAAGAAAAAATAAATAGAATAAAAAAAAAAAAAAAAAGAAAACAAAACCTGATTTGCTCTTCGTTATTTATGTAATTGTATATATTTCGAGAGCATATTAGGACATCAGTAATGTCAATGTTGACTTGACAGTTTTATTTTTATTCATTACAAATATAAAAAAGTGAAGTTAAAAAAAAAAAAAAATTATATTTCTTCATTTATGTACTCATTTTTTTAAAAATAAATCTTCAACAAACTTTCTCACCTTTTGTTCCCTTCGAAATCCTCAAGCTCAACTCGAAGTGAATAATCTTCATTGTTTGTTAACATATAAATATTTTCATTTCCAAGCCAAAATTCACGTGCAGGATCGCCAAAACCGTTTTTATAATCGGCCCAATCACGATTAAAATTTTCTTTTGAATCGCCAAAGTCGTCACGACGTTGTATAACCTGTGAAGAAAAAAAAATTAATTAAAAATCGCGCAGACCTGTTTTCCTTTATGGAGTTGGGTTTGTATCAGTATATATACATATATGTATCAAATGTGTCACTATGTAGGTGATGACTTGTAACAAATAACTTGTTCACCGCAAACCCCATTTTCTTGCTCGCATTTTACTGCAAATAACCTTCGAAATACAAGTCACACGGGCGTATTTATTATCTTTCTTTTTATTTCTTATGTCTTTTTTTTTTCTTTTATGATAAAATGCAAAAACCCTTTCACCCGATCGCGATATACAATTCCATTGCGTGTACATGAATTGTATACGTATATAGAACTGTGTAATAGTTGAATAACTGGGACGATGACGTCCTCGGTACAACTCTCGCACGCGTTTCCTTTTATTTTATTTTTTTCTTCATATTTTTTGCTTCAACTATTGCATGAAATGCGACGTTAGGTATTCATAATTGATAATAGCTATCTGCGGAGGCGAGATCAACTTTACAAACCTATAAATTATAAATCCATCTTTATTTTTATTTATGGATATGTATAATACATATACCAGGTGTTCTATTTTATTTTTTTTTCGAGCTAATTATTCATAACCTAATTTTATAAATCATAAATAAAAAAGAAAATATCTTTACACAAAGTTGTATTAATATTAAAAGTATAAAAATATTTTTTGGATTTGCGATTTTTCTTTTTAATTTCATATTTATTTTGTCTTTTTTAAATACTCGATTATGATAATTAAATGATGTTAACAAGATGTTCTATAGACTTGATGATCGCTGCAAATTTTATGCTAAGAAAAAAATTTAGTTGGATTAAATATAAATCGAATATACCTATATGAACCGAATATATACTTGTTTAAAATCGCTTGCGGCCATATCACATAACACTCGCTCATGTCTTATCTGATATTGACATTGACCGATGTCGTAAATGTTTTGTCAAATGATATTTTATTGAAATTACTTGCATAGAAAATTGAAATCCCCTTAATCGTGATTATTGATAAGGTACTAATTACAATTGTCATCAATGGATGAAGTGATTGCGTACAAAAATGTACATATTGGATATATTTTCAAAGTGAGACAATTAATAAATATCTGCAGCGACAGTAAACCTTTAAAAAAAAATTTTAGCATAAAAATATAATTTTATCTTTAAAAATTATCAACTGTGAAAAAAAAAATTAAATAGATAGAATATTATATATTTCGATATGCCATAAATAAGACCAAAAATATTAAAAAATATGAATAATATAATAATAATTAATTGATTCAATTTTAATTCAAAATTAAATAACGTATATGATTTTTTTTTTCCTTCTGGAATTTGTACAACTTTGTATTAATTATTTTTACAGCTAATATTAGATTTAATTTTACTATTATGTGCAGACTGGAGAAAAATAAAATAAAATAAAACACCCAATATATAAATAAAATCTAATAAAGATTTGTTTTCAAGTCTTACAAAGATATATCGCAATGGTCATCGCATGGTATAGTACACTATGTACCAGCACCCACTCTCTTTTTATTTATACATTGATGTACCTAGATTTCCATTAGGATATGTTATTATTAACCTGATGACCTCGAGCATTAATTTTGTTGAAAGTGACAATGTTTTTGTCTGATGATTTTTTAATAAGAAAAATCGACCAGACGATTCATAGACAGATAAAATCCATTAGGCAAATGCAGAAAAAAAAATGTATCTGAATGGTCAAAAGCAATATATATAGTTTCATGACTAAAATGAATTCTTCATGTGCCTATAAGTGCCAAATTTTTTTTTTCTTTCATTATTTTCACTCTTTGAATTAATATACATAGTTAAATAATATATTTCAAGGATATAAATTGCTATTAAAATTAGATTTTACTGCTAAAATATTATTTCAATTATTTTTTTCTCACTTTTTTCTGACGCAGGCATTTTTCCCAAGTGTCAAAACAACCGATAATATTAATGCAACACAAACTCTATATATTGAGTGATGGTAGAGAAGCGACATAGGAAGAAACTTTTATTTGCAAGATATATCTGGGACGTTTTTGATTGGCTAATAATATGTGACCGAAAGTAGTATCTTTCGTCATGATTTCACAAGTTCACATCAACGTACAACGTGAGTTCAATGACATTAACGAAAATATATTTAAAAAACTGTACATTCTCGATTAAATATAAAATAATATATTCCACTGCAATTTATCATGAACTAAAGATTAAAATACAAGGAAAAAAAATGAATAAAAATTTTATAAATATTTCCTATAAGATAATAAAAGAAATACACAGCAAAATAATATTAATTAATAATTAAGTGAATGAAATGTTGATTTAAATATTAATACACATGTACTTACAGTCCATCCGCCATCAGCAATGAATTGTTCGCAGTAGACTTTAAGGAACCAATACGTCGTCCCACGTATTTGTAAATAATAAACTCCACTCTCTCTCATTCCAGCATTGAGTAAATCCAAGCACGAGTATCCCTATAATTATGAATAAATAAATAGATAAATTAATATAGTAATAAATAAATTAAAGAATAAAAATAATCTTTCTATTCTAATAAAGCATGAAATTTATTTCACCAATTGGAATTCAAAAAAATTAAAATTATTTAAAATATTTAATAGGCATTTAATAATTTCGTGTCTCATATAAACCATATATTCAAAATGGCAATTATTCGTTTTTTATTGTCGCTAATTGCTGTTCATTAAATACATTAAGTGTAAAGGCAATAATTAAATTTTTGTTCAATTGAAGTGGCAAATGTGAGAGAAATGAACGGTGAAAGAGAAAATAAATATGTAAAGTCACAGTATATATTAAAATATAATAAATAAAAAAATTAAATTGACTTATAATATAGGGGAATGTCTTTACTTGTTTCTCATAAAATAAATTACATGTGTGGTCTCGCACATATAACCATACAAAGTATTTTAATATCCGCCCTGTGGACATATGTTGATGAAGAGTCCTTTGCGACAAACGATGACCGAGGCATCTTTCTCTCTTCCTGTATTTTTTCCCATCTTTCTCTCTCTCTCTCTCTGTCCCTCCCTCTTTTTCTTTCTCTTCCTTCCAATCTATCTGCCGCAGGTGGATAAATAAATTCTCTTCGATCACTAAATGACTTCAGGCAAAATTTCTATTGCCCCTTATTTTTTTTACTCCTTTTACTTCCACAAATTTTTCTCATTTATATTCATTTACTTTTCTCCTTAGCTCTATGCAATTTTTTGTATAATGATTACATGATAAATGTACTTAATGCAATTAACAATTATCCAAAGTTCATAATACAAAAAAAATGAAGAATAAAAATAAATCTATCATAACCTAAAAATTTTTTTTTTTTTTAAATTAATTTTTTTTCATTAAATCTTGAGAGAGTGAATGTAAACAAATCTATAATCATATACATATATATATGTACAAGGGCCCAATATTGTGTCCCAGAATCTGGGAATAAGAAAGTTAAAATATATATTATAATGATTTGAAATGGAAAAAATAAATAAATATATTTGACTTGATGAAAGTTTAGTAATATATATTGATGTTGGACCTACTATACTGTCATATTTTCTCTATAATGAGTTCGATAATTATCGATATTAACTATATTAGTTGAATTGCATTGTGAAATAATAATATTCACGATAAGAAACATGAATAATATCATTAATTTGTATTTTATACATGTATATATATTTATATGCTGTACATATATATATATGTGTCATGGATTATTATGGGTGGTATAGCAGCATCATTCGATCAACTCTCGACCAACTCTCATTTGATCCCATACTGTCATATACATTTTAAGACTTTCTCTATCGGTAAATTCAAACGTTATTTCACATTCACATTTACACACATAAATAGTTTTTTTTATGTCTTATTATTTATTTATTTTTCCTCTGCAATATAAATATATCGGCTGTAATTAATAATTAAAAACACGGTACATCGAATATTAATTCGATACACGAGAATAAATGAATGTGATAATAAAAAAATAAATGATTTATGATTTAATCAAGTAATCGAATACGACAAAAAAATTTGCCAACAAATATTTTATATTCAATATTTTTCTTGCAATATTAAATGACAAATGATGAGGTATTAATTGGTGTATGACACCATGTAGCGTATTGCTAAAAATAAAAAAATGGAGAACAATGAATATATGAATAGTTTTTTTTTTTTATTATTTATTTAATACTGTATGATCAGGACCACCCCGAAATATTATACGCTGTAAGAATATTAATATTGAATTTGATTTCACTCATGCGTGGCCCCGACGTACAATGATTTATGAGCGACTCGATGAATTTTCAATTGCAGAGATTTAAGTCGGCAGATGAGGAGCATATGAATACATAAAAGAATAAAAATTATACATCATGCACACTCACACATTTATGAATATTATAATATGCATAATATAAATACTGCATATATATCTATATACATATGCAAGTATTCATATAAACCTCCATACAAAAATATATATATCAAGAGCAACACTTAAATGGAAGAAAAAAAAATAAACAAATGAATAACCCAAAAAAAAAAAAAAAAAAAAACGTGACCTATATCTACGATTAATAAAAAGGTGGATCATAAGAGAGAGGTTTATATATTCCACTCAAGAGGCTCTTCCACGTGATATATAAGTTATGGGTAGAGGTAATTGCTCACGTGAATTAATATGGGCTTCGACGTATGCACAACGCTGCAATGAGTAAAGAAAAAAATAAATAAAATAAATCGTTGATGATGATAATAATGGAAAGAAAAAAAAAACGAAAGCGAGAATAATAAAAGTGAGAAGGTGGAAAAAAGAATATATATATAAATTAATGATGGAAGTATATAAATACAGATATGTACTTGTGTATATGATAGTTGACTACTGCATATGAATATACATATATATACATATAAATATAAATGTATGTATATAATGTCTTATGCATCATGTTAAAACATCTGTTTTCACTCATTATTTGCCGCCATTATGAATCCACCGATCAAACCGCAATGACGACGATATAACTTTGACAATATCCGACAGTATATTTACATCGTCAATGTTTATAATGTCGAATTTTATTCCTCAATTAATTTTAACAAGTCATTTTATTTATTTATTTTTTTTTTTGTATGGTCAATTTAATATTCGTCATCGTATAAAGTGAAAGAAAAAATTATCCGCTTATTATATATATATTTTTTATTCATATCAATTATTGGAATGTAACTCCCACGATTGTGCATGCAGATTAATTTATTCACGGTTGAATGAAATGCGATTTTGAAATAGTCTCTACATACAATACATGAAAGTCAATATGTTTATATCATTATAGCATTTATAATTATTTATTTTTTATCTTCCAATTATTCACCATGTCAAACTACCGCGGCGTAATTTTATATCATTTGTCATATTATTTTTATTCATTATCATTTTTAATTTATCATTGTGATATCAATCATTAAATCATCTAAAATAATTATTTCTTGACTCGAGAAATGTATATAATTTCATAAATATTTATTTTCATTTAACTGCTATTCGTGCAATGTTTATTTATTGTTGCACTTGACTTGAAAACATTCACACGTTCATTAACACTGTTATTAACCATCATTATTATCATCATTATTTTTATTGTTGGTGCTGGTGTTGCTGTTATCATCGTTATATAATAAACATTGTACTGTCACTCACCTTAATGTCCTTGTAATTAACTGGAATGGTCTCAGTTGTGAACGTTGAGTTTGGTAGACTTGGCTTATTTTTCACACTTGGAAATATAACGCCACGATTGCGTGTTGTTGAACGTTGCGATGATGAATTTGATGTTGAAGTTGATATTGGTGTGGTAGATGTGAATGAGATAGGTGTGATTGAAGGTGAAATTGGTATCATGGGTGTTGTTGATGGTGAATCAATTGTTGGTGACGCTTCCGGAGATGATATTGTTGGATCTAGTGTCGTTATTGTTGTTTGTGATGGTGTTTCACCAGAATATTCTGCATTCAGAGCTATGTATCTATCAGGATTAATTAATTTATAATAAAATTTAGCACGAAAAATTGTATATACGTATGTATATAATTTTTTTTTAATCATTCATTAATAAACAAATTAATTCATAAACAAACCTGTTGGAATCATAATCAACCAATCGATCTATTGTCGGATCAAGAAGGAGTTCAGGTGGAATTGGACGTTGTATAAGAGTCGCAACGTCACTCTCCTGTTTCTTCAATCGACTTTCTACACCTTCAAGATTTTCAATTATTTTATTTGTTTTTGTACGTAAATCTGAATGAATTTCGCTTATTGCTCGCTCCTGTCGTTGGGTTTGAGATAATAATTCATCAGATTTTGGTAGTAAGTCATCTACAGTACTCTTCGTTCCTACCTGATAAATTTAATTCATATTTACGAATGTTATTTTATTTATTATAATGTTGTTATTCATTATAAGTATATATGTATATATTTTTATTTATTTCGGGGTAGATTTGATATACTTACAACAATATTCCAAACTTGATCGACCTTTTCAGAAACGTCCATCATTGGATGCATTTTTTCAACTAAATGATCGATTTTACTTCTTTTAGCGACAAATGATTTATGAACATTTGCTCCTGGCACTGTTTGATTTGTTGGCGATGAAGCAATGTGTTGTCCTTTATCAACAATTGCATCGTGTATGTCTTTAGTCATTGTATAAACACCACTAAGTGTGTCTGATACTAAATTCATATGAAATTGTAATTTACGATCCATATTAGCCGTTGCTTGATGTAAATTTTCAATTTCAATTGTTATATGATTCATCACTTCATTGCTCATTGCTTTTGTTATTTCAATGACATTCATACTTATTGGTTTTTTTTCACTTGCCTCAGCATTAATATCATCACTTGGCAAAAAATTATTGTCAAGTTGATTTTTTAAATTAACAAGTTTGTCATCAATATCCGATACTTTTTGATCTAATGATAATAATTTTTCACCGAGATATTCTGACGCAGGTGAATCATGACTAATTAATCGTATAACTGGAACTAAAATAATTCCATAAATTAATCAATATTATTGATAATTTTATTTATTTACTGATACGTCATTTATAAATGAATATAAATATAATTATGAATTCTTTCATATATCTATTATTGTATTTAATTAAGAAAAAAATGAAAAAAAATTATTTCATGCTGCAAAATTACTCACCGGATTCTTCTCCATTTCCGTCCGCATTTTCCATCAATCTTGCATGGTGTCCCAGCACTTCCGGCGGAAGTGTTGGTTGCGCATGGAAAAGCTTAAGATCTAACGTTCTCAATTTTGTAATTACTGCGTCAGTTTTATCGATGTTGTCATTTACACGTGAATCAAGTGCTTCCACTCGTCTCATTAAATGTTCCACAGCCTTGTCCAAGTTTTCAATTCTTTGAAGCTTCGATTCAAGTGTTGATACTATCACTTCGAATACATTGAAAAGATACTGTTCCCTGATAACAAAACCAAAATTATCCATAATTAATTTCAGAATATGATCATAAATACAAATGATTTTTTTGTCATCTTAAAAAAAAATTCTACATAAATGTATTTATTTATTTATTTATTTTTTTCATTACAAATAAACATACATGCATATTTGCTATCATAGAACCGTGTTTCGCGAGGCCAATCACGCTTCACACCTTCAAGAGACGCACAATGATGAAAATTAAGAGTATATGCTGCGTAAAATAAATTATATTGCAGCCGAAAACATTATTAATCGACAAATGGGCAACGAGGGATGAGGTACGGCTCTGAAGACAACAAACGAAATGTAAATATTGTACGTTCGGGCCTAGTCTTAAGACACTACGAATGAGTGCGAGAAAGAGAGAGCATGATAATTAGTGTATAATTGACTGCGTGCTAGTGTGATAGAGCGAATGGCTCGGCTGCGTATAGCGACGTATCACAAAAATAATTTTGTGCCTATATGCATTTGGGCAACGTTGTATCTAATAACAAAGGACAATATAATTTGTCTATGAAGTGGGGCAAGCTTTGTCTTTACCAATTTGAAATTGTCGCTAAGGCTTCACTCTTGTCTCGTTTTTCGTAGCGCAAAGATAATAAATGTATATTATTACAATTATTCAACAATTTTACACATTACTATAAGAAAAATTATTAATTTTGAGATCGTAACGCACGTTGATCGTTGTGAAATTTCTACGGTGCATATCAAGTGAGGTGTTAGAGACACGTCTGTATCTCGAGCAACATCTCCACGGATGAAATTGAGGAAAAACTGATTGCGGCTAGAAAAAATATATAACCACGTCTTTGGAAGCGTGGCTACCGTCGGATCAAGTGGTTTCAATTAATCTCAACATCATCGTGGTGAGTTTCGTAAAACAAAAAATTTGTGGCAACGATGTTTGAACAATGATTAAATAAAATTATTGCGAGTCTCATGTTCACACGCTCACGAGCGATAAGTTATAACGATCTATAAAAATTATTATTATTTCACAACATCCAAAAATTTATTAATTTAATTTCACAAACTTAGTTAATATTTATATTCATCATTTTTTATTATATTAAATGAAATATAATTATATTTCATCAATTAAATTATTTGTATAATTCGCATACACTTATTTATTAAGATTAATTTTAGGTTTCTCATTTTTCATTTTTCATTGTTAATGTCGACATGATTTTCCGTCTTTAGAAAATACGTAACAATGTATAATAAGATTTATTTAAAACAACAAAAAAATCATCTGGATTTGTCATAAAATTCATTTATGAATAAAATTGAAAGCAATTCTATGAATGAAATATTTCAGCATCGTTCGTTATCTAATAGTAAAAGTAGAATATAATTTTAATTATTTTATTTTTACATGACAAATAAGTGTCCTACTTTTTTTTTATAATTAATTGAAATGATATAATGAATGATTTATAATTAAAATGGTATTATGAAAGAGAAATTAATCGATTAGATGACGAGAAGAGAAAATGAATATAAAGAAAAAGAATAAAAGAACAGTGTACAAAAAAACAAAAAAAAAATAAATTAAAATAGAGGTGGCTTCGTTGAAGTGGAATCAATATGATTTTGTTGCAGTACGGAAGTGGAATATTTATAATTGTACAGCATATCCAAAGCTATTGGCTAACGGTAGCTCTATATAAAGTCATTGTATATACATATACATGTATATATGTGTATAGCAAAAAATAATTCTATAGACGTGAAAGTGTATACACGACCTGGAGTAAAATGAACTCTATACTTTAAAGACACATTCATACTACACGACCTCCATTAATTATTGAGCTCGATATGTGCCAAACACTAACGACTATTATTTATATTTTACATCGTGACATTTAACCTTAATTTATATTCATAAATGAAAAAAGATTCAAAACAAAGTATTGAATTCGGATTTGTTGTTGTCAATTTTTTTTTCGCATTATTTTTCCTTTCATTAGCTCAGTAAATATTTTAAAAATTTTCTCCAATAAATCAATATCTTCAAGTAAATGCTAAATTTTCATATTCACTTCAATTTCAAGATTGTATGTAAATAAAGAACAAATGATAAATGGTAAAAGAGGAATAAAATTAACTTAATAAAATCATAAATTAATAGATGAAATGAAAGAAAAAAAAATTAATCAATAATAAAAAGTAGGTAAACGGAATGAATAAAAGTAAAAATTATTCACTCTTGACCTCATTTATATGGGGAATGCATATGGTAATCTGTGAAAGTGGTCACCCGCACCTCGCGTCGCCCTATATATTTTTTTTCACCAGATTTTTGTTTTTACTACTCGATATATGTGTATAAATTTTTTATTCATCTAATATTATTTTTTTTTTTTCAATTTTAAATAAAATACGATAATTTATATATAAACATTTACGTACATCCGTAATTGAACTTCTAACATATAGGCGAATGACACGGTTTGCATGCCTGAAAGCGTATAATGCTTGTTGTATGTATCTATGTATCTATGTATGTATGTGTATGTATATATGTAGTATGTTGGAGGAGTATTTTGCATTTACGTTCAACAATTACCAATATGATAAATGACTAAGATTATAAGAGCGACTCGAGGAAAAAATGGAACAAATGAATCTTCAGATGTCATAGAATAAATAAGAAAAGACAAAAAAAAATATATATTTTTTTTGTCTTTTGGCTGGAAAATCAATATGTATTTATTAATAATATCAGTAATTTTCTTATTAAAATAACATCCATTGCCAAGGTATTGAGAGGATATACATGCATTTATGCATATATATCTGTAGGATTAATACTGAATGTGAGAGTATAAAAAGGAATTCTAGACATTCAGTCAAGCGTAAATTTTTAGACGTTGAAATATTATGAGAACAGTTTTTTTTTTTGATTTATTTATTCGTATTTGGATCTGTATATTTATTCGAAACTTTCATCTGTGTATTTATGTGTATTTATTTTACACATATAAATTATTGAATTAAAACTATCATTAGAGGTGTGTGCCAATTTTATTTGTAAATTATTTATAGCAATCTATATATGAAGAGAGTTGTCTATAATTGTGCACAAACTGTTGAAAAATGAATTTATTATTCAACTTTTCATCATAACTTTTCATGTTTTACTGTTTCAAATACAGTGAAAAATATATTATAACAAATTTGAGATAAGAAATAGTGAAATGCTGACATATAAATATCGATCTCACTTAGTTTCTTGTCAAAGCTAAGTCCTCAAAGATATTTATTTCATTATTCCTCACTATTTTTTAATTCTTCATTAATTTACTTTTCCTACTCATCACCACCTGGCTTGCATAAAATCCACAAACACATTATGAATTACAGTGCACTGCATGAAGACAATATTTATCAAAGTCAAAACTTTCTTGTTGCTTCTCACAAACAGTATAATTGAATCAATTTATTTTAACATCCAGGTGTGTTTTATTTATTTTCCTACATCCACAGGACACAATTCACTCATGATATCAACTTGAATTATTATTGTTTATTTTTAGTAATAAAATATAATATTTAACGCTAGAATTTAACTTGAATTTATATTTTTATTTTTATTTGTAATTTATTGCAATTTTGTTTCCATCGTAAATTCAGTAATATTTACCCATAAATGGATTTATCTTTGAGCATTTATTTCTTATCGTAAAATTACTATTTGAATTATTTCCACGACTTCAATACAACTAATAGAAAATAGGCAAAGTCTCAGTTACATATACATAAACGTATATCAACCGTTGTTAATACATCTATAGATCCTTATACTCTTTCATTTATAAACATTTTTTTCTTCTTTAGCAGATCAATGACCACGCGCAACCCACGCATTATGTATTACTTTATACACCTCTTATCTACCACACCCATTCATGGTAGATCTCTTTGAATATCTTCTCAAGATATGTGCTCTTGATGCACATAAATAAATTCATTCACATTTATATTAAAATAAATAAAATAAAATATAAAATGCTATTTAAATAACTGCATATATATTTATGTGTATTAAAATAGAGTCATTTGAATTTTCTTAAATATTCGACAAATTAAAATTATTGCAAAAAATTTGTTTTAATGTTTAATAAATTGCGTGTAATACTAAAGTTACTTTCTCTCTAACTTCCGCTACATATATATAGTAAATCACGATTAGACTATTGCTTGACTCACTGCACACTGCAATATTCCCAACAATAATTCATAAATAAATATAAATATCAAGAACAATTCAATATAAATACATATCCATAATATATAAATACAGTGTATATATATGAATATTTAAAAAATTTATAATTATTTGACCTTTTTTTATCTAGTTTAATTGTTAACAACATAAACACATATTTTACCCTATAATTTTCTCTCAATTATGCACAATATTAATATTAAATATAGTCATAAAACATGAAGGGAGTTGGGTAAAAGTGTCGTTGATCGTAAAACCAACAGTGGAATATGAAAAATCACCATTTTATTCCACCACAAAACTTTCTATACCATCAGATCTCACAGTTACCTATATTAAACAAATACATATACATACACAAACTCACAGCAATCATTTCCCTTCATCTATATACACAAATTATTGTGTTGATATATAAAAGATACTGTGCATTTGCAATGTATATTTATAAACATATATAAAATAGACTTCCGATTTTATTTTCGATCTATCTCTTTTATTATACGCCGATTCGCATCGCTTAGAACATGATTCACGATTTCTGTTTCACCATCATGCGCATAAACAATTCGAAACCTCTATTAAAATATATCTATTCATCAAATATATATAAATATACCTATACATAAATACTGATTTAATCCATCAACATTGTGTGTATTTGTTTGTTGTATCTAAATATATATTTATAATGTACATATATTTTTTTTATTTATTATAATGTAATGTAAATGATGGAAATGAAGAAAAAATATTGATTTTCTTCATCGGGTTTAATTCAGCAGTCTGCTTCATGTTGTATGTAACACGTTAATGCACGTCCACTTTCTCGTTAGAATTAACTGTGGCATTCTGGATGCATTTGAAGTACTCATGATATCAAGTTGATGTCAATAGTACATATGTATATGTATGTATATATATGCTATTGGGATTGGTTTATAGCGTGAAAAATCGTTAGGTATCTCGAGGCACCTGAGGAAGTGTGTTTATATATATATATATATATATACATATTTGAAATAAAAAGAAAGAAATGTATATACGTGTGTAGATATAAAAAATATTTGCTGACCGGTTCTACATGCAATACCATACCAGACAATTTTTTTCAATCGCATAAATCGATAATTACTGGTTATATATATATGTATAATGTAGATTTAAAAATATATTCATGTTTGAAATTTTGTTGATGCTGTTTATATCAGCGTTTGTATAATTTTTAAATAAATCATAATGTATTAGTGATAATAATTCAATTAAATATCTCTTTGAGTGAGAATTAATTTATAATTAAATTTTATTTATCGGTTGAAATATTTATTTGTGATATATTTAATTTGTTTTGTTATATAGGTATTTTATTTATTTTTTATATTTTATAATACTATTTATGTATTCTATTGACATATATAAAATCGATTGTATAACGTATATATAATCGAGGTTGAGTATAAACAGCTCCTTTCTTGTCATTGTATCAAGTCCCTGTATAATATAAAGTTGTGTGTGATGAAAATTCCTAAATGGGTTTGTGGAAGAAAATTTCCTCGTATCAGGGAAAGTATCGGGAATCTAAGTACAACGCAATAGTCAATTGCGAATTCATTATGATAGATATTCATCAACACTTTATCTCGCGTTTAATCTTGTCGACAAAAATTTATCCAATGATTTACACTCTTCTATTTATGTCATAAATAAATTAACTTGATACATAAATGTATATATATATCAAGAGAAAATAATTTTTTACTTTCTTTGTTAATATATTTATCCAAACTGAAATAATATATTGAATAGTAAAATAATTTTTTATCCACAATGACAATTATCTTTCGATAAATTTTATTTTTATTTCAATTTATTTATATCCATGTCTATATATGTATATATATTTGTGATATTTATATAAAAATGTATCGATTACATGACATAATATCCATCAAGTAAAATTGATACTAACCGGCTCATGATTATTTTAAACTTGGTAAAAATAAAAAAATAAATTGTTAAAGTATGTCGGACAGTTTCACTTGACTTTGAATTACATGAGAGAAGGTTTATATATATTTATATATATATATATAGATAAACACGATTCAAGAGGCAACGCTACCAACATTCTTATGTGTCAGCTGCCACATGACATAACGTTGTAACACGTTGTCTTCAGCGCCAGTGTATTCTTCAATGTATCTACTCGTAATCACTTTGAGTCTTTCACTCTTTGTTTGTGTCGAGTGCATCTTGTTGTACTATCTTCATGAATTTTATTTTTATTTTTTTTATTTCATTGGCTCGTTGTATGCGCTAACAGCTAACTAAAGAGAAAATCCCTTAGTGTATACATGCACGAATCACTGATGACTATCGGTCGTGCCAGTTTTGGTGTCTTCCAGGCATTGGTTTTATTTTATATATATATACCTCAAATGCGAGAGTTGACCTCGAGATAAAATTGCTGTAAGACACCATAATATATGTACATGTACGTAAATTTAAACATCTTCCATGATCGTTGAATCAAAATAAAAATATTAAATGATTATTTAGGATTTTTTATTATTTGATTTTGCTTACAATGATATTTTATTGTTTGTTTCCAAGTTATTATTCCATCACTATGTAATTTGTTATTGCTTCGAAAAATATGTACATATAAATGAATTTCGGTCGAGGCCATTTGGGGGCTGTTACTTTTGCTAATGTTGTTGTTAGTATATAACTTACGAATTTCAACATCTTTATGTTCATTAATAATAATTACTGTGCATAGCCCACGTCAAGAAACATCGTTAGACCATTAGTAATTGGAGCAGTTATGTATTATTCTAATTGAAGGGCTCTACTATAAGTAGATCATACCCGTGAGGCCATCAGTTATTTTTCATTCAGAGGAAAAATATCAATTATTAAATAAAAAAAAAATATTAGGTATGAATAAAAAATTAAGGTACAATACAATTTTACATGAAATATTTTAATGCAAATTGACATTAAGAACAACCACAAAAAAAAAATAAAATAAATCACCGACAGAATAATTCCATTGGGACTAATATCAAAAAACATGATATTCAATCTGGCTGTGAACAAAACCGGATTGCAATAATGTAGAATGAAGATGTGCACTACTCTTTCAAGGAGTTTTTCACGCAAATATGTATATATACATCTGAAAGTAAATAAACTCGTGTAAACCATATGCCCATTAAAATGCAATATATAAAACTCATGTCAAGATTCATTCAATGCAAGTAATTATTGAATTAATATTCTCACGCAACATTGCACCTTTATTTTTTATAATAACCACAAAAATTATTATCAACAATAATAATAATAGCTGATGATCAATAGCCCTACTGTTAATATTGAAATATACTCAGATTAACCAAGGCAATTTGCCTATGTATATACTTAAAATTAAATAATATATATTCTATGAAGAAGATTCAGTGATCCACGATGTATAAAAATATAATTGATGCTTCTCTTATATATATGACAGACATGAGATGGTATTATAAAGCTGTTTTACAGTAATCAACTGTATAACCAAATGTCTCAGTTAAATGGCGTGACTCCAGGATTATTATATAGCTTCAGTGAATTGCAAAAATAGTTTATATTTTATTTTTAAGTATCAAGAGTCGTGCATTGGTTAAATACACTCTGAGCTGCTGGTTCAAATGCTCTTATAAGCTCAACTAAATCTATGTATGTATGCTACATAAATATACATATATATGTACAGAATATATATGTAATAACATTGAATAGATAAAGCCATAAAGACGATTGAACGTGGCCAGCCACGTGAGTCAGTATAAAAATATATTTCTTTTCTTAAATCATTTTTTTATACTACACATGTGTATTAGAGTAAATTGCACAATTATTGACAATGATATAATGGATTATATTTTTTAAGGTGTGGCATTATAGATAGATCAAATAAACAAGCAATAGATGATCGTCAGTATTATTTTATTATAGTCAAACAAATAATTTACAACTATGTAATAATTAAATTTCAATTATTTGAGTGTAGTATGAAATTTATTGGCTGAATATATATTTTACTAATTAATTTGAATTTAGTATTAGAAAAGACGCGATCTGATGTGATTGATATTGATAATGATTTTCTAGTTGTGTGTATTGGATAATAATTTTAAAAAATAGGCGAATGGGGAGAGGGTGAATTACGGTTGTTTCGGTCCATTTGAGCTGAACCAAGTTGAACTCATAATACAACCGCAATATAATATGTATATATGAATATTATATTTGTGCGGTGTACTGGCACGTACTACGATTTGCTTTCGAATATTTTACGGCACTTTAACTCATCCAATCGTTGTGGCCTTCGTGTATGTGTGAATGTATCTATATTTATTTATATGTGCGTTTATGTGTGCTTACTATTCATTCACCTACACTAAGAGAAATGAATCGCATATATATAATAATCGGATAAATATTTATATGGATGTATTTTGGAGCGTTTAAAATTGTAATTATCGTCACCATTTTTTCTGTTTTATATATTGTATATTTTTTATATTATTTATATCTTCGTTATTGTGTAATTTTTAACCTTGGAAAAACGATAAATTATGTGTCGTTAACCGACGATGAATAAGAGATTTTACTTTTTGCGTGTGAAATATTAATAATTTGTTTTTTATATTATTTTAACACTATAAAATGAAGTGATAAAAATAGTAATGAAATTGTTTGCAATATAAATTTGTCTATTGAATATTGTAATTATGATGTACTATATGAATTTATTATGAAAGATAATTTGTCAAATGAATGAGAAAATAATTGGGGATAAAATAAACAAATTTGTTTACATGATGAAAAAAAAAGTGAAAATGTCAACTTATAGTCAATGAGCCATTTGGATTATAAAATTAAAGAAATCGTTACATTACTGTGTTGAGTTTTAAATAAATGTTGTAACTCGAGGAAACCCTCTTTGAATATTACGTAATAAAGTCGTATACATATTAGAGTGGATGGACCGGCCACGCCACATTGTAAAACACTGGGAGACTTGCAATATTTTTTAACAGGTGTTCCACTTGTTTTCATGACCTTCGGATGGTTCAAGAAAAATTATATAAATATAAATAACCCAAATAAAACAAATTTACAATATATATAAAAATGTTATTTTCATTGAATAATATTTTGATGTTTATTGTTCCTCACCAACATAAATTATACAGCCCAGTAATACGTATTATGAATTTACAACTATGTAATATTTGTGACGTAAAATTGTGAATTTATTTCTCAATAATTTAATAATCCTGCACAACTGAATTTAATTAAACAAAAACGATGAAAGTCTTATACTGTAAATTATATTTTTCCTATTAAATAACTATTTGATTATTGAAATTAATATTATCAAAGATTATTAAAATTTCTCTCAATAATAATCATTAAAATTCTCAATAATTTATAATTGAACGTTTCTGTTTATTCGTCTGTAATAATATTTTATATTATATTTATACAAAATAATAATTGAAATTATATTATAACTTTTTATTAATATATTATTTCGAATTCAAGACTTTTTAGACGAATGAATTAATATTATGTACAGCAATTTTACCCAAAACATCTGATACAATAATGAATAATTTTTTATTTCAATTCTCTATGAAAAAATAGATTGATGAAATGAAAACTTTTTGTTCCGAGTACATAATCTTAAATAATTAAAATTTATAAGATTATTTCCAAATTAATACTTTTCTTTATTCTATTCCCTCTTCAACACAAATAGAAACACAAGATATTCTGAAAATATAAATATTAACTTTAAATAGTTGCATTTGAAATTGATAAGAACACAAATTATTTATATTAATATATCGTGTTTGTAATGCCATTCCCTTTTAGTTCGAACTGATCACCTTTTAATTTTCTTTGATATTTTCTACATATATAAACAAGTCTCAATTGATTATGAACAAGTCTTAATTGTTGGTATATGAATAATTTATGTACACTGGACTGTAAGCCAAAAGTGAGTGTATACGTACGAGTAAAGAACAAGAAGCATACATGTATGCATTCATGTTATTTTATATTATCCGTCTCAATTGATCAAGAGAACCCGGACAAACTCGCCGCCAGTTTTTTTTAACGGCAAATCAACGGCTTATAAGTGTCTATAGCAACAGGTCTTGTTTACTTACTTGAATTTTCCGATTCGTTTGTACTCTCACGTGAAACGTGACCTGAATTTAATTCTTATTTTGTGTTGATTTTGTCTTTTCAATTTATGCGGCAATGATTATTATTGCACAAACAGACTTATTATTAAATGTCATACATAATACTGATGCCACTATTTTCTTTTAAATTTTACTGGAGATTTCGATGGGGTAATAAAACTATAAAATACGTACGTTTGACATCTTTCTTATATAGTAAGTAATAATAATATTAATAACGGAAATATTTTTATTTATAATATTTTTGTAATGTACTGTATTAATATAATGTATTGATGCATTTATCAAAATAATTAAGAAGTAGTCAATTATAGTTTTTCAGTGAATTTTATTTTGCGACTAACTGTATACAAAACTTCATAAAGTAGTGTAATTATAATGGAAAATGTTACGCATTCATTTGCCACTTAAGGGGTGGGGGAGGGGGGGGGGGTTAATTCGTACAAAAAAAGGCATGTTTTTGTGAATTTTTTGTGACGACAAAATTAAAATCTCTTTATCAAAACCAATGGTACATTAAAGTATGACATTCGAAGAATATTATATAAAATTTTCACGAAAAAATATTAAAAAATACGGCAATGGCAACAATTATTCGGACGTATCTCGGAAAAAAGTAGAATATTGCGGTGCCCCTCATAACTTGGTGCTGGATCATTTGAAATCAAAAAATCAAAGTCCATTCGTTAGATAATAGTTTTTCCAAGGTAACGCTGGAAGGGTTTTTTTTAATTTGTTGATAATTTTTATCTGTGAACATAAACCTTGGTATTTATATTCCATATTTATAATTCTCAACGCCACCATAAATCAATTTTCCTGCATACATTATATAAAAATCGCAAGAATAAAGTGAAATGAAATCAAGTAATATACTCAAAGATACCCAGGAGGCATATAAATATATGTATATAAATATGTATTCACACACTGGTAATTTAGAACGGGACTGAATAACCTTGATTGAAATTTTTTTTTACTTCAATTTTTGTTCCTTTCTATCCGTTATACAGTCATAAACTCTACGTTTCATGTTTATGCATACATGGAATATTCTTTTTATACCAGGAAACAATATTCTGTTTCGAAATTCATAGTGACATAACAATTTAAAAAAATTCAATTGTGTATTACATACATGAGAAGATGTATCCCTATGATCATGTTTGAAGTTGATGCAGGATCGACCATTGGTAAAAAAAAAAAATAAAACAGCAACGTATTGTTCATTGTTATAAAACGAAAGACTCGTGCACCTGTTCTAGCAGAACGAATCACGGCTGGTTGGTTTGATCATAAGACTCAGCTCTTCCGTCGTGTTTCGTTTTTTTATTTCTTACGTTATTCTTTTATCATATCCTCATCATCATGATGATCATTGAAATCATCATAAACTTCCATATTTTTTCGTATGATCCATCTTAATGTTTTGTGTCTCTCATACCGCACTATACTTGTTTGCTTCCTTTTTTCTTCTGTGTCAAGGAATAAAGTCTTTGAGAGAAGAGAACTATATCGTACATCATGTTGTGAAATTGTTTTACGTAGGAGTCAAATCACTCGAGAATTCAAAATAAAAAATGTTTATTAATGTGCATTTGCATAGTACAGTGGGGATATATGATGGATAGTTTTTAAGAAGTAAAAATTTAATATATTTTTTTTATTGATTATCAATGGAAAAATATTATTTTTCAAAAATATGATTTATTTATTTACATGAATTTATTATTTATGCACATAATTTTGATTGTTTTTTTTTGTTTTTGGTCGATTATTGTTCCATTCAGAAAGGGCCCGACCTCGAAAGTAAAAGGACATGTTTTCTATAAGAACAATTATTTACCATTCTCCCAGCCAAATAGTAGTGTATTTCAATGCCTGATGACATTGGACTCTATGTGTATGCCGCGTGAAGAAAAACTGTCTATGTATGAATTTTTTTTATAATTATCAAAAATATTATTATTGTAATTTTTTAATCACCAAATGATCTGTAAATAATATTGCATGGAAACAATTTATATTATTTTATACGTGGGATTTTTATGAAATATTTTTTTCTAGTTTATTTGTTTAGTCTTTTGAATAATTAATTTATGGTTTTTGTTTTTTTATACTTTTTTTCCTTAAATTATACATATAGTTACATATATATAATAAATGTAAACTTTTTTCGACAGCATTATATTTTGCGTTGACCTATATGAAGCGTTACTGACTCAGTCATGTATACTATAAATTTCGGGTTCGAATGTCATTGTAAAATAGTACTTTTTATATTTTTACTATGTTAAACTTATTGCTCTGCAGGTAGATATGAATCCAGAACTATACTGGAAAAACTTCGAAATTTAATCAAAACTCAAATGTAAAAAAACACATTTGGGAATTTTTTTTTTTTTTCAATTTTTTAATTTTTTTTTTTTCGTTGAATTTGTTTAAACAATTTGCAAATAAAAAAATTAAGTTGCAGTGCGATTTGAACCCGGGATTTGTAGCATTTGCGCAGTCTACAGGCACTGTGTAGCGCTTCCAGTCTGGCGCGTCGAAATTTTTAGTTGAGGTCGAGCCACCAGATGTCGAAAATTTCTCCAACGTTTTATATCACTAAAAAATGGTTAAATTAATAACGGATGCTGTTAATGGTATCGCTTCTCGGCCTTTTGGCTAAGATCAAAGTGTAGTATCTGTTCTTATCAGCTTAATATCTGATACGCCCTTT
>JAQQBS010000001.1:24166589-24180840 GCA_030347275.1 Microctonus aethiopoides | reverse complement strand
TGAGAACCGCCGCGGTGCTATGCGAGAGATTCTCGAAGGTCTCACTCCCCACTGTCAGGTGGAGAGAGAGGTGCTGGATAGACACTTTCGCAGCATGTACTCGGTGGAGACCCCGGAGGAGGTTGAGCCTCATACGTGGCCGGAATGGTGCGCGGACAACGAGGATGCTCTGAAGGAAGCTCTGGAGAGGCCTTTTTCAATATCGGAGGTAGCGAAACGCCTGGCCCGAACGCATAATACTGCGCCGGGTCCGGACAACGTAACCTATGAAGATTTGAAAAAGGCCGATCCGGGCTGTCCGATGATCACCTCGGTGTTTAATGCGTGCTTGCGCGTAAGTGCCATTCCGAGGTCGTGGAAGTCATCCAACACTGTGTTGATTCACAAGAAGGGTGACCTAAGCGATCTGTCCAACTGGCGTCCGCTGGCACTCGGTAATGCAGTGCCGAAACTGTTTGCCGCAGTCCTGGCGGATAGATTGATGGACTTTGCTGTAAAGGGTAAACGGCTTAGTCGTCCACAAAAGGGTTTTCTGAGGCACGAAGGTTGTCATGAGCACAACTTCCTGCTGAGGGAGATCCTGGAAGACAGCCGGAGATCGGGCCGTGAGTTGGTTGTGGCATGGTTGGACCTGACGAATGCGTTTGGTTCAATCCCCCACACCACATTGTTTGACGCTCTCAGGGGAGCACAACTACCCCAGAGGATCCAGTGTTTAGTCAAGTCGATGAACACTGGATGCACGACCAGAGTCCGGTCAGCTCAAGGCTTCACCGAGGAGATCCCCGTCCGAGCGGGTGTGAAGCAAGGCTGTCCGTGTAGTCCCATGATCTTCGACCTGGCCATCGAGCGAGTGATTCAATCCGTTGAATCACTACCGGTTGGCTATAGGTTGAAGGAGGTTACATACCGTTCATTGGCCTATGCGGACGATATTGGTCTTGTGGCTACAACGCCGGCGGAGATGGAGTTGCTACTGGAGACAATTGAAGTAGCAGCGGCAAGAGCAGGATTACAATTTAATCCAAAAAAGTGCGCTACACTTCACCTTAGGGGGAAGGGTAGTCGACGACAAGCCTTGCCGACTGTCTTCACATTGCGAAGGGAGCAACTCCAGGCCTTGAGGGAGGGCGAGGCATATAATTACCTTGGGGTTCCCGTGGGACACCGGGTAAGCCAAACCCCCATTGCCACCATCAACAAGATGATGATGGATGTCGGTGCGATAGACGCGTCGCTCCTCGCTCCGTGGCAAAAGATGGATGCTCTTCGGACGTTCATCTTCCCACGGATGGATTTTATCCTGAGGGGCGGCGACGTTGAAAAAACGCCCTTGAACCACTTCGACAAGCTCGTGAAGCGAACTGTGAAGGGTTGGATGAATCTCCCACAGAGAGCAAGTGCGGAGGTGGTGTACCTCCCCACTTGGCGGGGAGGCGCTGGTCTAATTCCAATGGCAGACCTGGCTGATGTCCTCACAATCGCCCACGCTTTCCGCATGTTAACATGTCGGGACGTGGCGGTTGCTGAGGTGGCCAGGGCCTCGCTGGAGGAAGCGGTAAGGCGCCGAACCGTTCGCCAACCCACACAGGATGAGGTCGCAAAGTTCCTCTCGGGTTCACTCGAGGGTCCTTTTGCACGCGATCTCATCGGCGACCCGAGCTTCTGGGTCAAGGTACGTCTCGCATCGCGTCGTCAGGCTAAACACCTAGACCTGACGTGGCGACCTGACTGCGTCACCAATGGACTCGTGCTAGAATGCCGAGGATCAGAGGGACGCCGGACAATAATTCCCCCGGGTGCTTCGTCTCAAGTCATTCGGCGACTTAGACAAGCCGTACAGGAGGGCTACCTCAGCTCTCTTCTGGCTAAACCTGACCAGGGAAAGGTTTACCAGGTTTCATCGCGTTCCGAACATTCGAATGGGTTCGTTCGCGATGGAAGGTACGTCCGGTTTGCCGACTGGCGTTTTGTTCATCGGGCCCGACTCAACGTTTTGCCACTTAACGGTGCGAGACGTTGGGGTACCGGTGACAAACGGTGCAGGAAGTGCGGATACGCTGAGGAGACTCTCCCGCACGTCATCTGTCACTGCCTGCCCCATTCGGCTGCGATGCAGCTTCGTCATAATGCCATATTGGCACGACTGGCGAAGGCCTGCAAATTGCGTGGCGCGATTCGCGTCAATCAGCGAGTCGAGGGCGTGGACGGCGGACTTGCCGAACTCCGACCGGATCTAGTGGTCCGGGACGACGAGGCAAAAGTCGTCAACATTGTGGACGTGACGGTCGCATTTGAGAACCAGCGTGAGGCCATTGAGGCCGCGCGGGGATCAAAGG
Organism: Microctonus aethiopoides; assembly: GCA_030347275.1. NCBI lineage: Eukaryota > Metazoa > Arthropoda > Insecta > Hymenoptera > Braconidae > Microctonus > Microctonus aethiopoides. The sequence goes on along the minus strand of JAQQBS010000001.1, from coordinate 24,178,501 downwards.
TGGCCAAATACACCCCCCTGGCGCGCGCGCTGCATGACCAGGGGTACGCGGTCAATGTTGACGCGTTCGTCGTCGGCGCTCTCGGTACTTGGGATCCGGGAAACGAGCCCGTGCTAAGGCGACTCGGAGTGTCGAAACACTACGCGTCCCTGATGCGTCGGCTCATGGTCTCGGAGACCATACGGTGGTCTCGGGACATATACGTCGAACACGTCTCGGGAGTCAGGCAATATAACAATAATTTAGCCGCTGGACTTCCGCTGGCTGTGCCGAGGACGGTTCCGAACGGTGCGAGCGCTCCATAGAACGACACGTTTTGTTTCAATTTTTTTTTGTATTTTTTTTCTTAATAATTATAAACGGGCGCCGTTGACGTTCGCCGCCATCAAATGATTATATTGCTTTACTTGTGCGTGTGCCGCGCCAAGCACAAACTTTTATTTATATGCTATTTGTGATTATATAACGGGGCAAAGCGGTCAATGCTTGTTTTCTTTGTGAATTTTATTAACTGACTGTGCCGCTTTGTCCCTTCAAAAACGAGTGTGACCGGAACGTGGGCGAACGCCCACACATTGTATTATTTTATATGTTGACTAGGATTAAGATTGTAATGCAGCAGCGCCTGGTGCGTGTGACTCATTGTTTTATTTTATATTTTTACACGTACGCTAGTCGTATACGATAATTTAAGTTTGACTGGGTGAATACCCTATATTTTTTATATTCTCATGACTGTCATCGCAAAGAAAAGACTTAATATGTAACTGCTGCTGTGATGAATTATGTACTTCCGGTGGGCTTTGCTCATCGGGAGAAGTTAAATGTTTTTATCTTGAATAAAATCTTTCTTAATCTGTTCTTATCAGCTTAATATCTGATACGCCCTTTACAAAAGGGCCAGTATATTAAACTGATTTTTGGAAATCGGTGAGACGCCGGAGCTCGCTCCGAGCTCGCCACGAGTCGACTTGGCATTGCAGTGCCGCCAGGACCGGCTCACTAATCGCTCTCTAATATTAACACCGAGTTGCAACGATCAGTTACAGATATTTAATATTTTTTAATTATTTTTTTCGCGGCACTCGCAGAGTGACCGCCATTACAAAATTAAATTTCGCGTCAAAGAATTCTGCACTTTGGTCTGCCGCTTCTTTTAACTTTTTCTAAAAATTCTTATACTGTGGTGCTTTATTTTCTTAATACTTCATTTTATTTGCTTGCTTGTTATATTAGTAGTGCCGGGAAGCGGTAAATCTAGTGATAAGTCTGAATTGTTGCACGTGGTGAATTGCGGAGTGGTAGTGCTAGTGGTGTGTGGGTGCGCGCGCAGCTGCCATTTGGATTACCACTGGGGCGCATGCGCAGTGGAGGAACCAGCGCAGGTACTGTCTTCTCCACGCATCGAAAGGTAAGTCTCCGCCGTCGCCTACCCAACCTTCCCTATACTTCCTGCTTCCTGCCTCGTGGTCTAACCACGCTCCCTCCCAGCCGCTTCCGTCCTCTACGGAAGTGGACATTTTTCTCCGTGCCTCGTGGTCCCGCCGTTTGCATTTTTATTTTATTTTATATTATTTTTCGTATATTTTTGTTTAATATTCCCGCAAGGGAATATTATTATACGCAAAAAGGGACCGCGCGGCCATCCCGGTGCACGGTGGAGGCTCCCCTTAGTATATGCTCCACACATTGCATTTTTATTGTATGATTCTATGTTAAATATTAAATGTGTACACTCCGCCCCCCGCGTGGAACGATTCTGGCTCGAGCCTGCTGCAGAATTGACACATGATACATATATATATATATTTATTTAAACGAAAAGACTGACTAGAATTAATTATTCATTTTATTTATATCTATTTTATTAATTTATTATATTCGTTGAACGAAATCTAGTCGTCTCTATATACATTTTTATATTGTTTATTTATTTAAAATCATTTATTTTGCACGCCATAATTTTATTGAATGTGATTGTTCAATTGCTTTTATTTTATTTATTTATTGTTATTTATTATATATTGGCGTAATTACCATCATTTTTTTTTTTAACCAAATTATTGACTCGCCAATTCTATACATAAAAGCATTGAACATTTCATTCTATTTATTAATTAGATTCATTAATTTTATCGACCACGTGCTCTCGTTCCAACAGGTGATCACGTTGTCCGGAACTTTTTCTCTTTTTTTTCAGATTAATTATTTCATTTAATTTGTTTTTTGCATTTTCTTTTGTCAATTTTTAATTTTTTAGCATAAATAATCGACTGGTGACCTTGGTCCAGTCGATTTTCAATTAAATAATTTATTTGTGGCGCCCGGCTGGCACCACATATACAAGTTCCGTATTCGATTCTTCCAAGTCGCCTGGTGGCTAAAGCGGCAGCATGCTCGTTTTTAAATTCGACGAGCACAGGTTCGAGCCCGCTGACAAGTGCTCGAACGATCATCGGGATTACAAGCTCTAGTAGTATCGTACTAATTAAATTTTTCATTTTAAATATTATCAATTGATAAAGTTTTTCAAAATGAGCAATAACTTCAATGAAATGATTCATCATTTTTTGAATACGATATGCTCAGATTACGTCGATGCTGCATTCCAAACCATGAAGGGTGGGTTTTGAAAATTAGATGTCGTCTTTGCGACTTCATGGGTGTAAGTAAATACCCCATGAAGGATGTGAAGGCGCACGACAGCAAAGCTCATCCCGAGTCTGCCGATGGTCCTACGACGGCTGCGTGTCGCTCATCAACCGCACCGGCGCAGAGTGGGCGTGCGTCAGGCAGCACGAGCGGTAGCGAGAGTCAGCGCCGCCCGTCGGGAGGGTTGGCGGTTCTGTAAGGGTCTTGTATTACGTAACCTTACAAAATAAAGTTTATTTATTTAAACAACAATATATTTATCTTTATTAAAAGCTATTATACATTAACCATATTTTAATATCACAAAACAAAACTTTTTTAATTGCTCGTGGCACGATAGAATAAGTAATGCGTCGTAGCGCTATAGCTGTAGCTGTAATGAATATTTGAAAAGATGGTGCATATGGCGACCACCTGGTACTTTGGCGCCACTTGGTATTTTGAAACTTGTCGCTTCGTTGTGGTTGGTGAACGCCACAGTTCCGGGGACGCGAGCGACATCTTCGCGAGTTTCAGCTGTGGCGACGAGGGCGGTAACATCCGCTACCACCACTACTGTGCACCGGGGCCCGAACAACGTCACCTATGAAGATCTGAAAAAGGCCGATCCAGGCTGGCCGATGATCACCTCGGTGTTTAATGCGTGCTTGCGCGTAAGTGCCATTCCGAGGTCGTGGAAATCGTCCAACACTGTGTTGCAATATAATAACGATTTAGCCGCTGGACTTCCGCTGGCTGTTCCGGGGACTGCTCCGAACGGTGCGAGCGCTCCATAAAATGACACAATATGTTTTAGTTTTTTATTTTTTTTTTTTTAATATTTATAAACGGGCGCCGTTGACTTTCGCCGCCATCAATTGATTTTATTTCCTACTTTAATGTGCGTGTGCCTTGCCAAGCACAAACTTTTTTTTATATATTATCTGTGATTTCAACGACGGGGCAGAACGGTCAATGCTTATTTTCTTTATAAATTGTATTAACTGACTGTGCCGCTTCCCCCTCAAAACGAGGGTGACCGGAACGTGGGCGAACGCCCACTCATTGTATTATTTTCTAATTTTTATTTTAAATGACTGACTAGGATTAAGATTGCACAAAAGCAGCGCCATAGTGCGTATGACTTGCTTTTTATTATATTTTTCGACACGTACGCTAATCATACAAATTTCTTTGTTAAAATTTTATATTTAATTTAAGACTGGGTGAATATCCTAAATTTTATGAACTAACTGTCATCGCCATTCCAAAAAATTTTTAATGTAACAATAGCGCTGTGACACTATTTAAAGCGGATCTGTTATATACCATTGCTGATAAAATTTTCAGGTATGATCAAAATAATTTATTGGGAAGAGCCTACTTTTCATTATTGAAAGGGGACAATTTAGAGTAAGCAGATGCAAAATTCGATTTTGTTGTCCATCATTCACCTAATTATGTGCCGGCATTACTCGGCAAAGCTTGCATACCATTTAATAAAAAAGATTATCGTGGAGCATTTGTTTTGTACAAAAAAGCCTTGAGAACAAGTCCGAAGTGTCCGGCGCGTTTGGGAATGGCGTATTGTGTTTCAAAAATAAAAAATGAAGAAAAAGCAAGATTAGCTTTTAAACAGGCTCTCCTCCTAGACCAACAGTGTGTTGAAGCACTTGTCGGTCTAGCAATTTTAGATATAAATCTACAACAGCCTGAGACGATCAGGAGCGGCGTTCAAATGCTAAAAGAAGCCTACATTATAGATTCAAAGAATCCAATGGTGTTAAACCATTTGGCAAATCACTTTTTTTAAAAAAAAAAAAATACAATAAAGTGCATCATTTAGCATCCCACGCATTTCACAATACGGAAAACAAGGCAATGCGTGCTGAGAGTTATTATCACTTAGCTCGCGTTGCTCATGTTCATAGGAATTATGAGCAGACCTTCGAATATTATTACCAAGGAACGCAACTCGGACCACCAGCATTTGTGTTGCCACTCTATGGTCTCGGTCAAATGTATATTTATCGCGGTGATCTAGAAAACGCTGCACAGTGCTTCGAAAAAGTTTTAAAAGCACACCCTGACAATTACGAAACTTTGAAAGTACTTGAATCGCTCTATGCGAATTCGACTTCGCAACCGAAACGTGAAATTGCGAAGAATTATTTGCGAAAAGTAACAGAGTTGGTTCCCGACGATGTTGAAGCGTGGATTGAATTCGCACGAATTCTGCATAAGAGTGATCTGTAATAAAAATACTGAAAGAGAAAGTTGGGGCTGAAATGTCACCTCAGATATTAAATAATGTTGGTGTGTTGTATTATCGTTTGGGTAATCTAGAAGAAGCTCGAAAATATTTTAAAGAATCACGGGCACGCTCAAAAATTATCGTACTAAATGATCCTGATTATTAGAACTCAATATCTGTAGCAACAACATATAATTTTGCATGATTGGGTGAAACACTATGTATATTTAATCGTTCAGAAAAGCTCTATGAAGACATTTTGAATTAATATCCAAATTAATTATTCATTCGTGGTATTCTAAAATTTATATTTTAAATCCTCCAATTATTTTTCTTTGATTTAATTAACATTTGTTTAGTGTACAATGTACTTTACTTTTACAAACTATCATTCAAATAATGCTATGCACTTTTCAATCATTAATACCTTATCATCAATCGTCATTTTCGGACATACTTCAAAATGTACACTCTCAATGATTTATTGAAAATCGCAATTGATTATGTCAGATTTATTTTGTGTTTATTCAGAACGGAACAAATCCTCAGAATACTATCGTTATAACGTTGTTCTTAGATATGTACTTTAAAAAAATGTTTGACGTTTAAAAAAGACATTCATTTAAGCCACAAAAGGTATGACAATTTATCAAGAAGTGTAGTGACGAGAATTTCAACTATGTTCGTGTATCAATACAGAATAATTTTTTTCCGCAAGTGTCAGGATTATCCAAATTCTTCAAAATCTTCTCTCTTCAAACGTTGAGCAAACTGTCGAGCAATGAAAAGAGTGCTATAATTTTCATTTATACCATTGGACTGTCGTGCGAATGAGATCAATAGGATTTTCGTGACTGCTTGTAAAGCGATCTGAAGAAATTATATCGTGTCCCAACTCACCATCAATTCTGCAATCTCAGTATTGATGCTGCAATACGACACGTTATATATGGCATTGACTTTATATATATGTATATATACAGCGCTTTGTCGTAGCTGCATTCCCCGTTTTGTTTACATTCGGCATCGCAACGAGCGATCGCCGAATTCCTCGACTTAGTCGCCTCGCGACCAAATTAATTTTATAATATATTATAAAATTAATTCGGCGATCGTTCGTTGCAATGCCGAATGAAAACAAAACGAGGAATGCAGCTACGACAAACCGCTGCATATATACACTGTAATCGTTGTTAGTACAAGAATTAATATGACAAACATAAGACAGATAAATTATTATGGAAATAATTTTAATCAGTAATTTAGCAGTAGATAATTCTCATGAGTATATTAATGAAATATTCTCATAAAGATAATTGGATGATCAAATTTGATGGAATAAATTATTTTCTATTCGCATGAATGCTCAATTTTTCTTATCACACAATAGCTTGATTTTAATTTATATATGGCAAAAATGAATTTATGGGATATATTTAAATATTTTTCCTCAGTTGACGCTACTGATTAAAGCGAAATAATTTTCTCAAGTGGAAAATGAAAGTTCTTCGATTATTATTTCATCCATTTATGGAATTACCATAAGCAAAAGTATATAATGCAATAACCAAACATGTATAGTATTTCATTATATGAATTAACAATTCAGTGTACATCAATATCATCTGAGAAAAATAATGTACTGTCCAATAGATAAATATCAAATATTAGTTATCAACCATTATTAATTAATAGAAGTGAATAGAATAAATATAAATTCACCTATTTTTACAAACGTATAGATATATATTACGAATATGGTAAAACATGTTTGAATCGGCTTTTTGATTATTATCGTATCTAATTATAAAATTATTAACGTGATTTCCAAGACATTTTGGACTATCGAACCTCGATAAATTAATTTCATCAAACAGGTTCTGCAATATTACAATTTTTTTTGCGCGCAATTTATTGTAAACTTGAGCGTCTTGTAATTAATCTTCAAGCACCTATTTGAAGATTGCAATCAATATAAATTACTGCATCACTTATCACAGGATGAAAGTAATAAAATTATTTAAATATATATACTAGTTTTACTAGTTAAAGAGAATTCTAAGAAGCTTCCTATACTCATCCTACACAGTCAAAGGAGAGTAATAAGCTAAAATGTAAAAGTTTATTTGATATGCCAAGTATACATGTGTCCTAACTGAATAGAATATTTTTACAAAACATTCTACGAAAAACAAAAAATTTTATTCCATTACGTTGTTTGCTAATTGGCTATTTCCGTACATGACAACGGTGAATAATACCAGCTCGTGAATTCATTCCACTTCATTTTAGTTGACTTTTACTTGACAATAATATTCGTCTAGTCAGTTATTTTATTTATTTATTTATTCTTTCATTCATTTATTTTTTTGTTTAATTTTTTCATCTCATCACCAGGAAACTTTCTGGAACATGAAATATATACCTTTTAACTTTTTCTTTATATTGTTTAATTCCCACTTTCAGATGACAATTCTTTCTCATAAATTTTTTTTCACTGAGGAAAATATTTTTAACAATAAAAAAACAATGCATAAATATATTTGAAACATAAAATAACATCAACAGACAAACGTGTAAATTTATTCAGGTACACGTACCTACGATTGTTCGTTTGGTAAATGTAAAAATTTATACTACAGACTATTACTATAACTGTCCTTAAAGAATGTTATGTTGTTTTCTTCCTTACAAAAGGACAATACAACCATCCATTATCCAGTTAAAAAGCAACGAATAATAGCAAGGGAGAATTTTAAATGATAATAAATTGTAAACATATTTTTTACACATATACACAATATTTTTAATGCAATAATTTTATAAATAAGTAACAATAAATATCACAAATTTAAATATTATTACAACATGTATTGTAAAAGCGGCATGTATAAGCGTTATATTTCCCTTTTTTAAACGCAAATGATTACTTTCCAATTTCTAATTATTCTTACGTTTTTTTATTTATTCACTTATATTTTTATTTATTTTTTCTTCTCTGTAAATATCTTTTTCTCGGAAGAAAAGTTCACATCCACTTATTATGCTGATCGTTAAAAGGTGATTTTGCATGTGTCCATCATCAAATAATTCGTAATGGTAAAATTGTCGTTTCATCAAACACCAAGCCAAGCTTCACTTGGAAATTAGTGTCAACTTGGAACTTGGACATCGCCGCGGCGTGTGCGTTCAGGCTTTCAATTCGCACACACGTTCGCCATTCACTTTCTCACGAACGCCTTGCCCATAATTTATGTCCACTACCTCTTAGACCAAACAAATTATCGTCTTATTCCCCATAGTAATGTGGAATTTCGTGATCTACAATATAATAAACACCACTTCCTTTGCAGCTTAAATTGTATCATTAATCATCACTTTGATCCATTATTATTTAATATTTACGACGGCATAAACAATAAAGGAAAAAAAATATCGTTTGTTCATATAAACTAGAGAACTTTGAAATTAATCAGGAAAATTTTATTTTCAAATTCAACAATTAATTTTTGCACATTATCACCATTAATTTCACTGATTAATAATTCTCTAAATGTATAATCAAAATACCAAAATTAACAAAGTCTGCCAAATTTTTTAATCATACAATGTTAATCACAAATTTATCAATAAAATGAAAGTGATGAGTTACGAAATTAAATAAATAATTATCAAAACATTACGCATCTATATAAATATTTATTTACTTATTTATTCATTTTATTATATATATATCCATTATGTGATATAAATAAGCGGAAGGAAACAATCAGCGCGTCAAGTGAAAATATTGCGAAATACTTTCCACGATACCACTTATAAATATTCATAACTACACATGTCTGTGCGTGTACGATGCGTTCGATGCTCCCATAGACTTTTAATGTACGAGACATTAAATATTTAAAATATTTTATTTATATATATTAAATAAAATACTTCAGTAGTTATAATCGAATGCGAATGATTGCACACACGAGATATATTGCATATACGCGATCGTCAGTAAAATTATTATTAAATATCTTCATCATCATATAAAGTGTTTTAATTAATCCTTAATTTTTTTTTATTTTATTTAGAATGCAATAATGATAAAATATGTATTATCGTACGTTATATATTCATATTAATGGACATTGAATATATATTTTCATATTTATAACATGTGCAATAATGTATGCATATAGATTTATCACATCATCGCTCACAGTTTAAATTATTATGATGGATATGTACACGATGATATAAATCAGCGTAGTGTATTCTTTTCCGTATATAAACCACCAAAGGAATTTAATAATAACAGCGGAACGTGCTCAAGCACAATTTAACTTTATATATTATATTATATTATATTATATTATATTATTTTATATTATATTACTATACACTTTGCAATAATGCTGGTGAAACTAATGAACCGCAAGGGTAATTAAGTGATGTGATGTTGCAACGTACTTCCTATACAATAGACTTATTCGAAAAATTAATACGGAAAAATTTATATAACTAATATAGAAAAATATATGTAGAAATAAATTTTCTTGTTTCATTTAAACAAAATATAATGGTATTTCTATACTCGCAATTAAATTTTTAATCAATCTATCAGAAGTCTCATTAAAATTTAAATAATAAATTAAATGAATAAATAACAACTATGACATTCTAGTACGAATTGTTTGAATAAATTCATTAAAGATTCAATTAAATAATTTTATTTAATTTTATAAAAAATTTTTTTATAGTAATAAGCATTTATTTACTATCAAGTTTGGAAATTAATTTTTTTTTATAAATAATAATTTTTTTCTTTCATTTTGCAAATACATGATTTTACCATTGAATGAGTTTTTCACGTGTATATAATTATATTCATGTTTATCCTGTGAACGACCGGTAGTAACACATACATATTTTAATTTAAAAGCGTAACTGTACATGTAATATCTAAACAACGTAAATAATTGTGATACCGTCATGTGTGTGGATATAACATACTGGTTAAAAAATTTATATATAGGTGACTAGTGAGGGAGCGAAAGGTGTAAAAGATTTTTCACGGTTCAATACAATGAGACTTATTTTATACTTTCACTATTTAGGTCGGATTTAATTTTGTTATGTACGAGTCATGTATAGAGATTTGATAATAAAAATTTAAGAGCAGAAAAATTCATTAGATACGTTTATGAAATCCAAATATCACTATTGTGTTTTTGAAATTTATTACTACAATAATCATCACCTCTATTTTAATTTGTATATACAAGATACACTAACGAACTATTCTAACACGAAAATATTACAATAATTTACCTTACATTAACGAATGATTATCAGAGTGGTAAATTGATAAATTAAATTTGTCAACGATAAACAACAACTAGAATAGTTTATCATGAAATGATTATAAAGCAATAATTAAACATTTATCACTGGAGTACTTTTAAATAATATTTATAACGCCAATTTTGCAAAGGTTTTTCTTTTTTTATTTATAAATATATACATTACAAATGCGCTCAATACTGCAATGTAGGTAATTGTGTTTGTTTGTGTGTATTTATATATTTAAATGTAATAATAAATGTAGGACACACTCCAAATATGTTCAATGAATATATTTGTGTGTATATATGAGAGGTATTAAATATATGTGAAGGTTTTATGTGTTTGTGCGTTGAGGAGGAAATTTGTTGGAGTCCGGTGAACCACTTGCGTTTTCGGATGAACATGCGTGATTACGTGATTATTGCTGTTACGTGTATATGTATATGTATATATATGTATTTGCGATATCGTTTCGTGACCATTATGCAATGTGAGTTGGTTGCCCTTAGGCCACATACGCTCTCGAATTATCTGGATTAACTGTCATCCATTCTTAATAATAATATGTAATTTTACTTTTCGTTTTTTTATGATTTAGTAGGTATATTATATTAGAATAATATTTTTTTATTTTTTATGTCATTGGAAGAAGAAAAATATTGGTTTACTTGAAAAATTTAATTTATTGGAAACATCACAAATTTGTAATTAATTTTTATACACTTTTATCAATGATAGCTTTGTAGATATATTTAATTATCTGTGTTTTATTTGTATTCAGTGATTATAGTATTACAGGAGACGAGAATAAATTTATGAGAAATTGCAGAGAGAAATGAGCATGATCAATTTGTTTCTAGAAAATAGAACAGATTAAAATTTTTAAATGGTTTTTTCAATGAGAATATTTTTGATTAATTAGTTTCTGCAATTGTTAATATATAACGAATATTTTAATATATGGTTTATATTTTTTTTAGCTAATTTAATAAAATATATATTGAAGATTTTTTATTTTTAAACTTTAATTTTTGTTTTTAAATTCACGTAATTTTGCAATTTGATCAGCTTCATTTATTCGGTCTTATGTTTCAATCACGTAAAAGATTTATAAAACATTCAGATGTGTTTGTTGGTTAAAAAGTATCTTTCTTATTCGGTATATAAATGACAACTTATATAATACAACACATTATCCGCAGGTGTGCACTATTTAGTATGACTAAAATAATCGAAAGAGATGTTACGTTGTAAGAGAAAAAGAGTAAATTGTGAGTAACACCTGGAAAATATAAAACAAACAAAAAATAATAAACGCAATCTGAAATATAATAATGACAAAATAAGAAAATCATGGAAATAGAAAAATACCGCAAAAGTGAAATGAATTATAATAGAACAGTATAAAATAAATGAATGTCGTGTAAAGCGTGTTAATTCACGAAACAATAATAAATATTACATCTCACCCAATCTGCTATTTATCTTTTTTTTCCCTATTATTTAAACATTTTAATGTTGAAATTCACTACTGAAGAATGAGGAAGTGATGGATATCAAAATGAGACATCATAAATTATAAATGCTGTATAAACTTTGTGGTGTTAATTCTCCTGACAATTGCAATTTTTTTATAGAATTAAATAAATTAGAAGAAATACATAGTATATATATATATATATATATATAT